>JAACJT020000064.1:1661958-1692426 GCA_009936485.2 Gymnarchus niloticus | reverse complement strand
CCACACAGCACAGGGAAAACATGGAACCTCCACACAGCACAGGGACAACAAGGAACCTCTACACACAGAGGATATATGGGATTCAATCCCAATTCTGGAGGTGCTACTACTAGGTATGCAATAAATAGTTTTAATACAGTTCTTCTGTGTGAATACTGGCATTCCTAGATTACCCAGAATTCCTCTGGTTTCCTGTGCATTTGCTGTCTAGGCAGGGCTCCCTTCCTGTCTGCTTTGGCCACAATCCCCCCCCCCCCATCTTAGCTTCTCACCCAGTGGTTATCACTGGGCAGGTCACCAGAGTGCTCCTGGGGCACCTTGGGTGACAGCTTCCTGAGGAAATGCTGCTGATAAACCATATTTGGAGGTGGCAGGGGTGCCCAGTCTTTCCCATATTATTTCCATGACAGACTCCAGGTAAAATGGCCCATAGCAGGTGAATCAGATCTTCAGAGTAAAATGTTTCTTCAGATAGGCCTTTCTTCCGTAACTATGCAACGTTTTGGCCACTCTCACCAGCACTGAGGCCAGAGATCATTAATGGTTGCCCTGGGCAGGTTACTCTCCAAATCCAACCCCGCGTAGTAAAGCACTTGTATCTTGATAGAATAACCTTCCGATAATTTTGTGACCCATTGAACATCCATGTATTTGATTCTGAATGTATTGTTAGAGTACTTAACTCTGTTTTATTGCAATTGATAACATGGTTGTATTCCGTTCTGTGGAAACAAACCAGTAAGTCAGAAAGAGGAGAGTCAACCATCCATGACGCGTTATTATGTCTTCAACATTGACCATGCCCAAATAAAAAAAGATCTACCCCTCCGAGGGAATGCCTGTCCTGTGTAGCATGCGACCATGCAGTTGTGCAGCTCTGGTGTTTTCAGATTCATGATGCACAGCGCATTTCCCCCAGGGATCAATGACCTCCAGCCAGCCAGCCGTTATCACCCCATGGATGCAAGTACTCATAAAAGTACTTAAGCTGTATGAACAACTATGAGATAATCAGCTCCAGCAGTTCAGTTTTCAAGGCGCCATGCCTCTACCACAGCCTGCCAGCAGTTTCACGTTGCTTTCGGAGAAGAACACGCAGGCCTCGTTTCCCAAAATGATGGTTGTTTACATAACTGTTCTATAAAATTTACAGGGAAACAGTTCGATGTGACTGTCTGAATGATGTGTTTCCTTGCAGGATTTCTGATATTTAAATAACTCTCACTGTCTTTTTCATCTGGCTACAATCAGGTATGGTAAAGTGCAAATATATAATGAAAACTTTGGTCATCGATTAGACCTTATGCTAAGCTCGTTAAGTCATGCCATACCATTTTTAGCATCACCTCTTAATGACATGCCATAATTTATTCAGTAGGCTATCTGAATTGGCTTCATTTAAAAGTCTAATCATGCTACTGTAGTTTAAGATTTGTTCCGGGTTTCTAAGCTGTGGCCATGCTGATTTAAATCCAAGCCCCGAAGTACCACTGGAAGATTTTACTTTTGAATTACCCCTAAAGTCATGGAATCCCATTTTCTACAAGTGGAAGCTTCAGGAAACTGCCAAATTAATACTATTTTCACATCTCTGTAAAATGTCTAATGGCATTTCATAGAACTCTTCTGTTTTAGGAATGGCGTCCTAGAGACGATGGTCAATGTCTTTGGGGAACTTTTATAAAAAACTTTTCTCAGGACAAAATTAGAATGGAATTGAATGGAAAGAAGATGGGAAATCAAGGTGTGCTTCTCTCTGCACTTGGGGCCCCATATCAGAGAAAACAAAATTCCAGCTGAATTTTCACTTCTCACCAGTCTTTGGTCTTGGCTGGAAATAGAAGTTTGTCTGGTATGGGTAGCTGGGCCGATGCCTGCTAAGGAACAGTCAGTGTTTTGTATCTGCTCGGCGCCGGGGCAGACTCTCCAGATTGATGAGTATAGCCACGCATCAGTATGAGTCTGATTTGTATGTCTGGTCACGCGTACAGTCTCGGGCTGGGCCGCCACTAGACACAAGACTGGACACTGCTAAATTTGCTTTAGGTAGACAAGGAAAATCAGGGTCACGGGCGTCACAGACAGCAGGCAGGACAGATTTATCCCCATTGCTTGTTTTCCTCACATTACTGTCAGTGGGGGCTGGGCAGGAGTGAGTGGTACTGCAGGGGCCTTACGGATCCTCAAACTGTCAGCATGCAGCCTGCCTCTTCTCTGCAGGAACTTCCTGAGCATTAAGACGCTGACAGTCACACTGGAGCGCTCGTGACACAGAACGAGTGATGCTTTCTGAACAAGCAGCCTGCTCTTAGCTGGGCTGCTGGCCATCGGGCTAGTTTAACATGTGCTGTCTTTAATGTCTTGCATTGCCCAATCCACTGAACTTTTGAGCCAATGATACGGAGGCCTGATTGTGAAAACGTCCGTCTTCCTGTTTGATGCCGCTACAGCATTTTTGAAGAGTTATTCACTCGACTAATGCAGATAAGCTGTCAGAGCTGAAAACCTGAACTAGAAAATTCCACCTCTCCTAAATTCAAATGAACATCATGGTGATAGAAGCTGGGGCCAAAGAACTGGTATGGGTTGAAGCTGAAGTGAACAGAATGGCATGGAGGAACTGGACGTGTTGATAACCTTGGCTATTGCAGCAGCTTTGGGCAGGGAATTGTAAAAACAGATTTTAGAATGCTTTGATTATCGCAACCCATTCTCTCCATCTCACTCATTTAGTGCAATTCACTCATTTCAAGAGATGTTTCTTATGATGAGTAAGGAACCAGGAATTTTCCAAGGAATTTTAATGGCGATTACTTTCAATGTATGTATCAGTGAAACTGCTCATCTTCTGAAAACCATTAAGAGGAAACAAAACGAGATCTAATCAGGCAAAGCATTATTGTGACATTTTCTGGAAATTTAAAACATTAAAGTACCATTATGTCATGAATAATAATACACATATCATAACAGTGAAACGTCAGTATATGGTAACTATGGAAACGCAGCCCTCAGAGAGCCCAGATACAGAGGGGACCAATCGTAAGTCATCCAGCCTGCCCTCCCCACCACAGCCCGCAACGCCAGTGAGGGAACAGAAGGGCAGAACCCCCATCCATCTGGACATCAGACATCGGACTGCGAAAGGCAATGAAGCATCCTCTGAAAACTCAAGTCGAACCCGGGATTCATCCGCATGCCGTTAGCTGTCACTCCACGGCAGCTTTCATGAATTCAGCGGGGTGAATTTCGCTGAAATATGACATTACCTATCACCTTCGTTCACTCATTTTACACACAATGTTCATGCAAAATGCTGTTGAGTGCATGCTCACACACACACACACTCTCAATTAGCTCATAGACTAAGATAGTCCTTATTGGAAATTATCACAAATAAGAAACCTGAAAGAGAAACAAGGGCCCCGCTATCAGCATGTATTAAAATACATTTTTCCATGTAATTGCTGTACTTTATTGATATACATTACAATAACATGTTTATGAAAGTTTAATGTTAACCCGTCACACAAGATCTTGTATCTCCTTGGAGCTTCCATTTATAAAGTTGGCTTGTTACAGAGGCTTCCTCGCCCATTGACAAATACTATCAAAATTACACAGCTGACCGAACGACCTCAATCAGCCATAAAAACATGTAGAGCCAATTAAACACGGAATAGGGTCCTTCTTTTATTTATGTTTCAAGAGCATGTTAAACATTATAAACATCCATGAATGAAGGCCAAGGTTCAGTCAGATAACAGCTGTTACACGGTTGTGTTGAAATGTCTCTCTTTATATACCGTACGGCCTTAACTGAGCAAAAGAACACGTTTGTTTATCTATCAGGGTTTTCCTGCAGAGGAAACAAGACCAGAGGACACGTTGTAATGACCAGAAAGCACCTCAATATCTTCTGTTTGCTAGTTATCACGGATCTGTATACCAAGCTGTAACAAGCGGCAGATAACCATTGGTACACACGCAGACTTTGAACGGTGCCATGGTCGGCCTCTGTATCGGTCCCAAAGGCAATCAATGTAAAATGGAAGCGAGCGCTGCCCATGTGATACACTAAACACCCATTGTATAAACCACTAATTACAAATTAAATAGTTACAGGAGCATTATTTTTATAACTGACATCAGGTAATGTCAAGTGATTCTATAGCATTTCTGTTAATGATTTAAAGAGCTGCTGCCACTGTTTTGCGACTCCTTGAGCACTCTATAAGGGCATTAAGGCTATTAATAATAGACACCAACCACCTAGCAACATGACAGGTCTTCTCAGTCGCTTTGGAACATTTCTCAAATCATCCTTAACATTTGCAAAGCTGTATTGTGCATTTCTAGAAACAGATTTATACAAACAACACCACGCAATAGATTATCTGCAAAAGCTTATAACTTGCTCAGAATCTTCAGTCTATCTCTCCAAAGTAAATATTGATGTTAACAAGCATGTCAGTGTCATCAGAATGACAAGTCCTTGTGTCATCGTTTATGAGCAAGATAGTCAAAATGCTTAGCCGTGTTGTCAATATAACGGCATACTAAAGTGTTTTCTGATGCAGACTGCGGCTAAGGTTTTGATGACGATTGAAAATGCACAAGGCTGCACTTTTTCTGCATGGTGTGTATATAAACATGCACTCTGCATGGCTCATATATACAGTACATACGTGTGTTTTTCTGTGTTTCAGTACATGTAAGATCTGTATCTGTATAAAGGACATCTGAATATTGTGAGATGAATCATCACAGTAAGTATACAGTTTGACAGTACAGCAGACATTGTTGGATCACAAACCCGTTGTCTCTCGAAAACGTTTAAACGATCGAGGACACGGTTGTTCTCCCGATATTCAGCTGTACCCTTCGACCAGCCTCGGCCGCTGTAAGGCCAGGACTGAGAACACGGTCCAATGTTGTGGCCCATATTTCATCAGGAATGTGCCTATGTCCTTGGCCTGTCTCCTCTACCTCTTTGTCTGTTTTGCCTCCATACCCTTCCACCACTCAGCCTTACTCCTCTTCTTCTTCTCAGCTCTTGACCCTGTTCCTTTCCTTGTTGCTCTTCCATTGTCAGAAATTGTAACACAACCTGATTCTCTGTCAAGGCACGCTCGCCAGCTGAGGGTTCATGAGATGCACATCTGAGCTATTTAACAGAACTGGTTGATCGTTGGTTAATATGATTCTGAAAACATCAAAATTCATCTGAGGATACAAACCCGAGAGCAATTCATCAATTCAGGACATACAGTGGTTACATTAAAAGTCTAATAGAAATATGCTTGACAGTTTATGACAGCTAGTTCAACCATTTTGCATGTCATGACTTATACGTATATCCAGGGTGTCCCCCGCCTTGAACCCTAAGCTGCCTGGGATAAGCTCCAGCACCCTTGATCACGCATTTGATGAAGCGGTTTGAGAAATGGATGCATGGGGTTAGGTGCATGGTGTCAGGTAAACAAGTCATTATGGGGGTGCCTGAATACCAGCGGGATGCAGCTCACAAGAACTCAGCCTGGAGTTTTTCTGAGAAATTTACGAGGTCCTTAATACGAAGTTGCAGCTGCATGTTGTGAAGCAAAGTTCTTTAGTGCAAAAAGGTCAAAGAAACGTTCGTTTGAGGCACCGGATCAGCAATGTGACCTGATAGCTTAACAGCGAAATAACTGTGAATGTGTGCTGGTTTCAGGGGCCCTTGACCCAACAAAAGTACGATAATGTTAATATTTTGGCTGCTCGTGTTATTTTGTAGGCTATCATTTCCACACACTCGTGTGTGTTTTTTTTATCTTATTTGTGCTCTAGTGGACGAAACCGATAAAATGCTAAAGGATCAAAGGTCATTCAGACGGTCTCTAGCGCCACCTGCTGGTTATACCTGTAAAGGACCAAAACAAACACTGATGAGGAAGAAGGTTGAATTAACTAGAAAACAGATTAGATGAAAGCAAATCCAATATGCTATAACATATTCGGTGTATATTACAATGTAAATGTGTTATTTCTTTATTTCATGAGAATTTCCCAAAGGCAGTGTCATGATGATGAAAAACAAACTCGTGTTTTGAATTTGTCATCAGATGTTTCCTTCCTGTTACGTAATCGAGTCCAAAGAATTAGTCTAAATTTTCTTCAATTCTGGAGCGAGATTGCATTTGTGTAAAAGGCCCTCGGACTCCAGGGATTTGGACAGAACCTTCAGTATTCAGTTACCCTCGTCGCCTTGGTCTGGAGCACTAAGTTTCAGATGATGGTAAAGGCATTCTTGTCACCTTGGTGATGTAAATGCAGAGTTTAAATGAGCTGAACCAAGAGGCTCATCATTAGTTGTGCTGTAGATCATCTGAAGTTTCATACGAGGACTGCATTTGTCTGCTGTGCCTGAAGAAATAAAGATCTCCCAGGATCCCTGTCTTAAGTTGGGGTTCTGGCCGACACCCCTAGAAACACACAGCTTAAACCCACGAGAGGGATCCCCACAGTGGTCTCCAGCACATGTAAGGTCTGGACCGGACCGGACCTGGCCCAGTGGGCTCCTATATAATTACATGTCTGCTTCTGAAAGTGAATTGCATATTCAGATGGGCCTCGGGGTAAAATGCACTTGCAGATTTCTTTCAAAACCTCGGCATTTTAAAAGTGGACGTTAGACCGGATCAGCTTCAGATCGGCTTGCCGTTGAGTCTCGTCTCTTTGTCGTGACACAGCAGCGCCAGCAGGCGGCGCTGAAGGGCGCGCCGGCCGGCCGGCCGGCCGAGGGGCGGGACTGCGAATCCAGGAAGTGCGACCGCTCGCGCAGGCACGAAGTGGTGCGCGTCGCGGCCGCGCGGACACAGGACGGCTATGGGCGCCCCGCTGCTGACGACGCTCGCGCTGTGGACGGCGCTCCTCGCCGCCTCGGCTGAGGTGAGTCCGCGGTTCGTGAGGCGGGCCGCCGCCGCCCGGTCCGGACGGACCAGACACACGGCTCTTAAGTGACTCGGGTGCCTCCCCTGCAGACTAGACGTCCTGCGCTTCTTCGAGTTTAGTTTAGCGAGCCCAGGTGACTTGGCGTGAGGCCCCTGGGGGCCCAGCTTCTCGGGCAGGGTGCTTCCCGAGGCCGGCGGGTGTGCCCCTCCATCCCCCTGACCCGGTCCAGGGTTACCTCCAGAAATGTCTGATTTGCCTTTTCCTTCTGGAGTGGCCGTCTGTGGGCTCGTAAGGCAGCCCATAATAATAATGGCAGCTTCGTCACGGCCTCAGGGCGAATGACAACGTGATCTTTGTGCTAATCTGCTGTCATTTGCATCCTCGTTTGCAGGCGTCGTCGTGGGCTCTGCTGCTGAGAGAAGTCGCTCAGCGTTTATTAATAAACGTTCGTATTCCGAGTTACTGGGGCTTCACGCTGTTCTTTTTTTTTTTTTTTTTTAAAGAATTAAACTTCATTTGAGCCGTGACGCGTCTGAAACGCTGTGACGTCAGCTCTGCACGTGCTAGCATGCGAGGCAGAAACGCTGTCACGTGACGCTTTGATCACGAGACTCGCTGTGCACCACATTTGGAGCACATTGCGAGCTGAGTCTTTCCTGCGTTTGGAATGTGGAAGAATCCATACCTCTTCATATGGGGGGGGGGGGAGGTGTCTCCTGCCCCCCCCGTCGAAACGCCCCTGCTCACCCCTCATTCCTCCTGCTGGAAGGGGTAGGACCCAGAGCCGGCTCTGCAGCCGGTGGAGTCATGGAGAAAGTTAATACAGCGATGGCTTCTGGAAGTCTGCATCCCATGCTCCTCAGTCAGCTCTGCAATGCTGTGCTGTAGAGGATTTTCTGTCCTGAACGGACCCTCTGCTGACAGCAGCACTCTCAGCAAGCGTCTCTCGAGTCGGTGGCCTTCTGTTTACCGTTGCTCAGCACGCCGGTAAACTCCAGAGCTTGTTCTTTGGGTTTGGATGTTTCTGTCATGGGCTGACTTGGCAGACTGGAAGTGGTTAATTGTTTTATTGGTTCTCCTACAAGGTTTTAAACAGGACATGTGGCTGATCTCTGCTGTAGTGGTGAGCTGGTAGATCAGTTTCCTCTGCCCACAGGTGCGGTTTTGGTTACTGATTGAGACGTGTTTGTCTCAGAATATTGCATGTGCTGATAAGAGAAGCCTGTGTCCCCTGGGAAACCACAACTCCAAGGCCATCTAAGCAGTTCTTCGTGACTGCTGTGGTTAATGCTGCTCCAGATAATAGCACAAAACATGCCGCAGGCCGTGTTTACACAACTCTGTGTTGTTATAGGTAAGTTGTTTTAATAGCTTCAACACACCGGCCTCTGTAAGGTAGGATTGTATGGAGCTGTTTTTACATACTGATGCAGGAAGGTACAAAACAAATTGAGGCTTCCTTAGATTCTAAAGCCATACAAAATGAAGGGCTTGGGCTTCAAGGTTTAAGCTTTCTGTTTGTCGTTCATTGTTTTCTGTGCTCTGGGGGTGTCTGGAGGTAACCATGGCATTGTGGACAGTACATATGGTAAACTTAACCTGAGAAACTTTCTGGTGTCACTGGACAGAGAACACAGGCTATTGTTCTGTCAGCTCAGTGGAAAAATAACGGGACAAGTGGAGGGCCGGCTATAGAAACTCCTCTCACCCAAGCTTCTTATCAGGCTGTGCTGAAGCTGGCATCCATGAGTCACAGGGTGAGGGGGCAGATTTCAATGACGGTGCCAGTCATTCACGTCGCCGTTTAAACAGTTTCCCTGACTGAGTGGGTGTGATACACCTGCCTCTCTGTATAAGGTACAGCATTCCTGCTGTGTTGACATCGAAACACTGTGATCTTGGCATACTGTGGTGGGAGTGGTCTTCAGTGAAGGGGTGGGTCAGGAGCTTTGATATTGAGCTGGTTCTTGTGGTGGCATCTTCGCTCCCGTCTACTTCTACCTAATTAGATTCATTGTCCCCTCCTGTATGGGATACGGGTCTTTTGGTGTGCTGATCTGTGGCCTGGCTGACATATGACAGCACGCTCACTTTTGACCGCAAGCCACTTGCAGACGTTAGAAACTTAAGCAAGACATTTCAGTTCCTCATGAGGACGTAAATATATCTCACTCGTGGAAGTGACTAAACACAATGATACTGAAGTTGAGAATGACATTTGAGTTGCCTTCCATTTCACGCAATGAACATTGCATCCTGGGTCATGGCTGTTTGGGTAAACCAAACATGACAACGTCCCCCCGTCTCCCCAGGTGAAGGGTCAACAATGTGTGTGGTATGGCGAGTGCGGCACGTCCACCGTGGTCCCAGGGAAGCGCTACAACTGCAACTACACGGGGCCCCCTGTCCCCCTGCCCGCTGAGGGCCGCGATCTGCTAGCGGTAAGTCTGCCTGCAGCCTGTGTGGACGGGTGTGCGTGTGTCAGTCTCCTGGGTAAATCAGTCCTCATTAATGATTACCTGTATGTAGGAGCTGTGTCCTGGCCTGGACTACGCCAGTGACCGTCTCTGCTGTGACGTCCAGCAGCTCCAGACCCTGAAGGGAAGCCTTCAGCTCCCGCTGCAGTTCCTGTCCAGGCGAGTCCCTCTGGCTGCACTCCTGGCTTTATTTATTTTTAGTGTCATGGTTGACTAAGCTCTCGTCTTTACGGCGACTCTGATTTTTAGCCCTCTTAAAGGTGTCTGCGGCCTCTTTGGAAGATCTGGTACCTTTAACAGCTGCTGTATTGGCTAGTTAAAACACCTCATAGCTCCCTGCCAATCGGGATTGAGGGATTCCACATGTGTCATGTCACTCCACCAGATACCATCTGGGTGTGAGCTCCCTGGGATGGCCTCTGTCGTGATTCGTCACCGTCTGCCCACAGGTGCCCCGCCTGCTTCTACAACCTGATGAACCTGTTCTGTGAACTGACGTGTAGCCCACGGCAGAGCCTGTTCCTCGAGGCCACCAAATTCTCCCCCGACTCCAAGCACAACAAAACTAACGTGGAGGAAGTGCAGTACTACATCGGCCAGACGTTTGCCAACGGTGAGCCGCCAGCCTCGTCCGTAATGTCGGAGCTGCCGAGCGTCTCGCTTCTGTCTCTACTGGACTTGAATATCCAGTTGGATCTGAACACAAGTGGGATTGACCAACACGATGAGGCGGGATCGCCTTTGTCCGCTCATGAGGGCTCAATGCAGAGGTCGAGCCTTACAGGAAGCAGGGTGTGAGGCGTGTGTAGGGCTGTAGTCATCTATAAGTGAAGACACTTTTAAATGTTTCTCGAATAAGGATTTGATCTGAAAGCATTAAACTCATGAGTGTTGGCTCTTCAGGCATCCTGATGGGATGTTCAGGTGGTTTTCATACAGTGACTGATTAATCTCTGTGGACGTACTGCTCTGTTGAGTTTTCTGAAGTTAAAACCGTGCCTCTTGACGTCTGTGAGTGAGACACTTGTGCCTTGGCCGTACAAGTTTTTGTAGCAGTACTAAAGGTTTAAGGTGAAATCGTGGTTTTATGTATGTTTTCAGTGGTCACCTGGAGTCGTGTTGCATTATGAGTGACCCACCCCTAATGTGGGACAGACTCGAATCAGCAGTCTTACCCGGGACGCTCCTGTGCATTGTTTCTGCCGTGTCTCATAGCGATGTACAATGCCTGCATGGACGTGCAGGCCCCCTCGAGCAACGTGAAGGCCCTATCCCTCCTGTGTGGGAAGGACGCCAAGGACTGCAATGCCACCAACTGGATCGAGTACATGTTCAACATCAACAATGGCCAGACACCCTTCTCCATCGTTCCCATCTTTACAGGTGAAACGTATCTTCCAACACCGTGAGGCTTCATGCTTGCTGGCGTCAGTCTCCGAGCTCAGGGTTAGAACAGTTAATCATCTGTAAAATTGAGGTCCAGCTTGGGAAATCATTTCCTTGATGTTCTTTTCAAATTTAGTGAAAGTTTTGTCTATATTTTAGCCACTGTTCCTGGTCATGGCTGGTTGAAGGGGGGAGCAGCCTATCCCAGGCAGCACCAGTTTGGCGGACACCCTGGACGGGATGCCAGTCTTGTTTTAAATGTGTTGGGTGTGTTTGTCAGGTCATGCTAAGAGGATGGAGAGCTCCATCACAGATGGTCATAACGAATAATGCAGACGTGTGCTGTGGGGGTGGAGGGGGCAGGTTTAGTTCAAAGATCGCCTTGGTTAACCGCATGAGGGTCGGGGGGGTGGGATCAGCCTCTCTGACTGTACAGCCTGAATTCCCCAGATGTTCCTGTCGCTAACATGACCCCGATGACCAACGCGACACGTGGCTGTAACGAGTCCCTGCCCGACGGCTCGGCGCCCTGCTCCTGCCAGGATTGCACCCCGGTCTGTGGGCCCATGCCTGTACCCCCCCCACTGCCCCCACCATGGACTATCCTGGGCATGGATGCCATGGGGGTCATCATGTGGATCTGCTACGTGGCCTTTCTGCTGGTCTTCATCGGTGGGGTCCTGGTGGCCTGGTACTACAGGTGGGACCTTTGCACGTCTGCTCGCTTCCTCCAGCCCCTGTCTGTGCGTCTATCTCCCGCCTTCCTCTTTTTTGGGCCCCTGTGTGAGGCCTCTGTAGATGTGAGTGTGACTTTCTCTGTCCTCTGTGCAGGAAGAGGTCTGTCTTGCCTGAATACAGGCCCCTCTTGGGCAGTAACAACGCCCGTTCTCTAAACAGAGATACCGACGACCTTGGTGAGTGTTGTCACTGGTGGGCTGTCATGTTTGCGTTGGACCCATACCCGAGTTTATTGGGAATGCTGAAATGAATCTTGTGTAAATCTAAATTCAAGTTGTTACGTGGCCATACCATTTAACTTTAGACTAATTTGTTCTTTGGATGTGTCCAAAATCATGGGTTAAGTGAAAGATGTTCTTAGTGTGCTGAGAGTTATTTCTGTAACCCATGGTTCTCCTCCTCTGGTTTGTCTGTCAGATTTCGCTTCCTGCACAGCCGAGCACCTGCCCCTTTGTTATAACACCATCTAAATCACCCCTGAACCCGCATCCTCCTTCCTGTTCAGTTGTCTTTGCAGTTTGTTCTTGCATCTCTATGCTGTAACTTTGTAAAAACACGGCTGGTCAACTGAAAAAGAACTGGGTGTAAAATTTGGGTATTAGCTGTAGTTTGTCTAGCCGAATGTGTTTTGCCCCATTAGTCTATTTTCTCTGTGTATAGAAAACCAAATCCCCTCAAAGTATGTTACTCTTATTAGCGGCAAATGACATCAGCTTTCCGTCAACGTGGTGGGACTGTTAAAACGGCTATCTTGGTGGTAAATTGTGCCCCTTGCAGGAGAGGCCACATGCTGTGAGTCACTGGGCGAAGCCTTCGAGGAAGCATTGCGAGGCCTCTTCTCCTCCTGGGGCTCGATGTGTGTACGACAGCCGCTGCCTGTGGTCCTGGGCTGCCTGGTCGCTGTGGCAGCGTGCTGCGGTGGTCTGACCTACATGCGCATCACCACTGACCCGGTGGAGCTGTGGTCGTCGCCCGGCAGCCCGGCGCGCCTTGATAAGGACTACTTTGACAGCCACTTCGGACCCTTCTTCCGCACAGAGCAGCTCATCATCACCACCACCCTCAACTCCTCCTCCATCTTCTCGCCGTACTTTGGCGGTCCTGACGTGCCTTTTGGTGCCCCGCTGGATAAGGAGGTCCTGCACCAGGTACACAGTTGTCATACCGTATTATGCTGGTCTTTCTGTAAATGGGCTAAGGTTTACTTTTTGTCTGCTACACATGGCTGCTCCCCAGATTTTTCAGCGATATCCTAGGAAACATGAATTTGATGTGATTAGAAAGCCCTTTTATGTTGCACTTTATCTGAGTATTTTCGTTCTTCGGGTCTCCTGTGTGTTTCAGACAGAGGCAGCTGTCTTTACGTTTCCCATAATCCTCGGCTCGCCTGGCTCTTCCTGGTCCTTAATTCTGTACTGTGCCCTGTGCTGCAGGTCCTGGATTTCCAGACAGACGTCGAGAACCTAGAGGCCACCTACAGGAATGAGACTGTGAGACTGAAGGACATCTGCTTGGCACCGCTGGCCCCCTACAACGACAACTGCACCATCCTCAGTGTGCTGAACTACTTCCAGAACAGCCACGAGGTGTTGGACCACTGGAAGGGCGATGCATTCTACACCTATGCTGACTACCACACCCACTTCCTGTACTGTGTCAGGTGGGTGCCTCTGTCAGGTGACTCGGCAGGGTAACCTTTCGGGGAGACACTGAGGAATGTTAACTCCCCACCCCCGATTTCCACAGTGCCCCGGCCTCCCTGAACGACACGGGACTCCTTCACGACCCCTGCCTGGGCACTTTTGGAGGTCCCGTCTTCCCCTGGGTGGTCCTTGGAGGCTATGATGGTGCGTCCAGCCTGTGATCGGACATCCTGCTGTACCCCTGTAGACCGCCCTCTTCCCCATAAATGACAATTACCTTTAATGATTTTTCCCAGATACAGAACTCGGTATCACATGATTTCATGAATAATTCTCTTCTAAGCCTTCCTTGTATTTGGCAAAGTCTTGCTGGCTGTATTGGGCAACCTTTTCTGTTATTGTTACAGCTGGCAATTACAACAATGCCACCGCGCTGGTGATCACGTTTCCCGTGAACAACTACCACAATGACTCGGAGAGGCTGAACAAAGCGCTGGCCTGGGAGGCTGAGTGAGTTGCGAAAGCGGCACCATTGCCCGGAGTGTGCGTGGTCGTCCCATGTCATGGGGGATAGCGGTTTGCTCAAGAGGGTAGCAGTCAACGTTCATCTGAGGTTCTCGGGAAATGTGACCTGGTCTTGGTCAGTGTTTCAGCAGCACTCTTGACTTAATGAACCTTATTTAGCTGGTGTATATGTTTGTACACTAATTCCATGGTACCAGTGTCACTCCGTACAGATGCTGTAGGGCATTTAGAAGTTGTACGGACTGATAACATGTAAACAAAGCTGACCTCTGACCAGAACTGCCTCTGTCTGTCCATCCATCTTCTAACCGCTTATCCTGGTTAGTCATCGAGGCCTAGAGCCTGTCTCTGGCAACTTGAGGCTCAAGGCTGCGGGACACCATAGATGGCATGCTGGTAGATGTGTTGAGGGATTTCAGTTTGACCCGCTAGGATAACCTTGGTGTAGAACAGCTGTTCTTGATCCAGAATGCAGGCCTTCGGTCCAGTCCAGGTCTTCCTGTTGACCACAAGGCCCCAGGTTACCTGGCTCAGGCTCATGAATGCAATAAAATCACAGCCTGGAAGCCATGAAGGCCCCCAGTGATCTTGGTGTGATGTTCTACTCTCCTGCCAATGGTATTCCCCCCCCCACCACCACCACCACCACCATCAGATTCATCAAGTTTGTGAAGAACTACAGCAACCCAAACCTGACCATCGCCTTCAGCGCTGAGCGCAGCATCGAAGACGAGATCGACCGTGAGAGCAACAGCGACATCAGAACCATCGTGGTCAGCTATGCCATCATGTTCGTCTACATCTCCCTGGCGCTGGGTCACATCCACAGCTTCCGACGCCTGCTGGTTGGTGCACCACCGCCCCCAGCCTTTGCTTGGGTTTTTCTGTCTTTTCACTCCTCCGTTCTTCTGCGGTCTCTCGGCCCAGTGTTGAAAGTTTCATAGACTTATAGGTACGACAGACACTTCTAGACTCAAATCTGTGTGTTGACACATTGACAGGAATCGTCTGCTGAGTTTTTAAAATCGTCGCTCTGGAACATTTCAAACCATGGGCTGTCATCCACACAGGTGGACTCGAAGATCTCGCTGGGCATCGCAGGCATCTTCATTGTGTTGAGTTCTGTCGCCTGCTCCCTGGGCATCTTCAGTTATGCTGGCGTGCCCCTCACCCTCATCGTCATTGAGGTCATCCCCTTCCTGGTGCTGGCTGTGGGTGTGGACAACATCTTCATCATAGTGCAGGCCTACCAGGTGTGTGCCTGTCCCACACAAGGGGATGTTCCTGCTGAGCAGGTTCTCCTCACACCTCACCTCTTGAGTAAGAGAGTAGAGTATTTGGGCTGAGTGGCTGTTTTCTTGTAAATGTGTTTCTGCCCCCTGGAGTGTCGTGGTCAGCTGTGAGCTGCATGTTTGTTTGGGTCTCTCTTATTTTGGTCGTCTGGTCTCTGTTCTCCTCTTGAGACCGACTGGGGATGAATCTTATCTGGTGTGTGTCCAGTCAGTGACTGGAGAGGGAGCATAAATGCTGTGGGTGGACAGACCTGACACCAGATCAGATTTTTCTACGTTAACCCCTAACCACCTCCACCGCTCTAGAGGGATGAGCGGATGCCAGAGGAGGAGCTGCACCAGCAGATCGGCAGGATTCTGGGAGACGTGGCACCCAGCATGTTCCTGTCTTCCCTCTCTGAGACGGTGGCCTTCTTCCTGGGTACGCCCCTTAAGACTCTCCCAGTGGCTTGTATACCAGAGAACCGTGATCATTTCCTTATGCTTCTATCTTGATACTTGTTTGTCTGGACTTTGTCCTCCATACTGGTCCTTTCAGAGGAGGCAGAAATGTGCTTGCTATAAGTCACAAATATGGTTTAATTTCTTAGTGAGTTGGCTTAGTGGTGGGGTGGGGTGGGGGGGGTACAGTCATTGTATGGAGAAAAGAGTCTCATGGCTGCTGTTGTGGTAATGGTATGATGGAACATGCTGTTGGACCTTTTGGCAGGGGCCCTGTCTTCCATGCCAGCGGTGCGCACCTTCTCCATGTTTGCTGGGCTGGCGGTCTTCATCGACTTCCTGTTGCAGATCAGCTGCTTCATCAGCCTGCTGGGCCTGGACATAAGGCGTCAGGAGGTGTGCTTGTGGGGGGCTGGGGGGCTCCACGCCGTATTTGATGTGGGGGAATGGCCGTGTTAAATGGCTCTCGTCTTACCTTGTCTGACCTCTTCCGTCACAGAGCTACCGGCTGGACATCGCGTGCTGTGTAAAGCTGTCCGAGGACCAGGAGGAGAGGACTGAGGGCTGCCTCTTCGGGTTCTTCAAAAAGATCTATGCTCCCTTTATCCTGAAGGACTGGGTGCGGCCCATTGTGGTGAGAATCTTGTCCTGCACTCTATCCACCTGCAGTGTTTAACTCGCTGTCTTCACTGCTCAAACTGTTAGCCTTGTTGCAATACATATCCTCAATCTGTGAACCCTCGGTACATTACCCACAATCCCTTTCCCCTACCCTCATAGGTATCTGTGTTTGTGGGCGCGCTGTCCTTCAGCATCGCCGTGATTAACAAGGTGGAGATTGGCTTGGACCAGAAGCTTTCAATGCCAGATGTGAGTCTCTCCCATGTGACCCAGCTGGAGTGTCTGACTGTCCCTGCTGGGTAATGGTTAACTAACGATTTAACCTAGATGATCCAAGGTGGTTATCTTTTGTGGAAGGTCATAAGATAGCGACGGTAGCTTTCACTTTTCCCTTTTATGGCTGACTTTCTTGGACCGTCGTGCACCTCAGGATTCCTACGTCTTGGACTACTTCAGCAACATGAGCGAGTATCTGCACACCGGAGCACCCGTCTACTTTGTGGTAGAGGATGGCCATGACTACCGCACCCTGGAGGGGCAGAACGCTCTGTGTGGAGGTGTGGGCTGCAGCAACAACTCCCTCATCCAGCAGCTGTACACGGCTTCTCAGATGAGCAACTAGTGAGTCCTGGAGACCGACTGCTCGTGGTGGGTGGTCAGAAAGGGGGTCTTTGATCCGATTGGGGTTGTAGTAAGTCAGTGTTGCCCTCCCCATAAAGCACGAGAATCGGCTTTCCCCCCTCGTCGTGGCTGGATGATTACTTTGATTGGGTGAAACCAGAGTCCACCTGCTGTCGCATCTACAACACATCAGGAGCCTTCTGCAACGCCTCTGGTGAGCTGAACCACCTACCTCCCACCCGTGAGGCCTGACTTGCCTGATAAGATTTTCATCTGTCATTTTTGTATAGAGTCACTTTGCTCTGTACAGAATTCTCTGGTCTGTCAGGTGATGGAAATGGGTAGACTGTTAGGGTGTCAGGTTGCTGGCAGTGACATGCCGTGTGTTTGCTTGGGACACCGTCCTTTAGCCAGGGGACGGGCAAACTGAGCGCCAGTTGGCGCTGACCGTAGTACCTGAGGCCTGAATCTATTTCGGTGGAAATAGTTCTAACCAGAAGGTTTGTACAGCGAAGGTCAACATCCTGGCCCCAGCTTTTTGTGTTGTGGCGTTTTTAAACAGTCAATGCAGCCCTGAGAATGGAATGCTTATTGTGTGGCTTTCCCTTTGAATAGCCTCGTGTGTATTGTCGAAGTCAGAATAATTGTGCCTCTGCTGCCCCCCAGTGGTGGACAAGTCCTGCGTTCACTGCCGTGCCCCGTCACAGGGGAAGATGAGGCCCACTGAGGCTGAGTTCATGAGGTTCCTGCCCATGTTCCTGTCTGACAACCCCAACCCCAGATGTGGTAAAGGGTGAGTCCTGAGAGCTAATCTGAACACTTTTGCCTCGCCAAGTGTATTTTAGGGTTTATTTTAATCTCCGGGATTCAAAATGGAATTCTAAAACTTGTAGCATTTATTACAACAACACTGACAGCTGTTCAAGCTTAAGGTCTTCGTGCTAAAGTTGAGTTTGTCGGAGGGGTTGGTGGTGGCACTGCAGACCCCTCGTGATGGTTTCCCACTGACCTGTCCTCAGGGGTCATGCGGCCTACAGCTCCGCAGTGGTCCTGACACACAATGGCAGTGAGGTGGGTGCGTCCTACTTCATGACCTACCACACCATCCTCAAGACCTCTGCAGATTTCATCGACGCCATGAAGATGGCGCAAATTCTGGCCGCTAACATCACTCGCATTGTGGGCCCAGATAGCAAGAACTACAGTGTCTTTCCCTACAGGTACATAAGACCTCCTGCTGGCTGTCAGCTAAGTAGACCCAGAATATTCCCAAACCCTTAATCAATGGCTCTGTTAAAGAAACTTCCAGAATGTACGGCTTGTTTGTGCTGAGATAGAAGCTTTTATATGAAATCAGCCAACAGCACACTTTTTCAGTACTGAATGTTTGCCTTCATGAGCCCTCAGCTGTTACTAAACCTAGCCTTGAGAGGTCAGTCTGTTGGTCTTGCTGATATTGATTAGATGACACAGTTCAAGGTCCAGGGAGTGAGAGGACGGTCTCTGCCTAGGGAGCAAGGTTCGCAGTGGTGCCTCAGTTCAACGTAGTCTGGGTTCTGCACAGATCTGACTCTATTGAGAAATCATTACAAAGATCCGTGTGTGTGTGTGTGTGTAGTACATTTTGTTGAGGGTGCTTGTTTGGATGAATAGCGTTCTATAAATGTTTTTTGGAGCTGCGTTGAAGAGCCCTAACAGTTCCGGCGACCCCCCGCAGCGTCTTCTACGTGTTCTATGAGCAGTACCTCACCATCGCCATGGACACTGCCTTCAACCTTAGCCTCTCGCTGGCAGCCATCTTTGTGGTGACCACCATCCTGCTGGGTTTTGAGATCTGGTCTGCCGTCATCGTCTGTATCACCATCGCCATGATCCTCATCAACATGTTTGGGGTCATGTGGCTCTGGAACATCAGCCTGAACGCCGTGTCACTCGTCAATCTAGTCATGGTGAGCGGAGTGCCAGGGTTTGAGTAGGGTTTCCGGTTCTCTGTCCTCCCTCTGCCCCTGCTCTGTAGTTGTTCTCGGTATCAGTTCCATGTTGTGCTTTTGCATGAACACTGGACTGCTGTGTTCCTCACGTTCCTGTGCCACGCTCTGTACCCTCAGACCTGCGGCATCTCCGTGGAGTTCTGCAGCCACATCGTGCGGGCTTTCTCGGTCAGCACTGGGAGCTCACGGGCCGAGCGGGCCGAATACGCACTGGCTCACATGGGTAGTTCTGTAAGTACACTGAACAGACTCAGTTGATGAACCCTGGCAGCGAACTTTGGCAGGAGCGTCATCTTTAAGTTAAACGTTACAGTGTGCTACCTGTTCCCTGCTGGATGTCAAATCATGTGCGAAGCGTGATATAAGTTGAATGTGGTGAGAAGACAGTTTCAGCATGAAGATCTCATCCTCAGGTGTTCAGTGGAATCACCCTGACCAAGTTTGGTGGGATACTCATCCTGGCCCTGTCCAAGTCCCAGATATTCCAGGTCTTCTATTTCCGCATGTATCTGGCTATCGTTCTTCTGGGTGCGACTCACGGACTCATCTTCCTACCAGTGCTGCTCAGCTATGCAGGTGAGACACGCATGTTCTCAGAATGCTGGGATATTTATTGCATCAGTTGTGGTCTGCTTGGCGACTTGTTCATGTGGCCCCAGTTGGTCTCTGATGGACGTGGATGTTCACCCCGAATGATCTCATATGTACACCTTTCACTCTGAGCACATCACCTCAATGCCATCCATCCCTCCTCCTGGCCAGGGTTGGGGGTGTATGAGGGGAGTTCTTCATGGAGAATATTTGTAGTCCTGCTCCTCTCACTAAACGGTCCTGTAAGTTCCCCTGTGGTTTGAAAGTTTTTTTTAACCCTCCCATTTTTTGATCTACAGGTCCCTCTGTGAACAAAGCAAAGCTGCAGGCAGCCAGGCAACGGTATACAGGCTTAGAGAGAGGCAGTGTCTTCTGAACCTCCTAACGTCTGTTTTTGGGGATGAGGTGGGAGAGCCCCAACCAGTTGCATGACTGTCCCCCGACCCCAAAGACAGACCCCAGAATGACTTGAACCTCAAACTCAGGAACTCTCAAAGTGCTGTATGCCACCTGTCATGCAGCCAAGTGTTTGTTCCTCTGTGCCACTGTACCGGACCATGGTTGGGGGGGGGTGTTTTTTGGGGGTGTAAACGAGCGACATCGATGTCTTCCACTTTGAACCCCACACTGAAGCTCCTGCTGCTCTGTGACAGACCTGCCTTTGAAGCACTGAGGCAAAGAATCATCCCAAATGACCAGCATCTCTGGTTTGTGTACTTTATGAAGGCTGAAATTGAATTTTTGGTGAGATGGAATGTTACCTTTCACTACGTTCAACGTGACTTTAGGTGTTCCAGTGGGCTGCTCCTCCAGGTTATTGCTGTTTACAGCCTTTCCCTTTTGGATGTTTGTAAAGCCACAGTGTTAGCAATTACAAAATCATGTGGTTGCTTAAGGAGATTATAAAAAACACATTTTACATTCCCTTTTCTCTTAAACTTTACCAGCTTATTTTTTTGTTTTTTTTTTTTTCCCCCCTTACTACCAATGCCCATTTCAGAGTCTGCTGGGTTAAATACACTAAGGTACTGCATGTGTAGTTTAATGCCGGAGTAATTCGGCCCCTCACACCACCCCTGATGTAGAGAACGAGACTAAAATCGTGCAGCATCAAGTCGGCCATCTGTTTTAATATTTACCCCCAGAAATGGAGTTTTGAATAAAAGCTTTTTTGTGTGTTCACTGCTACATAAAAATGATTCTCAAATAAACTAATTGTACTAAGATGTTCAGTTTGTTATGCTTGTCTTGCTGGAAATGGAGTGCAGAGCAGAGCTGCCTTCCAGTCTGGCCCATTCTGAGGTCTAGGAGTCCAGGCTGTGGCTAACCAAGCCCTTCTGACTCCATTCTCAGGAGCAGTGGCAGAACTGAAACTTCAGAGGTGGATTTTTTTTTTTTCCCCCCCTCCTGTTGTCATTCACTAGTTGTTCGTCCACTTCCACTTTGGTTAAACTGGTCTAGGACTAGCATTAATCAGTCTAGACTTAATGTACGCAGCTTGTACTGAATTTTGGACGTGTGGATTTGTCACTTAGCCCACATTTAAAGAGCAGTTATCCGTTTTGGTTCATCGTAACTCGACCTCTTAGCGTTGAGTTTGGTGGTCTGTGCCAGAGTTTGGGGAGGGGAAATGAAGCCGTACTGAGTACAACTTTGTATTGAGATTTTTTAAATTGTACAGCATAGGTGTGCTTTTCCCTTTAGTGTGTGTTTGGTAACTTACACTTGAACATCTAATATGACCTTGAAATTTAGTCAAACAATGATGCACACTTAGATGTTAAGAAAATCCCATCGACACAGAAGCAGGGAATTTTGTATGGTTCTGTCTGTGTGGATGGTCAAAAGGATCGTGAATGGAGTTAATCCAGAATCAAGCTGTTTCCAGGAGCCAAGCCATACCGAGACACGACCGTGATAGCGGCTGCTGATGACGAAGGACAGTGTTGACTTCCACCTGGATTTTTGCCTATTGTTCTTGGAATATCCTGTCCTGCTGTGTGCGCCATTTTTAGAGTTGAATGGTAGGGAGCCCAGGAGGGGATTTGGCAAAAAAAAAAAAATCTCATGGCCATGACTTAGTAACTTGTGGGAAGGTACTAAGGTGGGGGTATTTGGCTGTCACATGGAAAAATATACCCTAACCCTCATATCCCTGTTGGCATCATACAATTAAGAGCCATATGTCCACGTCTGGAACGGCACTGAATTTTCAGCTAAGAAATCATTAAATGTTTGTGAGAATTACGTTTGTTTCATTAGTTTATTCAGAATTTCAGTATCGTTTAATGTGCATTTCTATCTCAGTTTCAGCGAAGCAACTGACATGTTTTAACTTGTAATGCCTGTAGTTAGAGTTGGGGTACTGGAGACTGGAGTCGAGTCCAATAGCAAAAGAGACTGGTTAGTACTTAGCGGTAGAGCTGGGAGTCAATCCCGAAAAGAACCGATTCCAGGTAAATCTGGAACTCCCAAAGACTCGAATTGGAGTCGATTTCCAAAATGTTTGGAATCAAACAGCACTACTTGGTGTGAACTACTGTCCCTGCTTCCCTGGATCTGCATGTGGTAAAAAAGTAGAAAACGTTTTCCATTGAAACAGTTTGTCTGGGGGGTGGGGGGGTTATACTTCGGGCTATGGTTCTATACTGGCAAAAAAAAAAATACTTCTATGGCACGGAACGAAACGGCGTAGCCAGGTATATAGGTCATGTCTGTAATATTGGGTATTATTCGTTTTGCCCATGCAAGTCGTAGGGAATTCCTCTGCGGTATGTCCAGGAAAAAAAAAAACACGAATTCAAATACTGTAACGTCTCAATTTACTGAGGTGGCCTATAACTTATTACTGCTGACGTGGAAGGGATGCGTAAAGCTGGGTCATATAGCTAAATGACCACGACCTGTGGTTATCTCTAATGCTGGCGATGTGCTATGGTAGCGTTTCCTACTTATTAAATTCTCCGTGTTGCCTGATTGAATCAATTTTATTGCTAGCATGTAAGCCAAGAAGCCAGTTTTTATGATTTAACATAAATGACAGCACTTGGGATTCTTAAAAGCACCATGGCCCTTATTTAGTGCTCCTGTAGATATGCCATTTTTGTTAAGTGCTTTGCCTGTGAAAAACAATTGCTAAAACCTTAAATTGAAACCTATTGTCTGGGCCTCATACCTGATTTAAAAAAAACTGCATTACATCGAGTTCATTCACTGATTTTTGTACTTCATGCGCTTAGATTAAATATTCATTGGTTTTGAAATGGGGATTGAATTTATATCAATGACAGGATGCAATAAAACTTGTTACTCTGAAATCCATACTTTTTTTTTCTTTACAATATTGATTCACTTTGTCTTGGCTGGGCTCGACTCAGACTCGAGTGCTTGAGGAGTTGGTCTTGACTTGGACTAGGTGGACTCGAACCCAGCAGTACCTGTAATAGCATGCATCTGCAGCCTTACCCAGGATGTACTAAAGACTATTTTATTTTTTGCTGGGTGGCAACAGTGCAGGATTCTGATGCTACGGTAGTCAGTTTAAAGTACCTGCTTTAAGATTCGGACTCGTGCATGGTATTGGTGATGGTTTCATATTTTTAACATGATTAACATTCTCAAACGAGTGAAGTAAAGAACATTTGTCAGTTTCCTAATTACAGGAAAGAACTGGGCAGGCTACAGGTCATTGGAAAATGTTGGTTCAGTGCTTGGTACCACTTCTCACATCTCAAGGGCAAATCGTTTTCCAAATGTAAATTTCAAACACTCTGTCTTGTTGTACAGTGCATTTCTAGGGAGCTCTATCGATGATGCTATTAAAATTAGAAAATACATAAAGGCAAATGTTTAAGTAAAAATGAAGAAAAAATTGCATGGCAATATCTGACAAAATGGGAATTAAATTTAACGGACAACTGGCAGATTGACAATGAAACCTGAAGTTGGTCCAAAAATCATTTAAAATACAGTACTTTACAATAGTTTTATACTGTAAATAATTTCCACTTAAAATTTATTCTTGTATTTCCCATGATCTCTTGGCTGCTGCATTTGAGCATTCTGTACACTTGCAGTAAATGACGAACCACGCAAACTCTGCAAGTAGGCGATACTCCTAGACTTGACTGAACGTACAGATTCAAAGGTTTTCATTTAGTGACCATGATCTCTCATTCTATTTCAGTTTTTATTATTCATAAACAATTTTCTATTTTTAATTTTACAAATTTTCTTTTTTTTCAAAGGACAAGATTATTTATGTTGTGCCCCCATTCTTCAATGTATAGATTGTATTTCACAACAGGGTGGTGTTCAGTGATGATCCTTTAATGGATTGCAAAAATAAATTGCATCTCACCCAGTTACTTCTTTTCCCCTAAAATTCGTGGTTCATCTTAATCAGTATAATGTAAGAAATATACCAATGGCAATAAAAATCTTGTATAAATAACATCTCTTGATAAAAAGAACAATTAATTAAACCACAACTGATTCAATAACGATGTCTTTATTATTCCAATGCAGATAATGTCAATGTAAAATGACATTTATGATGCAGAGTTATGTCACTTGGGATTTTGGCAGAAACATCGTACCCCTTACTAATCTTATAATGTACATGCTGCATACACAATCACTGTCAGACACGAATGGTAATCAAAAATGTTATCACCCTCAAAATATTACACTGTGCTGGATGTACAGTTTTTTGACGAGGCAAATATTTATCCACAATTCCACAGATTGCTTGCGGAGATGGTGGAGGGTCCCCACCAGCATTCACTTCTTTGATTTTCTGTGCCACCTCCATCTATGTAGCTTTTCTCTCCGCTCCTGCAATGCAAACCACACCTTCTCGAAAAGGGCTGCATGTTCCTAAGTCACATCTCACTGTACAAGGTGCTCCACTTCAATAAACTAACCCCCTATTATTTGGGGGTCACCGTTTGAGTAGCGAACCTTGAGCCATATAATTCTGCGTGAAAACCCATCAATAAATCCATTAATGCAGATGCTGAAGGGTGTTAGCTTGCCATGAAGAGTCGGTATGCCATATGTAATTCGGACCTTTTGTAATTTCGTCTGTAAAGACGTCGTCATCTCCACATCTGTTGGGTTGAGCGCTTTCAGAATAAGACTTACTTACATGCTCCTTTCTGACTTTCAGACCATTCTGCAAGCATTTGGCGTACACTTAGCGGTATCCAGGCTGCTTTCCACATCATTGCTTTTCAATAAATTCAATGACATGATCATCCGCGTAATCTTTACCTCCAGGTTAACGTCAAAGACTTCAGAAGGCATCTGAGGTGCCTTTCATAAATGATCACCCCATGCTTCTAAGTATGAGCTTCAAGTGTGGTTTTATTCATTCCACTGTGAAAATACAGCTGGATTAAAAGCTCCCTCAAATTCACCTCCAACTGCAGACCAATTTAACATGCAGTTGTATGCGTATTGGTCACCAGCAACCAAAAACTACAAAAATAAGCAAATTAATGATTAATCTTTGTTACCTTTCTGCAGACGACACCATCATCTGTGAAATGTGTGCGGCTCGTTTTTCACAGGCGCTCTTAACTTGTTCCTACGAGTTACAAGTACTAAGTCTTGGAAACTAAATTGCTAAGTCGTTCCCACAAATTACTAAGTCTCGGCCATGAGATATTTTTTTGATTCACCGAGTCCCCTCCCAGGCTCCGTAGGAGGAGTGCCATTGGGCTGAAGAAACTAGATATCCATAACTCATTTGGGTTATTACATGATTTTTGTTGAGTAGGCAATGATGCTTGGGGGTAACAAATGCACCACAAAGATCATTGGAGTGGTGGATAAATATATATATTTTTTTATTTTTCCCCGATTTTTCTCCCTAATTTAGTCGTGTCCAAATCCCACCCATCAGGTAGTCTCTCCTGTCACATGACACCATCAACCAGGGAGGGCGGAGGCTAGCATGTGATTCCTCCGAGGCACGTGAAGCCAGCTGACTGCATCTTATCGAACTGCTACACATGCGACGCCGGGGGGTGGCGTAACGCACTCGGAGGACAGCGCTCTCCATCGCCCTTTGTACGCATGTGTTCACAGACACCCGTGATCGCCTAGTGTCGCTGTCTAAGCGACTGGGGAGAGTCAGCCATCCTCCCTCCTGGACATGAACGGCTGCAGCACCACTGGGATTCAAACTCGTGATCTCCCGATGATAGGACGAACGCTTTTCTGTGAGTGGTGGATAAATTTTAAGAGTAGTTTCACACCTAAACTTTCATGTCTGACAGAAGTCAAGTTCCAGTGATCATATTTCAGCAGGCATGTGCAGGTCCACCAATAATCCCTGAAATGGCTTTTGTACATTAGCACTATGTCATGCTGTGCAAGTTCCTGACTCTGTGAGGCGTTGGCCTGATATCCGTCTCCTGACTCTGTGTTGTGTCGTCCTGGAGTCCATCTCCCGACTCTGTGAGGCGTTGGCCTGGTCTCCGTCTCCCGACTCCGTGTGGCGTTGGCCTGGTCGCCGTCTCCTGACTCTGTGTGGCGTTGGCCTGATATCCGTCTCCTGACTCTGTGTTGTGTCGTCCTGGAGTCCATCTCCCGACTCTGTGAGGCGTTGGCCTGGTCTCCGTCTCCCGACTCCGTGTGGCGTTGGCCTGGTCTCCGTCTCCCGACTCCGTGTGGCGTTGGCCTGGTCTCCGTCTCCTGACTCTGTGTCATGTTTGCTTGGTATCCATCTCTTCACTCTATGTGGTCCTGCTGTTCAATGTTTTGCGTATGGCAGACTCAGGAATGGAGATGTTAGTCAGCCCCAGTGAATCCTTTAAACCTTTAGCTGTTACTCCAGGGTTTTTCTTCACTTCATGGAGGATTATTCGTTGTGCCTTTGCAGTCACCTTGGCTGGGGACCTCTTCTAGGGAGACTCACCACAGTACTAAATTATCTCCATGTATAGTTAATTTGTCTAACTGTGGACTGGTGGACATCTAAAGTCTTTGAGATGACTTTTTAACCCTTTCCAGCTTTATGCAAAGCAAGAATTCTTGATCCTAGGTCTGCAATCTCTTTTTTGCGAGGCACGGTTCACAGCAGCAAGTGCGTCTTGTGCTCAAAAGCTCAAAATGTCCGAGTGCTAATTTAAATGTCAAATTAGCTCTAACCCACATCTCCTATCTCGTTTCGTTAACTGGACTCCAAGTTTGCTAATTCCTGACTCCAGTTAGCTTTTCTCGAAGTCATTAGCCTTGGGGTTCATATACTTTTTCCAACCTACTCCGTGAATCTTTGAATAATGTATTAAATATGGAAAAGAATAATGCAATTGTTTGTGTGTTGCTAGTTAAAACAGATTTTGTTTGTTCATTATTGTAACTTAAAATATGGTCTGATCCTCATATAAGACAAATTTATATGTAAATGAAGGTGGTTACTTACTTTTTCTCGCCACTGTACCCATACATGACTTGTACACCTGGTACCCATGTTAGTTGTATGCCCACTTCGGGAACCTGCAAGAGGAACTGAAAATGGCTGTGATGTTTTTCAGGGTGGAACGGCATGCTGGCTCGATGGGTAGCATGGTTAATGCGTCCATTCAGAAGTGGGGGTTCAAATGCTTCCTGTACAATGTGGCTTTCCTGTGGTTTCTACCCACAGTCCCAAAGACATGACAGTCATTTCTCTAAACTGGATATGGTTTCTGTGTGTGTACTACACTGGCATCCTGTCCGGGGTGTACCCAGCCCTGTTCCCTATACTGCCCACAACATGCTGTGGGATCACCTGCAACCCTGACCAGGACAAGCAGTTGGCAGATAGGTGGATATGTGAGGGCCACTTCACGTCAGCTTCCTTGGTCTACTGCTTTATTGAAGTATGCAGTAGTTACCCCCCACCACTTGAGTTAGACGGCACTAAACCATTGGCAGAAACAATCCCAAAATTTATGGCCAAAGCAGGAGTTGAACTTTGTGGGTTGCCTGTGAGTGGAGATTTTGTGACTTCCTGCAGCGATGTTAGACTGCACCAGCGGATGTACAATCATGATGAATCCTAGTCCATTTCCTCACTCAAACATTTTTGTCGTTGGAGACGTTTTCCGCAGCACGCGTCATGGCTGAATTCAACTTGCAAAACCAGAATGCTGAGCTATCACTCTCCTAATGGTAAGAGTTGGCTACATGTTAGGGTTGTCTTTTTTCTTCACCCCAGTGTCCAGTCTTCAGGTATCATCCATCTATCAGATCCCAGCAGCTGGGGATGAACTACAACATCTGAATTTGTGTATGCATTAAAGTCCTGAGATAACGGGAAGTCTAGACCTTGGCTTTGGCACCATCACCATACCACGTTTCCATGGTGATCGAATACCAGCCCCATTCCATCAAACGTCTCAGGAAATGAGAGCCAGCTGGCCTTGATTAGCTTGATCTGGATAACTAAGGTCAGCTGGAGGGAGCTGGATGTGCATTTCCTGACAGCTTTGGTAAGCTGAACTTGAGCCAATGTCACCCAATGGGAGTAATCCACCCTCTTTACCATTGGATGGGTTTAAAACTGTAGGATCCCCATCACACTGCATCTGTTCTGCATGTACTGTTTGAAGCAGCAGCAGCAGCAGCAGCGGCGAGGGCCTGGTCGGTCTAATCGTCCGAGATACTTCCTGCTTTCGTGGCAATACTTTAGGTGACCATATTCTGTTTCTGCTTCTATGTGGAAATCAGGATTTAAGCACCTGCTTTGCCGTTTGCGTCTTTTAATCCATGCTGTTGTTTAAACCTGAAAGCATCTCCTTATTTGTTAGGTGATAACAGGAAAAGAATTCCACATGGTTTCTTTCATAAAAAGTAATGCCAGTGATTTTATTAGTGAAGTAAAATGTAAGTATTATAGGAATATAATTCTTTAAATGGCTGGAGAGATCACGTTACAGTTCATCTGGATCACATGTTGCTTATCAGAAACGATCAGATTAGTGACTAACAAGAAAAGCAGCCTTGCGGAGGAAAAATGCATTTCACCTTTAAACCTTGATGCCCCCAGAAAAGGTTAAGTCTGAAGGACAAACTACACAGACTGAGCTGAATGTGGAATTTTACTTTGGGGAGCAAAATGATAGTTTGGTAAAGCTACATGTGCACTGGGTAGAAAAGAATTTAAATCTTGCAGTTCTGAAGAGGAATGCCATGGAAGCAGTGCGTTTTTTTGGGAGTTTAAAACAATTACTGGAAATTTAATACAAATAGACAAATATAATATACATCTTGTACTCCATGTCTGTATAATCTTCTGCCATCAGTCTGTCCAATTATCACCCTTTTTAACCAAACTCTACAGACTGACGGCTTACTAAAATCTGACCAAAGGATATGAGCATCATGCTTCAAACGACCTCTCAATCTTTTCCATTTCTCAATGGACAAGCTTTTCCAATTTCAACACTGCCCTCAGCTGTACAGATTTAACCCTAAAACATAAGGAATCTCCCTGTATCTATTTACAAACATTCATCTATGGCAGCACATGAAAGTGACCCAGGACTGAGGTCACTGTAGAGCTTGCTAATGACAGGACAACAGCTTCAAACTCATTCCGTGCCGTCATCCCTCAGACAGAAGAGTGGCTGCTGTGACCGGGTTCGAGAAGCATTTGCCAAAATGTCCTCTTTCATTCTGCACAAGCTTCATCATGTACCACTCCATCACATAGAGTCATCTTCATGCTACTGGGAGTTCATGGCACAAGAGTTACCTTTTTGACCTCAACTGGATTGGTGGATGAGAACCGGTACAGAAGCCAGCATACAACGTTACAACTACCCACCTGTCGAACCTGGAACCGTGGAGAAGAGAAACCTTAGTTACTCCCCGTTTAACGGAGGGACCACACGGCCATAGTCGAATTTAAAAAGTAAAGGCTCATTCTGAAAAACGCCCGATGACTGAGCAAAGGGTCACCCCAACTTTGGCAGAAGAATCATTTTTCCACAGGTCAAAGATGATTTCCAGATCATTGACTCCATCTCAAGGACGGCAGGCAACCAGACTATGCTGATAGGAGGTGAGGGCTAAAATCAACTGAAAGCAGTTTGTTGCATCCCTGCAAAGCCCGTCTCTCTCTTGGAGCAGTTACTGGACCTGGGCTTGCATGGTAAGGCCCAGGTACTCCATGTTCTCCTTGGCAGGCAAGTGGCCGTTGGTCCGGGAACGGCCGAGGGCGGAGAAGCCTTCTTGGTAGTCAGGGTTGTCTAGGCTGGTCTGGGTTCCAAGCTTTTGTCCGCAGTGCTGGGTGTTGTCAAAGACGGATTGTCCCACGTTGAGGTACTCGGGCTTGAAACAGTTCAGGTACTCAGTCTCCGTCTCCATCATGGACAGTGTGGAGATGGGGGCAGGAGGGTTCTGGTAGATGGGGTTCGTCACGTCCAGTGGCCCCGTGCCGTTCTCGTTGACATAATCTAAAACACAGATGTGACGGCTGAATGGAGAATGGCAAAGTTGCCTGGATTGCACTAATATTTTTTTGAAAAACATTTCCTCAAGGTTTAATCTTTGGTGCAGGAATTACATATCTGGTATGAGTCAATGTAAGGATGGTCATGTAATTAAAACCAGTGAAAAAGTAAACCCTGCTACAAGACTTACAGTACTAATTCTGGACAGTGGAAGGCGCCATTGTACAAGGAGTTTAGTGAAGACTACTCAAAAAAAAAAAGCCTAGTTCTGAGTAGTACTTTTCCTAACATGGTGACATTTGCCAAAAGATCACAATTCCCCTGAACCCCAATACAAATTAATGATTCTCAAACTGCTTTGCATTCAGGAGTTGCATTGTTTGAGGACTATATGCAAGTCTCTGTGCATGGCACTCAAGGACTGGTGTCTGTTAGAAAAAAAGTTTAAGTGTAAGAACACAGGGTGTTCCCCTCATTAGCGTTCATGTTTCATGTTCTAGCTTCCCAGACAGCTATCATAGTATCTGTAGTCACACTAAGGTTTTCATGTGCTTGTACAGGACCCTGCAAAAGTCTAAGGAAAAGAAAATACATAACCTTTTATCTGAATGGTAACTGCAAATTTTGGGGTGACCTGATGAAATGTTTTGAAATATGCAAACTAACACACAGTACTGTATTTCAGAAACTCCCACTTAAAACGAGTGACAGTCGTCTGTAGCTAATGGCTAACGCTACCAAAGAGTGACAGTCGTCTGTAG
>JAACJT020000064.1:1615559-1661858 GCA_009936485.2 Gymnarchus niloticus | reverse complement strand
GAAACTCCCACTTAAAACGAGTGACAGTCGTCTGTAGCTAATGGCTAACGCTACCAAAGAGTGACAGTCGTCTGTAGGTAATGGCTAATGCTACCAAAGAGTGACAGTCATCTGTAGCTAATGGCTAACGCTACCAAAGAGTGACAGTCGTCCGTAGTTAATGGCTAACTTGTTATGAAAAAGTGAGTGTCATCTGTAGCTTCAGACATGGTACGGGAGGGCGAGGCTTGCCTGGAGCGGCCTGGAAGTCCCGGTTCAGCGAACCATCAGTTGGGTCTGAGATGTACCGCAGAATTGTGCTGTGTTCCCTCCCAGGGTAATTATTCTGAAGGAGAAAGGAAACAGCAGTGTCACAAAGAGGACAGATGCTGGGGGTCCGACCTGGACCACTATTAGTATTGGGGTCTCACACCGCAGCATCACAAAGAGGACAGATGCTGGGGGTCCGACCAGGCCAACCATTAAAACTGGGGGTATCACACTGCTACCTCTACTATCCTGCCAGTAAAGGGGGAAGGATGCAGGGCTGCAGTCGTGTGACTGGGTATGTGTTTGTGAGCAGGGAAGTCACTCACCAAGTTCCTCCCCTGGCAGCTGATGTCTCCTCCACCTCCTCCTCCTTCTCCTCCTCTTCCTTCTCCTATGCTGCTGTTGAGAATCTTTAGCCAGACAAAAACGAAGGGTGTTTGGTCACGACTCAGGCAGACACTCCAGTCTGCCTGGAGAGCACAGAGTGACGACAGCAGAAACACACACACGGAAAAGCTGACGCTGAAGAACCACAGCACATCTGTCATGACCAAAAAGACTGCCAAGCGTCAGAACTTCTGAGACCTTAAATGGCAAAGCAGGAGATAGGCGAAAATATAAACGAACTGCACATCTGAGGAAAGTAGCTTTTTGTTTTTTTGAAAGCCAAATGGCTTTAACAAGTAGCACTGGCTGTGTCTGCAAAGGTCATCAGGCACAAATGGCTCTGGAATTACAATGGATTCAGTGGCCGGGGGGGGGGGCGTCCTGCCAAGACGTGGACGAGCCGGCATCCTGAAGTCTTCTTAGCAGACACATGCTTTGAAAAGTGAGAAGGACTCCAGGGCCAGCAAAGTGGAGGCAGCAGAACTCTGTGCACGACCCAGCAGCCAAACAGGAAACGTGGGTGTCCCTCTGACATCTCCGTCACTCAGCGCTGTCTGGGACGGCCATGTATCCATTACACTCCACAAACCTGTGTTGTTCTCGCCCTCTGTTTGCTTACCCCCCTTGGGCTATGAATTTCTACCTCGCGTGGCCATCTTGGCCAGGCTGGCATGTGCTGTTGTGGCTACATATCCCAGCCGTGTCCTCGGCTAACAAAAGAGGCTCCAAGGGGGCCAGGCGGAGAGAACGTGGTTCCTGTGTGACGTGACATCCTTGTGTGTAGATCTGCTGCCTCAGTGACAGACACCAGAGCTCCTCCTTTCCCCATGCCAGGTGACATCAGGCTGTGCCATGGGCTGGGGCTAATTTACCAGCTCTGACACACAGGCTTCAGGCTTCTGAAGACACTACTCTCGTTAACTCCCCTCACACCCTGGATTTTCACAGGGTAAGCTTGAGCAAATGAGTCAGCGGTAGTGCGTCAAGACTGCTCCGACCCAAGAAATCACAGTCATTTTAATCGATCGCCTCGGTCCAAAGGCATTCCAGAAAAAAAGAGAAAAAGGACAATTTTACCTGGGAGTGTAGCTTGGCTGAAGCTAAGACTCTTATGGTAATGCGCAGGACTGTAGCTTAGCTGAAGCTAAGACTCTTACGGTAATGCGCAGGACTGTAGCTTAGCTGAAGCTAAGACTCTTACGGTAATGCGCAGGACTGTAGCTTGGCTGAAGCTAAGACTCTTACGGTAATGCGCAGGACTGTAGCTTGGCTGAAGCTAAGACTCTTACGGTAATGCGCAGGACTGTAGCTTGGCTGAAGCTGAGACTCTTATGGTAACAATGTATGGACTGTAGCTTGGCTGAAGCTATGACTCTTACGGTAATGCGCAGGACTGTAGCTTGGCTGAAGCTAAGACTCTTACGGTAATGTGCAGGACTGAAACTTGGCTGAAGCTGAGACTCTTACAGTATCAACGTGCTTAAGCCCTAATTCATGGAATGGTGAGTCCAGCATTTTCAGTGCGAACGGCTTCCTGTGGCCAGCAGCCATGTGCTCAGGGCCGGAGTCGGGTGGCGACAGTTACCATGGAGTGGAGGAGCTGTGTGCGGGACGTGCTGGGGCTGCTGAAGAAGCTGTTATAGGGCACCAGGTACTCGTCGGCATCCACAGCGTCCTCCATGTCCTCGCCGCTGATCAGGGTGCGGTAGAACTTCGAGTCGGTGGGGCTGGGCAGGTACATCCTCTCATCGCCCTACGATGATGATAAGCTAGGTTACAGATCCAGGAGTGGACCCAACATCTACCTGGCAATGAGGACCGCAGTGTAGGAATGTTGGTGATCCAGCATTTCATTCATCTTATTGGGTCCTTGGGAACTCAGGACTGGTCCAAGTTCAAGATTTTCAAGCTGTTTGAAATGTGTATTATATCTTCAGCTACACACTGGAGATGGTCATGACTATGAAACATGTCCCAAAGGCGCTCTATATCAGGACTATTTTAAGTGGACTGCGTCCAAGACAAGACAAAAACATATGGAGCACGAGACTCACAATCTGAGGAAGGAACCCCTCTTGGGGAGCATAGGAAAACCTGCATATGTAGTTTGCAACTCTGGTCAGGAGACCATATGCTTCCGTTTCGTTGGTACCTGGATGACAAGGTACCGCTGGGGGTCTCTGGCCATCTTGGAGAACTCTGCAACGAGCTCCCGGAAACGTGGCCTGCTCTCAGCATCGATCATCCAGCCTAAAAAGGGGGGTGGGGGTATGGCTCAGATTAGACAGCCTCTAGTCTCATAACAGTCGCCGTGTGAACAGAAAATGATCGAAGTCCATCTGGTTTCTTGTAACTCTTTTTAACCATATATGATGTAATCAAATTGTCCGACATAAAGATTGGTTTTAGGTAAACAGAAAAAAACTGATATTCTCAAGAGCATCATAAATCATTCCAAGCATTTCTATTGTCTTGCCCCAATCATGACGACAATGAGCACGCCTTCAGGAAGCCTGAAGACCCAGACAGAAGACAGAACGTTCTGGAGCAATGCCGTCTAGGTATATATGGTGATCAGGAGCCAACACTGACTCAGCGGCAGTTGGCAATAAGATGGTCTTGTGAATCATTGCTTGAGGACTGAAATCACCCTACCACAGACTCTAATGCAGCTTGCTGGAAGGCACCACCTAGTTTGGGCACTAATATCCTGCCCTATGTTACAGCGCTGACCGGCCCCTTCGGAGAGCTTCACGGGTAGGGAGACTCACATTTGACCATAATCATGTAGACGTCGATGGTGCAGATGGGGGGCTGTGGCAGACGCTCGCCCTTCTCCAGGACCCCTGCGATCTCACTGGCTGGGATGCCATCATAGGGCTTCGTGCCAAACGTCATGAGCTCCCAGACAGTCACCCCTGTGGAGAAACGGGACGTGGCATCAGGCGACGGCTCCTACAAGCAAGAGCTTTGGGATGCCACGTCAGGTTCTGTGTAGTTACAGGAAATTATCTTTGTTGCAATGTCATGTGACATCAGTGATGAGCAACGTCCCAGGTGTGTCAACCGGTAGGTTTTCTTTTTTTGGTGAATAATCTTTACTGTTTGCCTCAGAGCTGGATGGCATACATCCGAAAGTCGAGGCACTGATGTTTTCCTTCACAGGGAGATCCTACGGCGAAGTCAAACGTATTCGTCTTTGTTATCGTGTGGCATTGTTCCAGTCATTTGTTTAACGGGGGAGCTCAATTCTTCTCGTGTATCAGTGCATCCTTATTCTAGGGACAGAAGTTTTAGTGAATCTCATGTTACATTGTCCAGGAAGATGAAGAGTTGGAGAAACCATTAGGCTGATTATTATAGACTTTAATCCAGAGGAGGCAGCAGAATAATCTGCTTTTAATATTCACCGCCAGCACACTCCCGGATGCTACCATGGTAAGATACAGCTACACGACTGGATAGCAGTCAGGTGTTTCCAGGGGAACAGATACTGAACGGGGCCTTGTGCCATTACGGGGTTAATGCGAATGGCAGATGGCTGCTTCACCCTGGCCATTTCTGACTGGTCCAAAGCAGGTGGGAGTGACATCCTCTTTGGAGATGGATTTACAGGATGGTGTAGGGGGTGGGTGGGTTGGCTCACCGTAGCTCCACACATCACTCTGGTGTGTGTAGGTCCGGTGGAGGATGGACTCCAGGGCCATCCACTTGATGGGTACCTGAGGAGAGACCGGACCTTGAGTCAGTGCACTTCTCCAGAGAGCTTGAGACCCACCAAGCCCCCTCCCTAAAACCTCAGCAACCTAGTCGGGCCTGCAGCAGCTGTCCTTTGAAACCACGTCAGTGAACCAGGCCATGCCTGCTTTTCGCCGACCACCCCCCCAACTGTTGCAACTTAAACAAGTGAGAGTGACCTCATGACTAAGGCCAAAGGCTGATGAGAATCACTTCCACACCAAGCTGGAGTCTGGACTTGGGCGAGAGTCTCTCTACATCCTCACCCAACAGAGATATAATGCTACACTGAGTGATCAAAGTGGGCGGCTCAGTGTAAGGTTCGAATCTGCCCTCTGCTCAGTGTGTAGTTGGATACTTTCTCACTGTTGTGTGGGTTTCTTTGCACCGTCCAAAAAGCTGTAGCTGGTCAACATGGCATCTCTACAGTGACCGTGTGGACTGGTCTGCTATCTAGGATGTTCCCTGCCTTGTGCTTCCTGGGATGGGATCCGAGCTTGCTGGACAAACAGCTGGACAATGTGTGGGTGGGCTGGAGGACCGCTATTGTCACAGGGGCCAAGGGACCGACCTTGCCGCCATCGGCATGGTACTCCTTCTCATCCGTGCTGAGCAGCTTGGCCAGGCCAAAGTCGGTGATCTTGACATGCTGGGGGGTCTTAACGAGCACGTTCCTGGCTGCCAGATCCCGATGCACCAGGTGACGATCCTCCAGGTAGTTCATTCCCTGGAAGGCAGAGGAGGCCCTTGGTCACGGCGCGCTCTTCGTACCCCCAGCGCAAACTCGATTAGCGGTCATTAGAGTTCAAATCCAATACACAGAGCTTTAAAAAGAAACAATTTGACTGCAGGGGAAAAACCGTGGCTGTGATGAGGTCGGTCGATGCAATCTGGCCTTCCTTAATTCGATTTTTGCCTCATGAAAACCAAATTCATATACGATGGATTAGAAAATGTGGGCCTTGTCATGCTACACTGAAACATTAAAAACAAAACGGCAGCATAAAAAAAATACAGACCCTTTACAAATATACTGACCTTAAGGAAAGTGAGGCTACAGGTATAAACGGAAAAATATGTCCCATCATTACTGTACCGTGCAACTCAACAACATGGGAAACAAGAAGTAATACAAATCTGAATCAACTTCTACAACGAGAGCCCAGACTAACCAGCTGGCACATTTTAATTTAGCTCTCAGGGGCAATACAATTGAACTGAACCATTGAGACTCCTGTTACAGAGTCAAGAATGTTGCTATGGTAACTTGAATTTCGAGAAGCAAAACCAGGAAAATAACCAGCAAGTAAGGGCAGGCCGAGGGGACACATAGGGGGACAGAACGGGATATCAGGAGGTGATCTGATGGCATAACAATCAGTCAGTGTCCATGCACTAATAGAGTCAGGAAGTGCATTCTGGGCCGGTCACCATGGTAACAGGATGATCAGAGTGGCCGGGTCACACAGACACCTTGTGGGTATGTGGGGTAGCCGTGGTTGACACTGTCTGTGTGGACCGTCCTCCTAGGGACAAGCAGCATGGTGTATGACCAAATCATCCAAGGAATCACAGCATTGCTATAATGTAGCAGCATTCCATGGAAGCACAATCAAGTTTGTATTTATGGGACTGAAATACTGTAGTTTATATTCAGATATTTAGAATAGTCCTCATGTCTGATGTAAGCTCTTCAAGACAGCTGACCCTGCACCCCCACCTTGGGGGGGGGGTCACATTGTGAGTAAGTGATGACGTACACATTTGAGATTTCAAATGCTTTTGCTAGGACAACCACACAGTTACTGGAGCAAATCTGATGAGAAAGATTTCTCCCAACGAAGCCATGCAGCTCCCGTTATGGAATGTCAGTCCACACCTGACACCCACTACTCAGCAGAGCAGTGCAAATCCCAGCTGCACCCTGTTAGTCAACCCTATCCAAGAGGCAGGATTAACTGTAGAACTGAGAATCCACTTCTGTATGGAGCACCATGATACTCAAAATGACAAAGAAATCATGTTGAAATAAATATATGCACTTTATATATATAGATAAATAAGCACAAAAAAATATAAATTATTTATATATATAGAAATATATATACGTTGATAAATGATTAAATATATAACTGCTGTCATTTTATTTTTAAATGCCACTTTTCATAATAATGTTGCACTCTGCCAATCATGTTGATGGGGGCAGGACTGATCTTGCAATCCCCTGTGATCCTCTATTGGGCCTAGCAGATACAGGAAGGGGATGAACTCTTCCGAGAAGCTACTCAATTTCCCAGGTCATTGACAAAGCAAAACAGGGCCAAAACGATGAACACTATTGTGACAAGCAGCAGGCATCTTGCTTTTAAGAACAAGGTGCTTTTACTAAAGCTGATCAGTTACAAGGCAGCCAGGCACTCGCGATAACACCACTTCAACCAAAAACCATACATTGTACAACGTGGGGGCTGTGCTTTACTGAAGATCTCACATGGGTTCCTAACACCACTCGCCTGGTTGGAAAAGCCCAACACTGGCTGCACTTGCTCTGGATACCGAGACAGACCCACACTCCTCAGCAGCCATTGATCAACTTCTACCACAGCACCTGTGAAAGCATCCTCTCCTATGGCTTGACTGTGCGGTACGTCATTCTGCACAGCCGTAGAGTGACAGAACCCCCATCGTGTGGAGAAGGCTGCCCAACGAATCATGGGAACCGACCTCCCAAACCTGGACACCATCTACGCTAGTCGACTGGGGAACACTAGCAGTATGAGTGAAGACACGGCCCTCCCAGGTCATCATCTGTTTGACCCACTGCTGTCCGGTTCAAGGCGATCAGATCCCGGCCTACTAGACAAGGGAGACAGCCGAGGTTCTCGCCATGCCTCCCTAAACCAAGTACCCTCCCCCTAAGGCCTGTTCCTCAGAGCTGGACGCCTCACTATTTCTACCTCACCATCCTCCACATACAGGCACTTTAAACATACATACTGGCGCCTTAAAGACTGTCTGTTTATATCATTTATTACCTCCCCTTGTGTAAAGCCACTTTCTATAAAGATACCAACTCCTAAGCTCCCCTCCACACTGTCTGCACTTTATTGGAATTACCTTTCGTATTGTCTACCTTCAATTGCATTTTCTACGGTCTGCCACATTACCATTCTTTTCATAATTGCTGTATAAGGAGAGATGTCAACATAATTTCATTGTACTGATGTATGACGACAATAAAGCTCTTATCTTAACTAGATGGTGCTAGAAACTCTAAGGTAACTAGGGCAGTTTCAGGGCTGTTTGCTGTTCTTGGGAAACAGCCTTCTGAGGCCCTCTTGGGGAAGTGACTCATCTAAAACCTGGACTGCTGCGATCAGAAAGGACTCTCCTTCACTAAAGAAAACACAGCTGCTTGCCTTGTTGTAAACCTCATGCATCATACAACCCCATGCACGAGTACGATGACCGGTAGCTGGGGATGGCCAGCTCCTCCCACTCACCTTAGCAATCTGTACACACCAGTTGAGCAGGCACTGGGAACCCACATTGTCCTTGTTCTCCCTCACGTAGTCCAGCAGGCAGCCGTAGGGCATGAGCTGAGTGACGAGCTGCACGATGGAGGTCAGGCAGATGCCCAGCAGGCGACAGACGTGAGGGTGGTCCACGCTCGCCATTACGTAGGCTTCCTGAAGCAGAGACACCGTTCACTGACTCTACACGGCCTCCCTCTGAGCTGCTCTCTAGATGTTCAGCATTTCCTTAAACACCGACATGAGTTTCTAGGGCTTTCACGTCAGACGTATCGTAGCTGAGTAGATGAACACCACGCCGTTTATACCCCTTAGGATGAAATGTGTGTGCGAACCCAGTTTTGACGTGACACCCCCACCTAACACCAGCATGGAGACGTGAAACCTCAAGCTTCAAGCAGACCACCGTCGTCCCAACACCACGTCTCTCTAGACTCTATGCTCCCGTTGGCTGATATTGAATCGTCCCTATGGTTCTGCACCATTCCCTAAGGATGAGCGTAACTTAACCCTTCATCTTAAAATAATTCAGTGGTTTGTCGAGGATCAAGATACTCTTTCAAATACATGTTACATTCATTGTTCTTGACAAGAGCCTTGAATGCTGGGCTTCATGAGTGGCATTTCGCGTGAGCTTCAGCATGTTGGCTTGAATGAAACTCAACCCTGAAACCCAATAGACCCTCTCTGCCCGTGCCTAAACTGCATGATTTTAACATACAAAAGTCATTAACCTTAAACCCTGGGGTTTGCACTTGTGGGAAAATAACTTTGTGGACAGGAAATGTTGGCCCCGGCAGAATTTACATTTATGCCTTAAACAGACGCTGTGCTTTGGTAATTTAAGAGGACCCACGCCACTGACGTTGTTGAGCCGCTCTTGAAAAACACGGGACGGTTTAAATGACAAATCACATAAGCAGATGGTGGCATGATGATTCAGCCAAGCCGGGGCTATCTAACCCCTCCGTGCTTCTGTGAGATTGCTGAATCGTAGTTTTTTTTTTTTTTTTTTTAACTAATTTGATTACGTACAATATTCCTTAACCAAAAAATCAGAATGCAAGCACTGTGACGATTTTCTGTTAAATCTTACTATACGAGACAAAAAACCCCCAGAAACCTTTTAGGCGCCTGTTTGTTTACTCTGGATCCAATTCTGCAGAAAGTCCCAAACTTCATGGCTCGTGTGAATTTTGCCAGAGCTTTCTGAATAGACCTCCTGCTTCTCCGCCTGCCCTCAGTTATCCAGTTAATGAGATAACGAGTGGTCGGTCCTCCAGCCCGCTAGCAGCTAAGTGCAGGTCACACGGCCATCCGGAGATCAGCCCGCCTCCTCGCAATGAGAGAGGGGCCTCACACGGCCATCTGGAGATCGGCCCGCCTCCTCGCAATGAGAGAGCAGCCTCACACGGCCATCCGGAGATCAGCCCGCCTCCTCACAATGAGAGAGGGGCCTTACACGGCCATCCGGAGATCGGCCCGCCTCCTCACAATGAGAGAGCGGCCTCAGATGGATACGCGGAGATTGGCCTGACTCACATCCAGGATCTCCTTGTTGGCTTTGGGAGACGTGGCTTCTCTCAGAACCTTGATGGCAACAGGGATCTTGACGTTTTCCCCCTCAGGGACCCACATGCCCTGCAGGATAAGACAAGGCTTAGACCCACGACACTCCGTTTCGGACCATGAAGCCAGGAGCGTGCACACCAATCATCGGTGCTTACTGGCTGCGAGGCAGGATGTTCTGAACCTGGCTTATCTGTAAATAAACTTGGTGAAACAGTCCAAGCTATGATAGAAAATTGGGTACAACTGTAAAGAACGCTAGTGTGATGCAAAGGCAGTATGAATGCCCACCACAATTAAACACAGCGTGTGCATTTTGGTGATTTATGCAGCTGGAAGAGCCATTCGCCACTGTACCTTGAAGACCGTGCCAAAGGCACCTGAACCCAGCACCTTTATCTTCTTGAACTCCGTCTCCTTCAGTATGCGGAGTAACGCTTGGTTGGGCGCCTCTCCGCTGGGGGTCAGAGGTTCGACCAGCTGTGGGATATTAGGAAGCAAGCCAGTACCGTGTTTAAGGAACCGCCATTCTGGGCCTCTGCCTACACTCACTGGTTGACTTGAATGTTAACTAGGGTTCCTAGTGTTCTCTCAGATATAAAGGTCCAACAGAGTGGTCAGCCCCTGCCTCCTTGAGTCAGGAGTGTCAGCGTGCACCCCCCCCGCCTCGGCTCCTTGCCTCTTTCTCCTGCAGCAGTCGCCGCAGTGTCCTCTTTCTCTTGATGCGTTGTCTGCGCAGTACCACGAAGACGGCCAGGGCGAGGATGACAAGGCCCAGCAGGCCACCCACCACCCCCGCTGCGATGGACGACACCTGGGAGCTGTGGGGAGGCACGGCGTGTACTTGGCTGCTAGTGCGTTCATGTGGAAAATGGCGCAAGCTTCCTGCTTAACGCAGCTTCCCGTGACCCTGAATCAGTGACACACCTCGAATCTCCCAGATTCATCTCAGAGGACAGAGACTTCCAGGTTGAGCAGACCACCCAATCAGAATGGACAACCCAACCCAGACCAGACGAGAGCGGACCTGCCCCGCCCCATCTTGACCACTATGTCCAACCAGACCAGCCTAACCAGGCCACCCCAATCAGAACAAACTGCCTTGACTAGACCCAACCAGAGCATACCACCCAAATCAGAGTTTCCTCTCACCCTTTCAAATGGCAGCCTTCCAGTCCAGGCCCACTGCATCTGTAGAGAGAGAGGAACAGGGGGGGTCATACCTCCAAAGCAGTTACACACTGTGTAGAGTGTTGCATGTCGCATTCCTATCGGTTCCCACAGGAGCTGCAGGGATTCATGGAGGTGATGGGAGGCGTGACTCTCACCCCTGGGTGCAGTTGATGTGGCAGGACTGGCACTCATTCTTCTCATCGGGGTACTTCCAGATGAGCGTGTCCCCCTCCCCTGGGACGCCGTGGGGGCACCGGTGGACGCAGTGGGGGCCGTCTTTGTAATTGGCACAGGCTGTGCAGGTGTCAGGACCCTGTGAAACAGCAGAGCTGCTCAGAGGAAGCCCCCCTCGCCCCCCATATGAGATCGGCAGGCTAGACTAATCGCACACAGAGTGCATGGGTCTGTCAGAGTCTGTGATGGTGCAAGAACACAGGAATGGAGTTTCAAAATTACAAGTAAATAAAAAAAAACAAAAAAAAACAACAACATGGACCAAATACCAAAATGCACACAAGACTCAGACTTTCCACGGCGAGTACGAGTGTGAAAACGGATGGGCACAGGTGACACGTACAGGGCCTTTACAAGTCACAACGCCGTCCTGAGGTGCACACTCTGCGTCACACTCCAGGCACGTGCTGTTGTCCACGTACTCCCGTGGAAAGCTGGGGAGGGGAAATGTGACAGATATGAATACAGATTTATCCGAGAGACGGCTGGGGGTGCTGTTCCAACATGCCAGGCATTATATTTACAGTAGAACCCAGACTGGCTTGAGACCAGCGATGGCAGCTTGTTCGGCATCAGTCTGGCTTTATTCCCCTTGTACACGGAAGCCGGGCCATCTAGCAGTATCCCCATGTGCCTTTTGAAGATTAATCAGGTAGACGCCTGACCACAGGAGAAGCTGGTGGGCCTGTCCGCTGCCAAATATTATTAAGCTGGCAAACACACTTCCATTGGCGGGGTGGGGGGTGGGGGGCAGCTAATCCTATTTACACAAACTCCACTCTGCTAGGGAGCTAGAGGCCTCAATTGCTAGCAGCGAGCAGAGAGCAAGGTTCCGGGTTCAAGAACACAGAATGGGCTGGCGGGGTGGTGGAGCGCATGAGTGAAGCTGGAGGAGGAACTGGTTTAATCCCTGATTAAAGAATCTCTGGGGAAAGGGAGCAGAAATGCACGCAGGCACACCCTCATACAGGATTACACACGCTCACGGCATCCTCTGGCCAGATGGCTGTCATGGCAACACACAGCACTGCCGCTAAGAAATATGACACGCGGCGCTTAAGGACATGTATTTGTAATCCAAAGGGGGGTCCGATCGGGTCACTGGTGAGCCCAATGGGGTCCGCTCGAAGGTGGGGGCCCCCTTACCCGTCCAGCAGATTGCAGGTCTTGACGCAGCGGCCCTCACGAGAGAAGTACAAGCAGGAGAAGCACATGGAGGGCCCCGGGCCCCAGCAGCCGTCCACAGCACACATGGGGTCACAAGTGCTGTTCTGCCGTTCTGCATGAAGACACCAGGGGACGCCATGCCAGGCCACGTTATATCGGCTACCTGAATTTCAAAGGAAGCTGTGCCCCGATTCAATGCCCCCTCACTTTACTACACAGAAAAGTAAACTGCAGTGTTCACTGACCTCCTAAATAGGAGGAATGCCATTCAGGTGATTTAAATATACTTTTGGATTGGCCGCCCCAACAAATACCTTGTTTGAACATTTTTTTGACAAATGATGTAAACTCCATAAATATCAGCTAATACAACTACCGGCATCATGCCACAGGGCTGAAAGTTTCTTTGGAGGACCTTGTGGGCTCGTACAGCATCAGGAGCATGCTTACACTGAGCCAGGTGACAGCACCCTCTGGGGTTGTGAATGTGTTATAGCACCTCAGTAGACATTTTGCTGTCAGCCGCCTTACCACAGCTGGAAGCGGCCAGGTTGTTCTCCAGACGGACGTTCTGCTTAGGAGACTTGAACAGTTTGCTCCAGGACAGCTTGTCCGTGTAGCAGAGCTTGGAGTTGTTCTGAATGATGACATCACCATCACTGATCTCCTTCAGGGAGTGCAGGCCCAGGTGGCTGATGGGGGTGTTAGCGACTGCGAAGCTCACGGTGCCCCTGGCGTAGAAGAGATGGTGAGAGTCTTTCCTCTGCAGCTTATAAGCACATCATTGGCTGTGTCTTTGGCTATTATAAAGTTCACACCCACGTTGTCCTGCGAGCCAACGGCTTGGAATGATGGCTCAGAAGTTAAATGACAGGCTAAGACTTTGGTAACCCGAAAAGGATCACGCTGTTCCACGTGGTCACCGTGACACTTCTGATTCTAGAGCTTACTGCTGCTTGGTCCTTCCTCGGATGATCTCCAGGTTCTGAAAGGGGCTGAGGGAAGTCAACTCAGACGGCCAGTTCTGAATCACCAGGAAGCCTTGAAGTGGGGCAGACAGAGATAATTCAGGAGTGGACAAAACACACAACAACGTACCAATACCCAGGAGAGGGGCCAGCCTTTGCCTTAACACGTCCAATCCTTCATTGAATGCTCATAAACACGCCCTGAACTCAAAGTTCTGGGGGTAGACGAGGTAATAATGAGCTGTGTGCTTTAGAACCTCCCATAAAGGTTCAATGATGCACGGGGAGGCCATGGAAGATGCATAGAAATCACCGGGTCCAATGACTGCCCACACCATTACGGAACTGCCTTCACGTTTGACTGTTCTCCTGGGCAAACCGTTTGGAAACACTTGTAGGACAAAGAGTGAAAGATGAGTCAGACCATATTCCCTTTTCTCTCTCGTGTTCGCATAAAACATTTTCCAGTTTTGCAGCCAATGCTCCAGCATTGACTTTGGCCTCTTTGGAAGAGCACAACTCCTCACACAGAGCGGCAAGGGCGACATACACTGGACACACACACTGCCAATGGAGTTAAAGCTACGATGACTCAAATTCGTAGATGCATTTATAATTGATTTCATTATAAGTGATTTAGTTACTTTAGAGTTTAAATAATTTTTTCACGTTGGGTTTCTGTTGTTTTTTCTACCCCATATATGAAAGAAAAATGGCTAAATCTTATCAGGAAGACTCGAATGAATGAATGTTTGAAGCAAATTTCCTGCATGTTGTCTTAATCCGATGCGGTGTTGCAGGGGAGCCTACAGTCTATCCCAGGCAGCCATAGGGTATGACGTGGGTGGAATGCCAGCCCATTGCAAATTCATGTGTCAAACATAATTTAGTCAAGCCAATTAGCCTATATCATATGACTTTGGATTGTGGGAGGAAACTGGAGTACCCAGAGAAAACCAGCAAAGCATGGGAAGGACATGCAAACTCCATGCATACAGAGCCAGGGTTTGAACCCACAACCCAGGAGGTGTAAGGCAGTGGTCCTAACCACTGAGCCATGGCAGAGCCCTTATAATTTAGGACATTTACCAGTAATTTCCTTCAGAGTCTTGAAAATTTCCAGCTTGCTTGGTTTCATCTTGCGTGTGTTGGTGAATGAATCACTGAAAGAGAAAATCTTAAAATGCTTATTGTACACAGCTTACACTTAAGACAACATTTTACAATAATAAGGCTGAGGATTTAATAGACGCTGCTCAGGGCAGGATGAGGGGTATTACATCAGGACCCTTCTCCTGGGACTTGAGCCAACAATGTGGATCTTACAGATCTATGGCGTCTCCACTGCCCACTCTGCTGCCCTTGGCACAGTTACAGTTAAGGTGAGAGTACGGACATCCTTAAAAACCGTTAGGGGACTGCCAACACGTTAAACCAGCAGGCCGATGATGCGGGCACCCGGCTCACCCCTTGAAGGTGGTGACGAGAATGGACACGTCACCGTTGATCTTAGTGCAGTTCTCGAAGGAGGCGATGTTGGAGGCGTTGATAGACAGGACACCAGCAAGGGGCCCCATCCCCAGGCCGTTGCAAACTGCAAATGAGGGAGGAGGGCAGTGTGACGGGGGGCAAACAGAGAGCCCCCTGCGTCCCCCCGTTCCGAGGATTACTCTACCTTTCGGACACGGCCCATCGCATTTTTTGCATTTCCTCACTCCGTTCTCGTCCACCTCGTGGGTGTCAGCACTGCAGGTTCGTACGCAGGCACCGTGGTCCGTCACCACGTAGTTATCTGACAAGGGAGAAGCGGCAAACTCAGGTGAAACTGGGTCAAAAAAAAAAAAACAAAAACGCCATTTCAGTATATTTTCCACATCTTTGGTTCTCCTGCGGCATAATAAAGTGTAAGATGAGCTAGATTTCCTGTTATCTGAAGTGATTTAGTAAGTTTGGCTGACAGAGCAGAACACACGCTGGTCTTTCCCTAAACAAGCAGAAATTAAAAAAAACAATTCAAACTGTGCCTTTTAATGTGTTTGTGCAGTTTTCCCCACAGAGTAGTGTGTGTATGTGTGTAAGAGAGAGTAGATCATTATGGGATGGAGGTCAGGCCTGTATTTGTGTTGCCACGTTTTCCAGTTTTACGGTTTAACTTTAACACAGCTCAGGTTCAGCTCGGCACGAGGTGAACCCTTAACGTGAGCTCGTCTTCTCTGCCTCGATCGAACCCTCGTCACTCTCCTCCACCGCACCCAGCCGTAGTGACAATAGCACCAGTGTCGAACCTTCAAACGCTTCCCAAACGTTAGCGCACCCGCAGCAAGGACAAACCCCGCCAGGGGCCTCCTACAGCCCTTACCGAGCTCATTGTTTCTAGAAGCCTTACAGTTGTATATGTGACACTCGAATGGTGGCTTGCAGCATGGACATGACCTAACGTTCCTTCGTCTGAGTAAGAATTACACACTCTAGGACTGCATCTCGTTGGTCTCTTGCCTTTTTTTGTCGTTTTTGCAGGCTTGCACTTTTCTAATTTCGGTCAGATTTAACGAAGCATCTCGAGGCTCTTCTCGCACTCACGCAGCACTCGGACCGACACCGGCGGTCAAGGTTCGAAACCAGGAAGACTTACGTGGGCAGTTCTTCACACAGGTGGCTCCAAAGCTGTACTTGCCATTGGGGTTGGTATCCAGCTGGTGGCTGTTGGGGTTGTACAGCATAAGGGGGGGGCAGGTGTCCTTGCAAGTGCTTTCGTCCTGGAAGGCCCGACAAGCCTGGGGGGGGGGGGGCATGGGGGGTTAAAGGTCACAGAAAGCAGGGACACCAGCCCTCCACACACTCAGAGCGAGAGCAAAGCATCATGGGATTCAGAAAGCAGCGACTTTCTAACGTTTGATGTGCATGTAGTTAGCTTGCAGCAGACCCCTGCCACTTTAACGTGGGAGTTTGGGTGTGGGAGGTGTGACCCCACCCAGCTTCACGACACCTTCCCTCACCAGGCAGTCAGTGGGCTTGGGCCCCATGCAGCCACTGGCGCAATACTCGTTGCAGCAGTCACTGGGTTTGGGTCCCTTGCACCTCCCGGAGCACTGCTCTGCACAGATGAGCCTGGTCACTGTGGGGCCAGGACACAGAGGAGTTAGCCGTGACCACGGACAAGCATACAGCAGCGCGGGTGACACACGCTAAGCCACACCTAGGAGGCTAACTGACCGGGGCATCCGCTCAGCACAAAATTATAAACCCAGTCATGCCTTTGGTTGTTTCAGAAACAGCTGGCAAACAGGACAGCAGACATTGACGTCTCCGTTTGCTGATAACATCCCTTGTTTCTCAGTTCTAATTCACTTTTAAAACTGACATTCACTCAAAAAGTCCAGGAACACACTTTGAGTTATGTTTACTCTCCTTAAAGGACTGCTGTTGAATGACAGATTTCTCTGTTTAAGGATAACTTTGTCGAAAAATTCAGCTACTACTTACAGGTTTGGCAATTTTCGGCACCCGGGGCCCAGCAGGATCCATTGAGGCAGGAAGAATCACACTTTTTGCCTGCATTAAGCCAAAAAAACCACAGGCTACAGCTTAGCTACTGGTTATAACCTGCCGTAAAGCTGTAGGCATTCGAATTTTTATGGTCACGATGACATACCTCACAGCAGCCAGCAACTGACTTAGTGATCCATTACTAACACATGGCATCTTCAAATATTTATACAGACATCCTAACACAGTGTGTTATCTAGTAACACCTCTCAGCAATCATTACAGCTCTGCGGCCATCAAACTGACCTGTGAATTTTTATGTTCTTTTGGAATAAATATAACGGATATTACATATTACTAGAAGATGTATGCATTCTCAAGACAATTTTTTTTTGATATACAATAACATTATTTTTGGAGGTACATGATCTGAAGAATGAAAAACCTTCTGAGCAGAAGTTCTCAGCAATGAGATCAGCTCCTGATGCCAAAATATTAAGAATGATATGGCAACAGAGCTACGCCATTATGCCCCCTAATTAGAATACAATTTTATTCATATAGCGCCTTTAACAAGAAGAGAGTAGTATTTAGGGTAACTTGTAGTTTCTAACATTACAGTATTTAGCAGCTGACAACGAGGAGCACATTCAGGGTGCCTGGTACTACATAACGTAGTACGGCAGGCAGCAGCCGACAACGAGGAGCACATTCAGGGTGCCTGGTACTATATAACGTGGTACGGCAGGCAGCAGCTCTGGTCCAGCAGCTTTTCCGTGAGAACACGTTTAGGATGCTGCGAGCCGGACGGGATACAGCCGTACTCACAGTGCTGGCCTGTTTTGTTCGTAGGAAGCTTCATCGGAGGGTTGCTGCTCTTGTCCACCATGTCGTTCCATGTAATGGTCTCTGCATTGCATATCATTTGGTTGGTGTTGAACTGCACTCCTCCTTTCAGAATTTCTGCAGGGAGACACGTGGAGCCTGAAGCCGTTTTGTTTTGTGGCAACAGTCAAAATAATTAAAGCAATGTTTTGCGAATAGCAGCAAGGGACTATTCAGCCCAGCCTTTCCATATTTTCATACGTGCTCCAAATGACACAATTCTTCATAGCACTTAGAATTAAGAGTTTAGAAGAATTCAGACCAAATTCAGACCATTTATTTCAATCTTTCATTGATTTACCACTAATTCTGCCATGCTAGTACAGATACTCCTTGCCAATTGATGGTTCTCAATTCAGGACATGAATCTCACCACAATGCTGACAAACAGAACATTATGGTACAGAACGTTAGAACAACGTTGCAGGAGCGCACCTGTGAGGCTTCTCAGCGACAGCTGCACCACCCCCTTGGTGATGTTTGAGTTCCCCGAGGTGGGGTTCTTCTCATAGTTGGACAGCACTGCCAGGGCGTAGTTGTTCTCATAGAGGGTGTGGCCACGGATGATGCGGAGATTCTCCAGGGGGATGGTGGCCACCTTGTTGAGGGCGATCAACACATAGCCGCCCACTTCCTGGATGCTCTGCACAAACAGGAAGTGAAGAGGGAGGCTCAGTCCCATGCTGTCGTATGTTACTCAAGAAAAAAAAAATCGTCTACAATCACCACTGCAAATTAATACTTGCAGCCGTACAATTAAATTATGTTTAATGTAAATGTTACTTATTCCTTGGCAGCTACTGTATAAAAATAATCCAGTCTCTCCCTTCCTCTCTCCCCCCCTTTCCCCACCCCACCCCACCCCACTCTCTCACCCTCCTAGTGTTCGTTCCGCCTCACTACAGGGTCTGCTTGAGCGGCTCGCTGAGTTACTAAGCTTAAACACTAGAGAGTACCTTCAGGAAGGACAGGTCGTGGTGGTCCTCAGTGTGGGTGACCTCCAGGTTCTCCAGTACCACCGTGCAGTTGCTGTAGACCCTCAGCATGTTCCGATAATGGTCCTCCGGCGTTCCCAGCAGTGTCAGCTTGTTGCTGGTGCCCTGGCACACTTGCACAGGAAAAAGAAAAAAAAAAAAAAACTCACCATCAGACCCTTGTTTTGCGTTTTATCGAGGCTGTTTGAAAACACATTTGATGCACTGAAGAAGCCAATGTAAAGTCCAAGCAGTGACAGGAGTGCCTCTGTGTGCGTTTGTCTGGGTGTCAGACCATATCCAGCTACCAGGGGTTTATTTTGGAGGAGCCTTCCACATCACACCACCCCCCCCAACAGAAACAATCACCCACTCAATCATGGTGAGTCAGACAGCAATTTCCCAGTTCACGCTATCTCAAGCATTTGCATGGGCACCGCTGTCACCTTGAGAAAACCCGACATCAGTCTTACAGGGTGCGGAGGGGAACTAATTTTCCACCGATGGCTGGAGTGAAAACATGTCATTAGCCAGGAAATAAGGTTAATATGGAAAGAAAATTCCTGAGGACAGGAACTTGCGTGGAAATTATCAGATGGAAACTGGACTGAGACAGCAGCAGTCAGGCACGAAAAATAATTGCCAGTACTTGTCTAAAAGGCAGCCATCTTGATGGTGCCCCCTCGGGACTCTGGGATTATAACAGAGTCCGTGACTCTGTTCATGCCTCACCAGCGCCACCTCCTGCTTCACTTCCATAATGCACCGTGTCTGCTTGCCCCAGTGGGCCTCGGTAAATCTGCCAGGGCTCACACGCCACATCAAACAAAGCTCATAGTGGAAATCCTTCAGAAGGAGCGTTACTGACCCCGTGCCGCACTTTCACTACCTTCATAAAGGAAATACGAGATTAAATGTGTACACACACGTAAAATGCACAAAAAATATATTAGATACACAGAAGGCATGAGGAAAAAGACAGACAGTCATAGCTTGACCCCCTCAGCTCCTCAGTTGTTATCGCAGCGTTGCATAACAGCAGGAGAACCGGGCCACGGCCGGTCCGACAGGTTCTGGTGAGGTGGGTGGGGATCAGAATGTTCCATGTCGGGGGCCACCGGGGAGTAGCAGGAGCAAGGCCATAGCCAGGTCACTCTGGGGACACTCCGTTCCTGTGATCTCGACTTATTACGGGCTTTTAAAACTCTAAATGGCTACTGAGGCACCGTCAACCTGCTCAAAACAAACGAGCAAAACTTAAAGAAGCTTGACCAAACTTCAGAGCCAAACACAAGGAGATCCTGGGGAACAGACATGCGTCTGTGCCTCTACAGGGTGCTGTCCTTTTAATCCTGAACCCCTGCCTCCGTGTCTCGACGTACAGAACAGCCCGCGGCCCACACAAGCTTCAGGCTGCAGAGGTGACAGGAAAGGGCGTGTGCATGGGACTGCGTTACGTGGAGACTTTGGATTTTGTCAGAGCGTAAAGGCCACAAGACGGAGAGCAAATTACAGTACTGTAAAACATTATAAAAGTCGCCAACTGACAACTACTTGAGGCCACCGGAATCATATAAAGAAAAAAATGATTCGGCATAAAAATTATGAGCAGTGTAGAGTTAAAGATTACAAGTTACAGCTTAAAAAGAAAGGGTTAAGCAGTTACAGAAGCTTCTGGTTTTTGATGATAGCTGTCCCCACATTAAAGCATATATTTAGCTAGGTGCTGCAATATGCTGCCTGACCCACACCACACAAACTCCCAAACAGACCGTCCCAGTTTGACACGAGTACAAAGCGCACACACGGATGAGAATCTGGCTCTGTTTACGAGTACTCTGATTGCTAGCACAACACGCACCGTGAGTAAACAGACGGAGAAGAGAAATACCACAGAACCGGACCCTAGCGACCCACCTGTGCATCAGAACGGATGTGGAGTGACCCGCATGAGAAAACGGCACACTAAGGAAAAATGCTTAGCACCACAATAAAACAAAACAAACAAGCAGCAAGGCAGACAACGTAACGATGCTTTCACAATGTGTTCAGTCCAGAAGTCAAGCTGGACCATTTATTGTGATAGGATGGCCTGACAGTCAGACAGGCTCACTACCTCTCCCTACAGGCAGGGCAGGGTAGTGCAGCTCTGGGCAAATGTCACCAGCCATCCACAGTTATCACTCGGCCACAAAGAAGTCTTCGACAAGAAGGCAATAAATTATCTAATATTTAATGCTCAATGTGGCTGTGTTTATCCGTCCGGTATACAAATCCACACTTTGGACCAATCTGCTCAAAATTTTGCACAAATGTCCCGTTCGACTTGGGGAAGACCACAGACTAAAGAATGTATTGTCCAAACTTTTGACCCATTGGGTACCCTTATTAAGTGGGGGTTACCCCACAGCAATTCCAAGTACTATGGCTAGTTTATTATAAGCTGCTATTAATACTCAGGAAGCAGAAGGATGAAGGTTATCAAATGGCTTTTCAAAAGGTTGCTTTCGCCACTGGGGCTGCAGTTCTACTTGGGGGGCCAGTGGTTTCTCAGACAAGCATAGAGTGCAAAGACGTCTTCCGTGACACACACACCCCCCCGGTTTAAAGATAAATATCCATGCTACTGCGTACCCCCCCCCCCCCAGTTTAAAGATAAATATCCGCAGCCATGCAGGCAGAATGAATTCTAAGTGCGTCTCCCCTCTCCGTTTGTTTGCATCAGCATTCGTTAAACTCGTCCGCTCTCTGTGGATTGACGTCAGACCACATCCCCTTTTCAGACAGATGGTGAGTCAAACGTCAGGACTAACGAACACCATGACATCACTGGTCCATTGTCACTGTGCTGGTGCCCGTCTGAGCTGCCATATCAGCCAACACCTTCGTCCGTCCACCTGAATGCCCGATCCTCTCCGGCATCCTTCCAGACCTCACAGTAGAACCACCCGTCCATCTGTCCATCCGCGACAGAGTCGCGGGAACACTGGAATGTTCCCCCTTTGAAGGGTGCGGATCCCAGGAGCTGGACCACCGTGAGCCACTGCGCTGCTACTCATTTCTGACTGTGGTGAAGTAGGGAGAGCCCCTCGCCTTAGGTCAGGAGGTCACTCGGTCAGCCTCAAGGTGGGCTTACATCACACTGAAGCCACCAGAACTCACACCAGACCAGAACATGGACCACTCAGAATCAGAGTCCTCAACGATGGTCTGTTTTTACTGATACAACCTTAGGACAAAAACGTACACAGGAGTAGCGTGAAGATCGATTTACGGGGCTTTCATTTCTCGAGTAACCCGGGCACTGGAGATGCAGGGAACAGACAGCAGGCAGTGAATCGTATGATACATGTGGGTGGGGTCAGAACCTTAACATGATGATGTCATTTCGGACCTGTGTCACACACCTGGTCATATTCAGAAGGTTGGAGCCATGAATCATTGTTCCAGTACATCCTGAGGGGGCTCGAAAAGACCCCCCAGAATGTCGAAGGTGAAGAGCGACCTCAGAAAAGGATCGCAAGATGATGTCACAGTCATCTCACAAGCCAATTTGGGGAGGAAAAGAATATATGAATTATCAGGTCACCAAGTCATGAAATGTCGTCTTGTACAGTTCATACATTTGGAACCACATGTTGTGATGTTTTTATTATTTCATAAATAAACAATTAATAAATAAAACCTCAAGTCACGGCTGGAAAAGAGTCTGAACCTCCGGAGGCAAGATGTGGGTATGAATATGGCGACATGGTGAGCCAGTGGGAGCCGAGACCGAGGGAAGACGACGGGGACGCGGGCATGAATATGGCGGCATGGTGAGCCAGTGGGAGCCGAGACCGAGGGAAGACGACGGGGACGCGGGCATGAATATGGCGGCATGGTGAGCCAGTGGGAGCCGAGACCGAGGAAAGACGACGGGCAGCCACCAGATGAACAAGGAGAACTCTCACATCCATTAGTGACCATAAAAAAACAAAGACAAAAGTACTGACGCGTATAGCAGTACCGTCAGGCACCATCATCTGCCCTGTAGTTTGGACGGACCCCTCAGAAGTGCCCCCCCTTCTCCCTGCTGCCCCTTATTTATTACACATAACCAAATTACAGCCGGCCCCGAGGCAGCTAATTGCTTCATTGGAAAATGCTGCTGTGTCACCTGACATTCTTGTTGTCTTGTTTCTCTGTTCCCCGCCTCGCGGTGTGGTTCCTGGACGCAAAGCTGCAACCCGAGTCAATTTCTCTACTCATCCAGGGACACTGACCGTGCAAGCAAGACAGAAACTGAAATCTGCAGATTTTAAAAGAGAGCAAAAGCAGCTTTTATTTTCTTGGGTGTTTTACTGCCTGGGAAAAGACTTGCAGAAGAGCTCTCGGTGATAGCTGTTAGCAGAATCTGATGGGAGCTTCTACAGATCTGGGGAATGTACTGTACAGCTACAGGCACGTCGTGGTTGCTCTTCCCCTTTCTTCTGAGGAGCTTCATCCACTCTAGGCTCATGTTCCATTTTTTTTTTTATCCCTGCCAAGAGCGAAGAAATCTCATTCTGATACTTCCTAAAGCTGCTTCCTGTCCTTGAGAACTGAACCTCAGAAACACATTCAGAGCGGAGCCTGCGAGCTCCATGCGGCAGGCAGGCGGGGGCAGACCAGGAGGGGGAAAGGAATGTGACTCTGACCTGCAGGAGGAAGAGAGAAAGCCTCGCCCAGCGCCGCACCCCAGGAGCTGTTTTCATTGTTCTGCCACAGCAGGGAGGGGGCCATCTTAGGGGGACGGTCCCCGACGTACATGCTAAGAACAAGGCTTACTAAGGCTTCGTCTGAAGCGGGGAAGTCGTGGGCTCAGTGTGACTTCAGCCCCAAAAGGGAAGCCCTGACTTCTTCCCCATTTTGCCCACCGGAGGTGAACCTGGCAGTTCCCAGGCCGAGACGCCCTTCTCCTTCTCGGCAGAGTAATATGGACGCAGCTGTGTTCGCTCCTCTGTGTGCCTCTCCTCAGCTGCATGATACACGCATGTACAACGGCGTGTACGTGATGAAATCTGAGCACGGGCGATGTTGACTGTAACACGTGTGCAGATGGCACCCATTTGGTCATGCGATCTGAAATGCACGGCCGTCAGGTGCTCACCTCGGTGTTCGGTCCACGTCGGCAGGTACGGCGTGCGGGCGTGTGACGTGTGACCTGGGCCGAGGCTGTCTGTCACGCTACCAGCAGAGCATCTTATGAATTTTTACACTGTCGCCTCATCTGAAGCTTACACGAGTCGACTAAATGCCCGAATCTGGCGAGAACTCAAGTCTGCCTCCTGCCGCTACACTGCAGTTTGCAGGTGGGGTCAACTGGCCTGAGATGAGACACCCATGCCTTATTCAATCTATGTGGTGAGAGCCTGGGTCCCCGTCATCCTGCCAAAACATGAAGAAGCATTACGTTTGGAGGGTCGTGACGTCTCTTCACTCCTGCCGACTTCTCCACCCAACTGCTCCCATCTCCATCGACAGAATGGGCAGTCTGCCAGCGGCAAAACTTGGGGGTAGTCTTGCTGTAGAGTTCGTGGGACATACCGTTAATCGGCCATTAGTGAGCTGAGTGGCAGCTAATTGCCCCTTCTGTTCATTTTATGATGTCCTAAAGTGTAAATAAGGCCCCTATTTTCATACTTCCACACTTCATGCAATCCTCTCGCTTTCAATTAGCAACTGGTGTCTGTCAAAGAGGCTTCATGAATGTCAAAGATTGGAAAATGTCAAGAGAATAAAAACAAACGTGCTTCACATCTGGTTAAATCTGTTTGCTGAGTATACTTGTTGACGATCCCTTCCTGGAAATCCCCACGGCACGGAGAGCGAATCTCTGCTCTGGAGAGAGGGAGCGGCTCAGTTGACCAGGTGTTCACACAAGGAGAGAGAGAGAGAGAGAGAGAGAGAGAGAGAGAGAGAGAGAGAGAGAGAGAGAGAGTGAGTGTGAGTGTGAGTGTGAGTGTGAGTGTGTGTGTGAGTGTGTGTGTGAGTGTGTGTGTGAGCTGTGGCTTTAACAGGCACTGCTCAATTTGTGAGATGTTATGACGCCTGTAGCCTTAACGGAATCTGCCAATTGAGAGGTGTGCGGTAAGGCCAGTCACACTCCTGAACACCCTGACCGTTCGACCCATCCATCTTCAAGAGCTCCACTTCTGGAAACACACCGATTGCTTCCTGAACTCCTAACCTCTCTGGCTGGTTCTGAGAAGGATGTCCACAGCTCGTGGTTGAGACGGGGGTGGGGCAGAGTGCTTTCAGACAAATCACACACATCGTCACACGACACAACACCCCCACTCCCAATAGCTGACAACTAGGGCTGGTTTTCCTTAGAACAGACCCACACCCAGAAGGGGAGAAAAATAAGTCGGCATTTGGCTCGTACGGCCGTTCGCTTGGCTGGAAGTACTGCAGTGTTTAGTGACCCCAGATCAGGGACAGATTAACTGGTCTGCTAGGATTACTTCCCATATTATTAAAAACAATAAGCAGATTGCCAGAATTTTTTTGTTTTAATTTCGAGAATTTTCTTTGTACATTTTCAATTCCCCAAATTACATTTGAGCCAATGACATCAAGCAAAGTGACCTGAGGAGATGGATCTTCTCCACCCATTCAGGAGGAGAAAATCCCACCATCACAGAGGTGGTTTGATGGCCTGAAGATGGGGTAGGATCAGAACTCCTCTGTGGAGAGATGGAGGCCTCTCCTCCATGTCACTTCTCCAGCTTTCCAAACTATCAAAGAACAACATCTCAAACGTGGCTCAGGGTAGAAGCGGCTCAAATCCCATTAAGTAATGCTGAGTGAGCTTCTCCACCCACTTGGGGGGTATGACTGGTGTGCATCTTGAATTCATTACACCACTCCACCAACCCCCGGCAGTAATAAAGTCACACTTCATCTCCCTACCCTTGTATGTTAGTCAAACCATCCAACTGCTTCTCTTACAAACACACTTGTGGATTAATATGCCACTTTCAGGAACAGATAACCAGACACATTCCAGGATAATGCTTCCGTAGGTGACCATGCTAAGGGCCACACTGTAGCTGTCTGGCAGACCCTCTTGGCCAGAAAAAGGACATGGCTGAGAGGCAGCAACCAGAATGGTGTGGTGTTGCTGACTGGAAACCCCGGGCCCCAGGCCCCGGGTCCAAAGCTCTGGCACTTTGATGTGGAATTCTCTCCGCTGGTGCTGTAGGGAGCCACGCCTTCATCTGGAAGAGCCCTGCGGTCAGATGAGTAGACGGGCCTTGGTGAATGGGCCAGACCGGTCTCTCTCTCTCTAACTCCCCCACACACGTCTCTGTTCCCTCCCACAGGAAGCAACGTGGGATGAGCAGAAACAGGGGGCATGCCCATTTTCATCGCTTCTCAAATGCAGTGTAACTGCTGTGGTGGTGGTGGGGGGTCAGCAGAAGGGCCAGAGCTCCCACATATTTCACACGCAGGCACCCGAACAACCACTATATGCGCTGTGGGGCCTCGCCCCACTGGATGAGGGGGTGTGGAAATGGAAACACATGACATATTTTCTCAGATGCCTTTGCTTTTGATTGAATCCTGCCGTGGCAACGAGAATTCAGGAGCTCGCCGTGGGTAATGGGGGGGGGGGCAGGGAGGCAGGCACCAATTTTACATGTTGGGATTTGCCAGCCTGAATGTGGGTTGTTAAGGGGTGGGACAAATTACGCGAGTTGATGAACTCGAATGCACTAGTCAGTGTTTATTCACTGTCACGATTCCGACCCTCTCTCTCGTTTCTGCTGAGGAGGTGACACACTGCTCCTGCCCTTACTGGGGGGGCCAGAGGGGTTAAGTAGGAATGGACTGAGTCAACAGCGCAGAATTCCCAGAATGCATGTGTACATGTGCCAAGTGGTGGACTGTTCTTCCTCCAAGGCAGCCAGCGATCTCCAAAATAAACATCCATGAAATGAGGCTGTCTCTTCCTGTGGTTCACAGAAATGCAATTTAAATTGTAAAAAGCAGACAGGAAGTTGGTTTTGCTTTACCTTTTGTCTTTGTGAGTCTCTTACACTTGCCTTGCTGTTCTGACACCCCAGTCAGGTGAGTCTATTCCTTCATCTGGAAGATGGAGGGATGGGGAGCTGGGGATGGGCTGATCAACTCCACCCCCAGCAACTCAAACCACATTTATGGAGAAGCAAATGTGACCTCATGCTTTTGGTTCATCTCACGCTCTTTGTTAGCGAGAACATGCAGCGGTACGATGCTGGCTGGAGCGACTTCACAAAGATCCACCAGAGCTCCGACGAGTAGACGGTCCCCGAACAGGAGCTCTGCCGAGAGTCAAACAACTCCGGCTGTTTACATGTTTGCCCATGAAAAGGGGGCGGATCGGTTTGCATGGGAGGGAACAGGAGTGGTAGGTGGGGCTGTGTTTTCTGTTTAGAAGCACTGCCATAGGTTCAAAAGAAGGAGCTTAATGACCAAATTCTCTCAGTTATGTGAGTCAGGAATGTCCTAATTGATATTATATAAGTGGACAAACAGGCAAGGGGAGATTCCATTCATTTCAAAAACACTGGGTAGACACTAAAATTAGTTTACCAGCAACCTATAGATATATGACGCAATACGTTCCCAAAATACAGGTCACCTGAACGACAGAATCCACAAAAAGGAGCTAATTAAAAACAAACTGCTGAGTTATGAATTTCTCCAGGAAGATGGTAGTGTTTTCCTGAGAAACCACACGCCAGGATCTGCAGACGTGTTCCACGGCAGGGGGACCTCAGAGAAGAGCGGACGGAACCAGCCAGATGTTCGGAGTGCTCCAGCTGCTGAGAAGGCAGTGAGCCAGTAGCGCGGAGACGAGCCGTCCAGGAGATGGGCGTCATTCTGGGACAGAGCAGCTGTTCCGAACGAGATGTCCTCCACCATTATGTAACACATTCTGCCCATTCCAGCAGAACAGATACGGATTTGCCGGCTGCTTGTTTACATCAACACCGTGCGCGGGCTGGACCCATGGGTAACCCACTTGCACAGCCGTGTAAAGCAGACACACACGTGTAACATGAGGGACTCCTGAACAGTCCCTCAGCCTGGTGATGTCACCGATCTCTTCCCCGCCAGTGCAGATGTGTGACCCATGGCATACTCTTCTGGGACGTCACTTCCTGTGGGTAAGGCCTAAGCAGCAGGGAGGAGGTGGGTGCTGTGGGCTGGGATTAGGGGGAGATTAGGGAGCTTGGCACACTGCTTAGACGCTTGACTCGGCGTTTCCAGGAATCGGCAGTGGCTCTTGGCTGATGGGCACCTCCTGTGCAGCCCCAACGCCGATGATCTCGCCAACATCTCGTCCGGGGGAAGCCCCCATGGACAGAGGGGACAGACGTGGCCCCTCCAGACTGGATGGGGTTAGAGATGCACTCCCCACACAGAGACAGTCCGTGGCATACCTCCTTTCTAATAACCAGCAGGCTGGTTAGGTCCCTTAACCACAGTCACCTAGCAACAGAGCTTAACACAGTGGGTGGTTTTAATGCGGAGGTGCCCCTACTGCCCTGCTGCCTGACACATAATGAATCAACGCCCATGCCGATACACCCATGACTCCTGTCCCTAAAGATTCATTCACGGCTTATAAACAGGGTTCACGAAGCCCCTCACCACTGTCCTGGAAGTGAAGACTAGAGGCAACGTTTCTAACCCTTTTCTGACCACTCAGATGAATAAGACAGCCTCTGACGATGACAAACGTGTTGTTAAGCTTTCACACCCCCTCGCTGGGAATTTCATTCCTTTCTCCACAGACTTTTGTCAGGGAGTGTTACAAAGAGGAGAATTTCGCACGAGTCTTAATTAGCTCTTCAAACTGGTGCACAACAACAGAGGACCCAAAGAAAGTTTGATCCTAACGTTGCCTGAAATGTGGGAGAGAGGGGATTACCAGGTAGTCAAGTCGGCCAAACCCCATCCGCTACAATCCACCACAATCCACAGCCATGATTCTCACGATGGTGCCAACCCTAATATAGAATACATAGACTCCGCTTTATAAGAGGGAGGGTTTAGTCTCAGAAATAGGAGAAGAGCATTTTTTTCCCCACTGAGTTTGAGAACTGCCTTCATCCACGATCTGGGAATTGTTACAACAGAAGTAAAGAGAGGCACACCTCTAGAGAGAAGAGTGGGTTTGAACGTCACTCCAGCAGATGACAGGCTGACATTACGAAGGACCAGGGAAGAGCGAGCCAAAGGCTGATGGCCAGCCTGATGCAGACGATGCACCACGCAAATCACAGCCCTCTACATCGGTGACACCCTCATTACAAATCATGCCAGTATGCCAGTCATGCTGTATAATCAGCGTCTCCTCGTGTGATATGGTTCTGCTAGGAGTCCTGTAGACAGCACAGCAGTCTGTTCAGCCTTTGAGCATTCCAGATAAATTGATGGACCTTACACTCCAACTCCAAGCTTTGATCTGTGCGAGTGTGTGCATGACTATTCCTGTCTACTCAAATGGCTGGAGTATCATTTCAATTCAGCAGCACGATTCTCACCCAACACCATTTGAACCCATTTCGGGTTTTTAAAATTCCACAGATGCGCTCCCTGTAGCTAAATAGATGTGTGGCTTCGTGGTCTCATCTGTTTGACTTCTACAGAGCCAGCACAATAAGGCCACTTGAACTGGTAATGGGAAGTGAAAGAATAAAGAGAGCCGGTTAATTTTTAACGTTGCCCTGTCTTGCTGGGCCCTTCCTGGCCTTTTGCCCTGTGTATTATGGGAGAGGCTCCACTCTCCCTGCAACGCTACTGGATAGCTGGCTGGAAGGTGGACGGATGGATTTTTAATATCTCATACCAAACACGAAGTATAGCATTTTAAACAACGCTGCTGATCCGTGCAGCTGACATCACAGATGAATTTTATGTTTCACTACTCCTCACCACCATCCAAATTAACTCAATTGCCAGCAGGAAGTCTGCCGATTAATTGAGGTTTGTACTTCCCCCTGCCTTCAAGAAAGGAAAAGTGTACAACAAGCTAGTTTAAAAACGATGTACGGACTCCATCTGCCAGAGGAAAATGTCAGCGTTAAAGGAAGTACAGAAGAAACAATCACAAAATTAAAGATGCTGGTCCAACGCCTTGTCTGCCTTTGTGAGATTGAGCTTAAATGACAGGTCCAGCTGAGCCCCCCCCCGGTCCACATAAATGTGATTTCCATTAAAACGCCGTTGCCATGGGGAGCCATCCGGGTGAAAACATTTGCTACTAACATTAACCATTAATTAAATAAGCATTTGCCTGTAATGAAAGCTCGCTCAACATCCAACCCCGTCAAAGACCCTTTCATCGGACCAGTCACAGGCTCCACGGAGAGGCACTGGACCAAAGGGGGTCTAAGGGATGAGGAACGGGATCAATCGACCGACTCAGGAAATAAGGATGCGACCACATAACGAAAGGGAAGGCAGCAGTGGGTGCGAGCGAGGACTAAGTGGTCTGGTCAAATTTGTGGACAAAAGAGCAATTACACAGGAAGTTAAACATTTCCTCTGTGACAGAGAAAGTTAGTGATTACATGCGGTCACTTAGCCAGGGGACGCAAAGCAGCGGGAAGAAACTAAAGTGAAAGAAAAGACGACGTGAAGATGACCCAGCGGGTGAGAGAGTTTTCACACCCAGATGTAGGAATGATAACCCAGTGGGGTTTAGGGTCTTGACAGGAGAACCAGAGGGCCCAGTGCCAACAAAAGGGCCCAACTAGACTGGTGTCACATCCTGAGTTCTCCAGTGGGTGGGGGGAGCTGGACCCCAAGGTCGACCATCAAGACCCATAGTTTAAACTCTTCAGACTTCCAGCAGCTGGTTAACTGCTCACGGGGAGACCACCCAGCCCTATTTACCACCATGTCACTTGTCCAATTCATGAACCTCCTCATGAAAGGGGTCACCTTGTCCCCTTCCCTAGATGGGTCACTTCCCGTAATTCACAATCCGAATCCCTGAAAACTTAGCAGAAGTCAATGGCAGGTCAGAGTATCAGTGGGACGCGTTGTTTAATAGCCAACCCACCCACCTCCAGGACCAAACCCACCGAGTTTCCAGCGGCAACAGCTAGACGAAAGGAATGGAATCCCACTTCCTGTGTCCTGCATGCCTGGAGGGGGAGGGGTGCACACTTGGGGCTACGGCTAAACCTTTATCAGAAAGCCGTTCTCCACCAGGAGCCAATCAGCACAACTGCATAAGGCAGGGAAGGGTCTTCACCGCACCACCTTGAAGTTGAGGAACAGGCTGGCCTGAGGAGCTCCACCCACAGATGGAGAGAAACGCTGTGCCATAAAATTTCATTTACTCAACTTCCTCGCAGCTTGCATGAGTTTATTCCGAAAACTTAATGAGCGGCCCCTGGGCCAGAAAAAAAAGAGGGGGAGCTCAGTCTCCTCATCAAGGGGACCCGCCACAATCCAGCGGCCGACACCTGCCAGAGCGGTGGTCCACACCTATCGTCGGGGTTCGAATGTTCGTCGTGCACTAGCAGCACGACCCGGTACAAGCCAAAGCTTTGAGAGGTTCTTCAAGCCACAGGCAGGCTCAGAACCATCAAATGATGCTGTTCCTCTGTATTTCATACATGTGATCAGTCTTAATTACGTCAGATGTGGGTTCTTGTCACCTGATCCAAGTTAAGCAGCAGAGAGCAATCGTGTTGGGAAGGCCACTACACAAAAATAAACTCAAGCAGCCAGCACTAAGAGGAAACCTCTTACAGCATGTCCTACACAACAAGACCGGACACATCAGCAGGCCAGAAGCCGCACATCCATCACAGCCTTGGAATCCGAACAGCGCGTTTCAGCGTTCGGTGTTTTCGAACACATCCAGACCAAACAATCGTTTTAATCACCTTAAAAAAACCATAACATTTAGCACAAGAGGAGCTTCATAGCAAAGATATGTCTTTCAGTACATGGTGTTTCCAAAATAATGTCAGACCAAGATGAGTTTAGACTGAAGCAACCAGGAAGCCCAAAAAGAGAGAGAGACATTTCATTCATTTTGATCAATAAATTTGTAGAGCAGATGTTTCTGGTGGAAACCGGGTGAAAAACAAGAGGGCCACGGCAATCTAGAGGATCATCAGTCACTTTTCAGGACATGTGTGGAATATAGGCAGGTTGCTACTGGACTGGGGAGGGGGCACCAGTTTACCAGACTAAAAAACAACAACAACAACAACAACAACAACAACAACAACAACAACAACAACAACATTTGAAGTCGACTGCCACTGTACTGCCTGGATTTGAGAACCTTATCCAGTCTTTCACTTTAGGGTATGATAGACTTTGATGTGAACTCGCTCCGTAAAAAGACCACAGTTTCGACAGACGTGCAAGTACTTGTGAAGGAGAGACTCTTCATTCTGAAAGACTGTATCACATAGTCCTCCTCTTTCCAAAACACTGGATCATCACATGCGAGCTCAAGCTGACAGCCTAATTGTTAAGTAGATAATGGTAGGTAAGAGAAGATTCCTCTCCGGGGCAAGGTGAGACGGGGTGTATCCCGAGAAGGAGGGAGGGCAAGGTGGAAGCTGTAGGGTCAGAATATTCACTGAATTCAGGACACAGACAACACGCCCAACTACAAACAATAAATAAGCAGATAGCTACACTGGTTGCCTTCAATAAATCGCATTCCTGTGACACTTTATACGATTCCTTTGACAAAGAGGAACAGGTGCACACCTGCTGATATTTAGGTCTGAAAATTCGGGAGCTTGGTGAACTGAGCGAGTGAGATGAATTATGGAGGTTTCCTGGGAGAATAACAAAATGAGAGAACACCAGGAGATGCCCTTAAAATACTTTAGAAACCTGGGAAAACGGGGACAGGAATGCACCTGGTACTACCCGGACAACAGAGATGCTCTGAAAACCTCGCTAACCTTCCTGGAATCGTACGGGGGTCTCACTCCAGTCTGAAAGGCCAGTCCCCATTTCTTAAAAATGTACCCTTTCCCAGTGTGAAGAAACGCCCCTTTTCGACCCATCGGCCACTCTGGCTGCATGCCTATTGAAGGACCCATGTCACCATGGAAATAATGCACCCCGCTGGTCGACCTGCCAGTGCATGTCAGATGTGGCTTCACATAAGATAAATGCTTGGGTGCAAATGGTCATCTGGAGATAGTCATCGCTCCCTAAAACGGGAGGGGTCACTGCGTGTACTGGCGCCATTTTGAAATGCATGCCTTGTTCTCATGGTGCAGAGCAACAACAAAGGAAAACAAAAACAGAAATTCAATGCCAGTGCACATTGCATGTAATGCGATGACTGGCAGGCTGAGTATGGCTGCTGAGGAAGAGCATGGTACACTGTAGTTCGGTGGAGAAAGAATGCAAATATTATAAAAATCATGAGGATCACTAATCATTTCCATGATGCAAACTGTTGACTTGTAAGAACATTCCAGAAGTCAGGTTTTCACCACACAGCCTGTGGTGTCTCACTTTGGGTCAAAGAAGCAAGGCAAATTCAGGAGGTACGTGAGGGTCCCGGGCAGGGCCAGACAGAGCACTGCCAGTCCTACAGCGATGCCCCGATGTGCCCAAAGGCCACCTGTGACTTCACTTAGCTCGGCTCAATCCTGCAAAACTCAAAGTACATCGCTCTGGGGAGGCATGGACAGCCCGATGGAGGGATAGTAGCTTTCCGGTGACTGGCAGGAGAGCATTCTCGGAAACGCTAACCCGACAGCGGTCTTCCACAGCAAGCCGCCCGGAGCGAGTTTGGGTCGTTCGAGTCGCAGCCCGCCCCACAGCCATCACTTAATGAACCTGCCATTCTTGGGGATCTGTATTTCCAGGGCAACGGATTTTGTTTTTACTGAACATTAAAGCAGGGAAAGGGGAAAAGCTATGGCGTTGGCCTAAGTTTTTAAAGGTAACCCAGTCAGTGGTACAGTAGTTAGCACCACCCAAACGGGACATCATCTACTGTCAGGCACACGCTGGTTTAACCTTCATACGACAGGTCACTCTACTGGCTCACAGTGCATTAACGCAGCAGTAACACGTCAATCCCACCTGCCGCCCCCCCCCCCCGATGTTCAGATTTTCTCGCGACAGCCTGAGTGTCTGGTATGCGTCTGCTGGGTACATCGGAAGATACGTGGCTGCTGAAGATGATCTCCTACACTTTCCGTCACAGAAACCTGTACGGGAGTACCGACCGGTTCTCATGGAACCGGAAGCACCTGCGGGACTACCACAAAACAGGGGGAAAAAAAAAAAAAAAAAAAAACACAACACAACACAACACAAAGAAAAGAAGGCAACCATAAAATCATTTAAAGTACCTAACACTTAATCACACATGCGGGTCCACTGGGTAACAGCAATGAAAGAAAAACAAAAAGACCGTAAGGTGTTAAACTCACTGCTCCTGGTCAAAGGAGCACGAAAGAGGACCCCAGGGAGAGTGGTAAGGAGTGACTTCGGGTTTCCCGTTACACACCACGCCTGACAGCAGGCTCCCAGCTCAGGCACCAGCATAAAGCTGAACAACTGTTTTCTCTGTAGGTAACACAAGCCTAGTAGAGCACCCATATTAAAAGGGAAAAAGCCCCCCCCCCATCTTTACCTGGGGACGGCAGATTACCAAGATTACCGCTGTTACCATGAGGATGACCGGATAAAAAGTCAAACAGTAGAACAGATGGGGACCAGCACATCACAGCTTGATATTTTAGGTCAGAAGGATGGATGGATGGACGGACGGACGGACGGACGGACGGACGGACGGACGGACTTGCAGTTTTCCCAAACAAAGTTAGCATGGCAGAACATTTCAGGAACATGCTTCGTAAAAAGTTTCCATTCTGACTGGGTAAGAATGCTAAATAAAGCTGTTATAAAGGCCCTATCTGCTCAGTCGACACTTTGGCTTCAGATGAAATCCATGGCGCATCTGATCGTGAGCATTTGGCTTGTAGGTCATCCTCACAGACGGCACCCAGGCGGAAGATCCAGGAGGAGCCGGAGACCAAAGGCTGAAGTCACTCTTCTACACCTGCCGCGCTGTTGGGGAGAGGAACTGGAGCCTTTCTGTTTCCCCTCCAGCTGTCAGCACCACCCATCGTGTGGCGGGAGATGTGATGTGGGCCATTTTCACACAGGGTCAACTGTCAGAAAGACCGGTCACAGCTTGACGTGGGGCATCCCCCCCACCGCCCCCAATTATTTAGGTCTGACTAAACTCCAGTGTGACAGAGACCAGAAATACACATCAAGCAGGGTTAACTAACAATAAGTGATCCAACATTGCTGGGCTTCTGCTGACCCTCCCCATCCTCTCAGGGCCGCCTTCTCTGACTCAGACAGGGAATAAGACTGACTGCGACCAAGCTGGCCAGGCAAAAATAGTTTGTAATAGTCCTGGGGGGGAGGGGCAAATTCGGCTGGTAAACATGATGTGAAACATAGGAATCCAGAGTTACAAATTCCTGCCAGAGGTGGCTTGGCTAAACACAGGACATCTGAGACAGGCTTGAGGTTACGAGAGGCGCCGTTTCGTGATGTGGAAACATGATCCTCGTTTCAGGGAAGCGGAGCTGAGAGTTTGCGCAATACCCTAATGGTTTGGAAACTCCAAAGTCGCTCCGAGTTTAAGGAGCTCATTAAGTCTCTCCCACGGACACGGCCCAGGTCCGTTTCCATGCCGCCCTCGTCCTCTCCGGGTTCACACGGCCGATACACCTGATACGGAAACATGGGCTCACTGAAGACTGACTCGTCAAGTCCTGGGCACCTCTCTCACAGTGTAGGCCACAGCGAGGTCCAAACCACACCGCACAGCCCAGCAGAGCAGAGCGGAGCCAGCTTGGACACATGGGTGGAAGCCCGAGCCCACAACCCTGAGCAGAGGACTGATGGCGATGAGGTAGTGCTGATGCGAACCTTCCCAAGGTGTTATGGAGACAAATGAGCAACACTGACCATTTTCATCCTGGTAGTCAGGCAAGAAACGACGCATGAAACGAATGACCTCAGAACGAGACGAACAAAGCTGCAGGGAGCCTGGAACGTGTCTTAAAGAGTGACGGCCCCAAGCAGCAAAGCGCCCTTGGTAGGATACAGAGTCATTCCAGGGCACACGTGAACATCCGCAGAACTGGAGGATGGATGGATTAAACACGAATGAAATTACCCATTAACAGAGCTGTTTTCGCATTGGCCTGGAGAGTGCTGCCCTCTCAGAACACAGACTTCTCTCCGTACCGAAATGTGGTTTTACAGCAACAACTGCCTCTGTTTACTAGCCAATATTTGGCAGGTTGAGCTATACGGTGTTGTGTATGCAGTACAGCTGAAAATGCAGGCCGGTCCAGCCGTTTGCCGCGCTGTTAACGCCTGCTGTGGGGCCACCACGCCGGAACGCGTCCGGTGGGGTCACGTCCTGACAGCGGCGGGACAGAAGACATCAAAAGCTCGATTCTCATAAGGAAACCACAAGGATTTTGATTGGGGGTCTTAAATGCGAACAGAATTAATCAAACGATTCACTGACTCATTTTTTCCTCTCAATGCTTTTTCCCCTGCTGTCATATGCGGGGAGGAACACAGACTAAACGACCACATGGCAAAGACTTCAGGGCAGCCAAGCAAACACCTAAATTCCGTGATTTACGCTGATGTGACGATAGGTGACCCCCTCCCACCCCAGGCCGGAATCAGAAGGCATATTTCCACAGCGTTCCATGGCAGTCGCCAGTGTCACCCTTCATTCATGGAAAAGCCATTAAAGATGGCTGAAAGCCACTTAACCACTTTCCGTCATGTCACGGAAGCCAAAGCGTCATGCAGTGCAGGGTGACGTGCGTCACGTGAGCGAGACTGAGAGACGAACCGCTGGCTTCACGCGAGCCATGTTTCGCCGGGACCTTGTGACGTTCCGACACGGGCAAACACAGTAAAGTACCCTGAACACGCAAACACTGCCATTTCATGGCAGAGTTTTCTAGTCTACTTTCAACCTGCAGCAACGGACAAGCCTAGGAAGGACCTTAAAATAATGAAGGTACCCTGGGAATGTTCCAAAGAGCTCTTTATAGCCCCAGGCAACGAAGCAGGTATGACAGCGAGGAGATGTGTGTGTGTGTGTGTGTGTGTGTGTGTGTGAGAGAACAGTGCCATACCTGTTGTCTTTAACAACCCCAGCGTGTGCCCATGTTCTCATTCCTAGCCATAAACACCCACCAGACCTTGGCCCTGGGCTGTGTTATCGAGCACAGCTGACAGAGAACAGGGCACCAAAGGCAAAGGTTCGGTGGACATTATCTATGCAAAAGATTACACTCAGGCAACCAATCGGTGCCTTGATTCTTAAGTACACAATGGGCCCGATTTCTTTATCGTCTGGGGCAAAATTAAATCACGTACAGGCTTATCTGACATTCCGATTCAGAGGGGATTGCATAAGGTAAAATTTCCCAACTCGTACATAATATCATACAACACATTGGGCTTGACAAGGCACAGCGCACAAGGTCTGGCAAAACTCATTTCAGATACACGATACATGGTCCCACAGAATGTCCTCAGGGAAAAATTTATTAAATATCAACAATACACCATTGTTAGTATTTCTAAACCATGACAAAGCAGATTTCTGGATAGCAGGCACAGCCCAAACACAACTCGTTCCTTGGTTTCAGCCCACGGACGTTCGGATAGAAGTCTGCCTCACACAGCCCATGGCGTACTCCGCTCCAGTGAAAGTGCTCCTGAAACCACAGAGCGAGTCACGTGTATGCCTCACTGGCCCCACTCTGACTCAGTAACTTTACTGGGGGTCAGCATCAAAGGATCCGAAGGAAACGAGGAAGAGGTCTCCATCAGGGATAAGTGATGTGTGGGACGTCGGCGAACATGAAGTCGAGGCTCTTGATGAAACCCAGTTAGAGCAACATGAGCTTGCATCAGCCTGGGAGGGGAAGCTAACTTGAGTCAGAGAATGACGGTGGGACGCACAGCGAGAGTCAGCGGCTGTGAAAGCAGGAGTCATCACCCCCCCACCCCCCCCCAAGCAGAGGGGAGGCGCAGAGAATTAACACAGGGGGCTTCAAACCTTGAGGATGACTCCAGGGAGGAAGCTGGCAGCTCGCTGCACCGTTTCCTGCAATCTCACAGCTGAAAGTTTATCAATGCACTTGTATCAACAGAAGCTTTATTCCCTCGGGACATTTTTTTTTCTGTGTACAAATCGCACGGGAATGTTAGAAACACAGCAGCGTTCCGTCCAGGTACTAGTGAGTAACACGACTGCTCACTCAGAACAGGAAGGCGGCCCCCCCCGAGCTCCTATTCACGTGCCCAAACCCCCCGAGTCGACAGAGGAGCGGCTGGAAAGACTGTTGGCAGAAGCAGGAAACCTCCAGGTCCAAAGGAAGATCCCGACATTTGGCAAGGATCCCCGATGGTTCCGGTGAGGGTGGAGGGATGGGACACCAGAGACCCCATTGATCTCAGACCAAAAGTGGGGGTCCAGAGAAGAAGGGGGTGGGTTTTAAAAAGAAAAAAGAAAAAAAAAAACCTCCTTGGCCTCAAAAGATGAAATCCGACATACGGGATAGCAATACAAGATTTATGGAATTCCATAAAGCAGCGGATGTCAGGGGGCCGAGTGTGGGGAGAATTCCGGGTAGAAATAAATTGATTAAATAATAATAATAATAATAATAATAATAATAAAAACACAGGGCTGGTCTTCCACTTTGAAACAAGAGGGTTGGGGGACAGCAGGCCTTGAATGGACATGTTCAGCGTTGACGGGGGCGGCCCCCAATCTGAACAGCGCTCTGACAGGAAGTCTCCCACACGTCCCAGGAGACCATTGAACACTGAACACTGCAAAGCTTATCAGGGAACAAAGCTGATGCTTCAAGGACAGACGGGGAGCATCTGCGAACTGGAAAAAGAAATCGAGAATTCAAGTTCTTTGCACAAGACGGGACTACGTGCCGAGTCCTGCCTGCTTGTGTAGGAGCACCGCTGCTCAGAGGAACGATCTATCCACATTATTTCACAATAAGTCCATCAGAGCAGAGGGTGAGGATGAGCTGGCCAACCATGGAACTCTGTACATTTGCGTCATTCATAATCACGTTACGTGACGCAAACATCCAAGGGGAAAAAAAAAAGTAGATCGACAAAGAGCATGGCTACGGTTTCCGACCGTCGATTTCATTATGGTCATTTGGTGCCCCTCCTCTGCTGAGCCACGTGCTGAGATCAGGCAAGTCTCTCAGTCCTCATTTGGTGCCCCTCCTCTGAAGACGGAGGTCAGGCTCCTGTTCCACCTAGCCAGCAGCACCCGGGCTTGATCATTCAAAAACACGACCAGGCAGGGTTTAGTCTGGCATCCGGCTCCCTCCTGCAGTCCTGTTGCGGTCTCAATGTTCTCCTACCTTCTCGTTTACCAAAAATACTTTTCATTCGTTACTGGCACAGCTAATACCAGTTTAAAAAATAACAAACTCCAAAACGCCGATGGTCACTGACTCCGGTGCAAAAACTTGCATAACAATTTGTTAGCAATAAGTTTCAAAACATGATACTCTCAATGTACTTGAATATGGAAAAAGTGAAAATTGTGTGTGTATGTGGGTTTTACAATACAGCACTACTGGGACTTCAGGAAAAGTAGCATACACCTCCTCTGATAGCTGAAGAATTCAGATTTATAACAAATCTGCCATATCTGCTCAGATGGATCACCACGTAGCCTCTAGACATGACCAGGAGCCGTGGGAAGCAAGCCTTTCACAAGTCAGGTACAAAACCAAATCGCCATGGCCATTGTCGGGCTCGTCCCCTATTACCAACAGCATCAGCTCTCCGAGATATCTCTCGGACAGTGGCTTAAGGGCAGCCGAGAGATTTCTGTAGTTTCAGTGAATACGTCAGCCAGCGAGATCAGAAGAAGAGGTGAAAACACTGAAGGTGAAGGTAAGCATCAGGTCCAGGTGGCCACCTTCACGAGAGACCAAGGAGAAATCCGAGGCCCAGCCTGTCACGTGGATCTATTCACATGTCCTCATGAAGGCAAGCCATACACCAATAAACTACCAACCAAAAGTTAAACATATCCAGACTGCATATGGGTTGCTAAGTCGATACAGACGGGGAAAAAGTCACCGGATGTTTCCAGATGATCTCAGAGCAACCTCTTGCTCAGGTTCACCATCCAAAGGTCTACATCTTTTCAGCCACCTGTCACCCCATGGAAGAAAAATCGACTCCTCTCATTATATTTTTATTTTTATGGAATAAACAGACATTCATGTTGGAGGATTTCGGATGATCGACTTTCCATAGAGAGTAACGACTTTGCCAAGACTCGCACTTACTGTAACTGCATTTATAGACTTCAGATCCTTTGGCAGTAAATGACAGGCGTGGGAAGACTAAAGGTTCCAGAAGAGGAAACGGAATGAGAAAAAACATCTGGCTAATTGGTTTTAAACTGCCAAGCTTACCACTCAGCCTCTTTTACAGCAGAATCAGCACGCTTTTTACACTCCACCACAGACCCGTTACCGGCGACGACACGGGTCGATACGGTAACACTGAACATCACAACTCCAGTTACCTACCTGAATTTCCTTCTCCAAACATTGAACATGTGTTTATATCTTCATCGTGCAAATTACCAGCGATCTGAACTTGCAGACTGCCACACTGATTACCTGGTAAAGGGTAGAGGCTGTCTAATGTCAATAAACAATCAATTAGGGGACACCTCATTTTCTCTTATGGGGCCTTCCTGCACACAACATAAAAGCACACGACAGAGTCCTGTGTTGTCAAGGATGACAGGTTGCTACGATACCACCGGGTGTAGGAACAATGCCCGGCCGTGCTCAGAACAAAGGGAAGGTTGAGTTACATGCCATGAACCCCAGCAACATCTCTCCTGTAGTGACACTGATGTGAGCTCTGAGAGCGGGGTCAGAAGGCAGTCCGTCCAGCAGGGCGGCAGTGTTCTCCTGCGGTGAACATGTCCACAAACGCTACGGAGCGAGTAAGATGGCAGGGAAGAAAAGGCAGAATTAAAGCAGGAAGCTTCTCTGAAAGGACAAGGATATCTCCTGCCTGGAGGAGTATTTTTGACCTCCATCTTAACCCAGTTCTGCCACATTACCCACATGGGCTCTGGGTGAGGCCACATTGCCTTCTGTTCCTCAACATTACGCCGTAATTACACACACACACACACACACACACACACACACACACACACACACACACACACACACACACACACGCACCACCCCCCAGACAGCATCACAAACCACTTCTCGAGTGAGCGATCTGAACAATGCTTGCTCGTTTCCCCCATTCCCTCAACGTCTGCAAAAATAAAACTTTAATTGAAGCGGACGGTGCTACTGGGCGCGTTACAAAAACAACCTGTACAATTTCGCAGCAAAAACACACAGCTGCCCGCGACGTTCTTACTGCGCCCTTTTCTCCGAGACGCGGTGGGGTTAACAGAAGCAGGCATCGCGACTCTAGCGTATTTACAAGTGGCATGTGACAACAAAAAAAAGCATCCCTCTCTATACCTGAAAGCAACATTTGCAGACGACGGTATCCTGTCATTAAAACCGCAGAGACAGAGAGAGCCATCTGGGAAGATTACTTTGGGGAAAACTATATATCAGCATTAAAACAGATTCCGCTTTGTTATGGCTTGCCAATGACGGCCAGAGGCGAGCCTGCGAACACGGGGAAACTCAAGACGACACAAACAGACGACTGACCAGGTGTGGTTTACCAACTCCATCGACGGGCCACCATCTAGCATGGTGCTCCAGATCACATTTTGATTGTTTTAGTAAACACTTTGCGTCATCGCGGTACACAAACGATACAAATTAAGAGAGTATAAGTCTCCCCTCCAAAAGAGAGTATCCAAACCATTCTCTCTCCTTCAGAAGCAAACAGGAACAAATCAGAACCAAACAAAATCTGCAAAAGCCTTACAGCCAATTCTGCAGTCATTTGAGAACCGAGGCCGTGTCAATGGCTGTGAAGGACTGAAAGGGTTGGATGTGATAATCGGTCTGTATATTCAGAGCGAAACCCGTGAACAGCTTAACTGCTATACAGACCACCCTACCACGCTTTTGTTTGGAGTCTTCCAGCACAGCCGTGTTTGCTCAGTGGACAGCAACATAATGGCCTCCCATCCGACAAGCAACACGGGGGAGGGGGCACTGTAACCCACGGCACCACCGTCACAGCAGCCAGCGTGCTCGTTCGGCTGGGGCCGTTCGTGCTGTTTCACACGGGAGCCCCCCACCTCAGAGAACGACCTCTTGCCTTCACCAACAGCTCGAACCGAGACACCGGAGGCTTCTGCTTGCCGGGGTCCACGATGGCCACCTGTCAACCTACCAAAAGTCAAGGACTTGATTGAGGAAATGTACAAGCACATTTCCCAACAACCTCGAACATGACAAGCATTTCTGCAGCTGATCGACGCAGAATACATTCACGCTTTCTTAATTCACATTAACCATTTATCTGGCTTGAGTCCCTCACTGGCATCTCAGAAATCACGGGACACAGAGAAGCTCCACCCTGAACTCAAAGTTCTGAAGTTCTTCGGAAGAAGCAGCAGCTCCAAGGGAACTCCTGAGCGAGCGAAGACGCACAAAAACACCCATTTGCTCCCTTCGCGTTGGACGATTACGTTGACCTCAAACAAATATCACACAACGTAACCAGCTTCAGCTATTTCCCAAATTTCCCTTCGGGGATTAATAAAGTATGTATCAGTTAAGTAAAGATATATGCCAATCATGCCTTAATAAGGAATCGGGAATGTTTTTCTTCATATCAAGGAAGGGAAGCATTCAGTTACAGACTGTCACACCCGTCAGTTAAGATGAACGCCATTCCATAGGCCTAAAGGGAAAGGTCTGTGACAACAGCAATGAAAACTTCTTCACTAGCCAGCGATGTCCCAGAATTCCAAGCGAGCTCACTTAACAGAGTGCAGGTCTTACCCTGTCAGCAACTGAATGCTGCCCTATCACAATAGTGTCATGCTTGCCTGAGAAGACCACAAATAGAGTCAGAGAGAACCAAGCCATTCCACAGCACTCCAACTTCATCACATGGCACATCAGGAACAGCTGGGGAAGGGGAGGGCTTTGGCACAAAGTGGGCAGACTGGCCATCCAGGCGAGCGTCACGGCATCCAGAGGTTTAGGCAAACCGGACACGGGCAGCAACACCTAGACACGGACCAGTCTAACTCGTCGGGCAGATGGGCACGCTCACTCTCAGACAGCTAAAGTAACACTGCAGAGCAGACTTGAACGGCCAGGGACGATGGGGTGGCAGGTGCTTGTGTCACCCATCAGACAGGCCAGCAGGCAGACGGCTCCTGATTACCTACCGAACACTGACATTTAATCACCGTCCTCCTTTGTTTACACCGCGCCAAAGCTCATGTTTAGAGCACACACTTGGAGCTGCAGAGTGCTAAAGAAACCGATACCAGAATAACCTATTTTCCCCCCCCACAGTTTTTCAGCCTCTGGTCTAACGATGACAGCATTAGGATCATAAGGTTTCATCAGCTATTACGCTTAGGAGAACTCAATCCCAGTCATGAAGGTACAGAATGAGCAGAGACTCTGACGAACAGAACACTGTCAGCTACTGTGTCAAGCAGACGGGTGTTCCTTTCCGCCACAAAGCCGTCAAACACGGCCTTCTCTCTGGCAAACATGCAAAACGGACGGTGCCGTTGAGTACTCAGAGTCTGTGCCCTGACACCCAGCCAGGCTGGACCGGTCCCGTGCTCGGTCGAGCTACCACCTGTTCAAACGGGTTACCACGCCAACTTTGGGAGAAGCCGTAACCGAGACATTAGTAATTCCAACTGTCGCAATGAAGAGCCGGCCAGTTTTGCCATAGGAAAGTGAGCTAAGCTCTGTTTACTCCCATAGACTGATAGATTGTTGACCTTAGTGAGTTTCCCAGATATTTCCAGTCATAATATCTTCAGAAGGCCGTCAAACTGACCTCAGCAGAGGAAGTAATAAGGCCAGGATCAAAGTGTATCACTGTAATCTGTAATACTTGATATCCCCTCTCTATAGCTACACGAACAAAAATTGGACTTCTGTAATGAATACCAGCATGGCATTTGGTGCATGCGTAAATAAGTATGGAAGCAGAACAAACTAACGAAAACATCTGTGAACATCTGGATCGCACTCCAGGTCTTTGTAAGCGGCGGTTTCGAGTCCATTAAAGCTCTTTTGTAAATGTTAAATTATAACAACCTCAGAGTATTTACGAATGGGCAGCTGGAGCCGAGATAAACAGCAGGCAGCATGCAGATGTCTGCAATGGAACACTTGAACAGCTAAGCCAGCTGTTGCTGTTATGATTATTCTGCAACCTTTAATTAGTAATTGGTTTACACCTGAAACTCAGAATGTAAATAATGACTTTAAAAGCATCAGGAAATGACCCTCAGCACGTGCGACCTCGTGACCCATCCTGGATACACTTTTGAAATCTTAAACAATCATTTTACTTTACTCCAGTAACATCACGGTAATAGAGATTATTAAATTAGTAGGAGGAAGGTGTTTGCATGCGTTTTATCCCCGATATGAGAGCCAGAATGGAGTTTAAAAATAATAATAATAATAATAATGAAAAAAAAAAAAAAACACAAACCAATTTATTTTCATAATATCGCACATTAAGTGTTTTCAGCGCATACAAGCAGCCTCTGTTCTCTTAGTGATTCATTAAACTGAAGCGGGGAAAGGTGTCGCAGAGATAGGAAGCGACTTGATGGGTCATTTAGGTCTGTGAATGAGGAGCTGGCGACACGCGCCGCCGCGCGCGCTGAATGCGGGACTTGCCGCGGCACGAGACGGCTCGTGAGGTTGCGAAATATCATTCTCCGCTTCCTCCACGCACGAGACGAAGACGCGGATTCACCTCCCACGCCACGCGGGCGTTTCGCTCACCTTCGGCGACACGGAGGTCACCGCGTTCACGCGGAACGTGCCAGTGTTACATTGTAGCAGAGAGGGAGCGGGGAACACCTAGAGCGCGTGGAAAGGCTTAGGAGATGAAAGAGAAGAAGTTTCTCTGGAGGAGGCGCGCGTGCTGGAATGTTAGCTGCTCTCTGGAGTCTAAACGCAGGCGGCACGGAGCAGCAGCACGGCCGCCTTTAACCGCATTTACGCCTTAATTAAGTGCGACTCGGGTCTCCACGCAGGGTCCCTGACAGGCACGATTCCGCCTCTGGTGCTTATGCCCTCCTTTGTGGAGTTTCTGGAAGGACAGCCCGGGGGTGGCCATTCAGCCGGCCGGCTCGGTGATGCGGGACATGCAGCCGAGATTAAAGCCTGGCCGAGACTCTCAGTGTGTGAAGTCGGCCAAACATTCCGGCAACTTCACTGTTAGAAAGGATCGTCGGCTGATAATCAGTCCTGATTTCTTAGTTCTCTCACCATCACCATCATCATCATCACCATCATCATCATCATCACCACCATCATCATCATCATCATCAGCAGCACTGACTCCTTCACACCACTGGACCCTCTCTGGTCTTCCTGGGGGCAGCCAGCATGCCAGCACTGGGCTCTCAGCCCCGGGAGACCCCATGAGACCCCATGAGGACTCGGATCAGCCCAGGCTTCGGGTCCGTCCGCCCGCATTTGCCCACCACGACCCCCGGCTTCCACGAACCTTTTTTATCCGGCAGAGCAGCGCAGCCCAGGGCGATCAAGAGGGCGAAGGCGAGCGCCGCTTGGCTCCGCATTGCCGCCGCTTGGCTCCGACTGCTCGTTTCTCTCTTCTCTCAGCCGTAGATGTTCTCCGCCTTTTTGCGCTGATTCTACTCCATTCTACTGCTCCTCAAGTCTCTGTGAGGAAGGCGGCTGTCAAAGTGAAGATCAGCCCAGCTCCAGCGCCGTCCTGCCCCAACCCCAGCTTTGACAGCTCCTCCTCCTCCTCCTCCTCCCCCCTCAAGTCGGACCAGCTCCCAGCCAGAAGGTCGTGACGTCACGGCGAAGGAGGACCATCCCAGGATCAGTTCGTGGCAGGAGACCCAGTCGGCCAGCCTGATCTCCACTTGTCAGACCCTCTTCTGAAGCCCTTGTCTGCTTGACAGTCTGCTGCTTTTTAAAATGTTCTCCTTTGTAAACCCTGCTCGAAAGACTGATCTGTCTCCTTAATCATATTTAACTTTCTGGATGGACTAAAACCTCACATGTCAGTGGCAGCTCCATCATACTGCTCTCTAAGGCGATCTTCTCAGTAGACTCAAGGACCCAATGGACGGCAATTTAAGGCTAAATGTGACGCTTTCACTCTTTCATTTAAAACACATCAAGAAACGGAGAAAAAAAATAACTCCCTAGCAGTAAGAGCAGACTGAATTAATCTTTGATAGACTCTGGAGGAGCACTCAGTAACCTGCATGATGTTAACATTCAGCCTACATTTTACTGTTCATTTATTCGTACAGCTTAAATATTTACAGAAGCCTGTTTGGTTAATTTCTCTTCTCAAAGGTACACAAAAATAATATCATAAAAATCACGGGCTCCCTTTGATTCCCACCTGCTCTGCTCTGAATGCTTGCATACTACACTTGACGTTCCTCCCTGGGGGCTGAGAGACCAAGTGTTTTGATAAGGGCTAGATTAAAATGCTTTGCACGCTAGGGATATTGGTATTCTTTCAGGATATTGGTATTCTTTCAGGATATGAGTATTCTTTCAGGATATTGGCATTCTTTCAGGATATGAGTATTCTTTCAGGATATTGGCATTCTTTCAGGATATGAGTATTCTTTCAGGATAT
>JAACJT020000064.1:1584123-1615459 GCA_009936485.2 Gymnarchus niloticus | reverse complement strand
ATTCTTTCAGGATATTGGTATTCTTTCAGGATATGAGTATTCTTTCAGGATATTGGCATTCTTTCAGGTTATGAGTATTTCAGGATATTGGTATTCTTTCAGGATGTTAGTATTCTTTCAGGATATGAGTATTTCAGGATATTGGTATTCTTTCAGGATGTTAGTATTCTTTCAGGATATGAGTATTTCAGGATATTGGTATTCTTTCAGGATATGAGTATTCTTTCAGGATATGAGTATTTCAGGATATTGGTATTCTTTCAGGATATTGGTATTCTTTCAGGATATGAGTATTCTTCCTGGATATTGGTATTCTTTCAGGATGTTAGTATTCTTTCAGGATGTTAGTATCCTTTCAGAATGGGAGCATCGATATTATTTGTCAGCCAGTTGGCTCCTTTAACATGTTACTCTCCTATTGAGATGCTTTGAAAAGTCAACTCGAGTTTCCCTGTGGGGGCCAATAGAAACATGACTGGGACATCATAATGCACAGGGTGACAGGTGTCTGTTATCAGTGACACTCGGAGTAAAGGGGGAATTAAAACGCTCCTGAAAATGCAGGCCCAGGCGAATGGCTATGAAAATAAACAAAGAGCTAAGGTGTGTACGGCCACCTCTAGGGAATCACATTTTTTTTATTGTGTTTTTATTACTGTCCACTCAGCATACATGAGACTGAAATCCGAGCCTCACACAGAACGCGCACCCATTTAGATTTCTATGATGGTAGTAAGTCTGAGGACAGCATAGGAGGAGTTTTGAGACTGAGCACACCTCAACAGCCATTCTGGTTTGGCACGCAGCAGCCTAACCGTGAAGTGCTCCTGTTTGACAAGTCATTGCCTGGGTTTGAAGGCCAGGTGGTGTTTGTCGTGTGAGGCGAAGCTTGCAGGAAGAATTGCACAACGATATTCTGAGGAATAATGACACATTCATACACTTATATTTGCGAAGTACCTGGATGAATGTAGTTTTTGCACAGTGATCAATACAGGACTCATATGGACATTTTGTACCAACAACTCAGAGGGTTTGTCTGTGGAATTTTGTACAGGAACATGACACACATTTCACACTTAGTAAATTGTTCTTAGAAAAATAATCAGTTATGTGTTATATTTTTCTTTTCACCGGGTTATAAAATAACAAACTTACATCATTTCCTTGGAAAGAAGTAAACTGACTAAACGCAGACGTTGCTGTTATGTTTGTGTACTTGTTTATGAAAATGAAAACCCCTGAATTTAGATCCCTATTGAAATGGTACTGAGGCAAAAAAAAAGGAGCTCCTGGAAATTTTCACCTTGTTAATTTTTCACACAACTAATACAGAAGTAACTCCGCAGCTTGCATGCCTCGACAGTCCACATGAAAGACAGGTAATGTCAATTCACTTAGGTAAGCGGCAAGCGTGCCCAGACACGGCATCATACACTCAGCCAGCCCTGGAAGCCGGCAGCATCGCTATGGAATTTGCCTTATTTGTTTTTTTGTTTTTTTTTTAATTAACACAGCTGCTTTGGCATTCTACCCACTTTCACAACTGTTCCTCAAACTGGTGTTTTCTGCTTTCCAAACAGTCAGTTCAGCCCCCTTCGGAGAGCGATGAATTTTTTAGGATGGAGCAGGATTGATAGCTTTGCGAATGAGGGATTTCTAACTTTCGCTTTTAAAAGGCTAATTTAATCTGATTTGGGCAGAGGTTCAGTTGCCTTGGCTTACTGTGTCTAAACATCATGCCATGTTTGTGTCATTTCAGTCTCACTAATCGAGTGGCTGGGCACCAGGATCCCAGTCAGAGCTACAATTTAAAAGTCCGCCAATGAGCCTTAATTAACTATTATTTATTCGCCAGTGCTTTTAGGCAAATTTGATAAGGATACCACTGAAGCGGAGCAAAAAGAAACCCATACTGATTCCTTTCCATCAAGCTGTATCTATAAAGCTATTATCACTGCTCTTAGAGAAATTCACATTTGCCTCTCATGTTTACCTGACAGAGGCATTGCAGTGTTTCTCAGAGTCCAACAGAAATTCAGGGCAACAATATATTTGAACTTAAAGATGGTTTTAAAAACGTTCTGTGGTGATCCTAAACTAAAATGCTGACAGAATAACACATTGATTGAAGGAGATATTTTTTTGAAAAAGATTTGTAAGACAGTTGCGTACCTCACCCTGGGAAGGAGAGTGATCAGAACTGCGTCACATTAGGATGGGAGGAAGAAGCAGGATTTTATTTTGGGTACGGGCCTGGACGGGCCTCACAAAGTGCTGGGCAGGAATGAAAACAAAAGACAGCCGTTTTAGCGTCATGTGACAGGAAGGACTACGCTGGGCTGTGGGGATGACCATAAGCAAGGACTTGATATGGATTCTGGGCCTCCAGATCTCTACAGCTGATATTCTGTGCAGCGTATATCCTGGGGGCCCCAATCCAGTTGCAGACCCCTAGAATCTTCATCACCATCAGGGACTGTGGGTGATTTCTGGATGAGCAAAGACTAGATGAGCAAAACTGAAACTCATAAAACTATTAATTAGGTACAGGTTAGTAGGATGGATTTGTGGGTCACCTGACATTGTCACACCATCAGTCTTTTTCGCATTTTAGCAAGTCTATTGGCATCAGCTGACGGAGGTCAAACCCCACAGCCGACGGCGATCAAACCCCAGTCTTCCATGCTGAGAGGACAGTTCAGTGTGGCCTCAGGCAGCTGTCAGCATCTCTACATTGTGTATGCTGTGTCATTTATCTGTCTGTCTATCTTGTGTTTATTGAATACAGGGTCACTGCTAACCTAAAGTCTATGCCGTGATGCAAGCAGAACATGCAGACTCCACACATTGAATGGGGGCAGCAGCGCTGCTCACTGTGTGAGTGTACCAACCTGCTGTATATTTTATCATATTTGAAAATACCAGCATTCGTTAAATACATTAGTTTGGAGCCACCCGCACTCCACGGTCATTACCTAAAGTCATCGTTCATACGATGTATGGGCTATTTAATTTGTACTGACTCGTCCAGTATTAAGGTACTCAAAATTGAATTTCATCAAGGAAATGCTAATCGGAAACGTTGATCTGCTACGGTGAAAAATGTCCTTAATTGAGCTCATATTGGCTAAGCAAATAAAAGTCGACATGAGTCATGGGCTGGCGGAGGATGGCGCTCGTTCTGTGTCTCGTGTGTGGCCGGGCAACCTGCTTGTGAACGCTCCTTCGTGACGCTCCTTCTTTACGCTCCTTCTTTATGCCCCTTCATTACGCTCCTTCATGATGCTCCTTCTTTACGCTCCTTCTTTACGCTCCTTCATGATGCTCCTTCTTTACGCTCCTTCATTACGCTCCTTCATGATGCTCCTTCATTACGCTCCTTCTTTATGCTCCTTCATGATGCTCCTTCATTACGCTCCTTCTTAATGCCCCTTCATTACGCTCCTTCATGACGCTCCTTCTTTATGCTCCTTCATTACGCTCCTTCTTAATGCCCCTTCATTACGCTCCTTCATGACGCTCCTTCTTTACGCTCCTGTCTGCTCAGCATGCCTGAATCATGCTAGGGTGGATGCTGCGCTCTCACTGAATCATATGCCGAATGCATACAAATGGCTGTACCAGCACCTGCTGTCGGAAATTAAAATGATGAATAATCTTTCGGCCAATGAAGCACCGGCTGAGATCTTTCCAAATTGGATCTACCCCGAAGTCACCTGACCAGTGTAGACTGGGGGTTGTCCAATCGGCTCTTCGTGTGGTGCAGTCTAATATGCATGTTCCCCCCTCTTCTGTGCATGTCAATCAGTCACCTTCTATACTGACTAGAGAAATCAAGAGTTTCACAGAAGTTTACATCATGGACCAAAGACTTGAATAAGACCCTAGACCTGAATATGGCTGTAATGGCAAAAATTGGTGAGTAGGTGTATGTATGTTGGAAGCGTCATGATAAGAAGAAGACGAGGATGAAGAGGAGGAAGATTAATCATTGTTTTTGGTCAGGAAGTTACACCGGACTTTACAGAAGCCTAGCAGGAATTATGTTACTTCTCACCAAATGTTGCAAACAAGTCCAAGTGATTAAAGGATTTAGCAGGGATTTTGCTCTGATTGTTTTTAGCCTGAGGTGCCGAGGTGGACTGGTGTCACTAAAACGTTTGTTACTGTGTATAAAAATCAGGGCCCTGTGACTGACAGACTTACGGTCCAGGGTGTCCCATCTGACTCCTGCTGATGGATCAGCTGGCTTTTGCATAGTAAAATCCACTCACTCAAACTGCAGCAGGTGATGTGTGAGCTTAAGCTGATCTTAATCTCTAGACCTGGGATGTCCAGCCCTTGTGAATGAGTGATGGTGTCCTGCAGGTGTTCTGGTGAATGTCAGCTATTAATTACTGCTCGTTGATGTAATTGGTTAAATGTCATCTCACCTAGAGTTGTCAATCAAGCATTAATGAGAAACGTCTCCTGAAAATCGAGGAGGGATCTGGGCCTGCTGAATTAGACCAAGGCCAGATACCACTGCTTTTAGACTGGACTTTTAGAACTCCCTACACAACCAAAATGTAAAGATATGGACTTTGAATCCAGTCAAGGTCCATTAGCTACCAAAGACCCGACTTAAAGTCCGACGTTTCAGAAGTACTGGAGAAGAGTCATGTTCTCCATTTCTCTCGGCTCATCGGCATGGGATTTCATGTGGAAATGCACGGTTCTACATAAATCAGATCTTCCTTTAGGCTGACGATGATAGGAACATCCAGGCAGATGGGGTGGGGCCTCGTAAGACCACCAGATTAGCCCTGAGAGGACATCAAGATGTCCAGACTTTTATAAGACAGCAGAATTTTATTTATGACTGGAAAAAAGTATGAGAGTAGGCCTGACCTAACAGTACTTATTTGTCATGCAGTGGACAAGCAAATCTATTCAATGGGAGCTCCTGGAGACACGACAAAGGACATAAATAAAGACAGACTTCCTGCTCTAGACGGAGATATTCCACTACTCTGTTTAATCTGTGTAGTCCGCATAATCTTTAAAGATTAAATCTTTTTGCATTGTTTTGCACAAAAGGTTCCCGAGAAAATGACAAATTTCTGTCAGTCGTCAAAACATCGTGGGAACCTAGGCCAGCAGAAGCTGATTTATTAATTGACGTGTTCTGTCTCTCCGCATCCCTCAGAACCGGTCATTTTATTTACCCCTCTCCTGTCTGCCCAGCCCCCGCCTTCCATCCTTGGTGACACACCCGTCATGGGATCATGTCACCTTCCCAGGGAGCCCTCCACATCGTCAACCTTAATCAGCGAGTGGAAACAGACTGAGGTTCTTGAGTAGAGCTGAGGTCTACCAGCTTGGGACGGTGGTCTGGACGCTTGCTAGTTTACTTGATTCATGAACTTCTGCGGCTGCAAACTTTTAAATTCAGCACAAATTACTTCAGGAGAGAAAAAGAAAAAACATTTAGCTTACAATCTGTGCATTAAATTATATCACTTAACTTTTATTCAGTTTTAAAATGCTATTTGTGTTGTTGATAGTCAGATAGAAATAACATGGTAAAAAACAGAAACATTTGCATGGTAAAATGAATTATTTTGTGTCATCTTCATGAAAATTGTATTTCAGGTCTAAAGTTGAAGATGACTACAGTGAAGAAGCAAACTATTCCAAGCAAACCAAACAACGTCACGCCAGCGTGGGCTTGGACACGCCATGAACGACGTGACTATGGAATTAAGATGACATACGCTAAAACCTTGTCTTAATTTGACCTGAAAAATGAGTTTCATGAATCTGCCACAGAGTAATAATGGCAGCATCTTTGCTGAACATTTATCCTGGCGGGGGACCGTGAACGCCTGCAGTTATACTAGGTGTGGTTAGTTGACAGGCGCTCTTGAAGTCCCATGATGTCACATGATGTCCTTCGGCCCCTCCCACAAATCTGGCGATGCAGCCGGGGAGGGGAGAAGCAGACAGTTGTTTGCTAGTCTCGCATGAGGAACTCACGCGGATCACTTCCTAATCATTTTTCATTACGTATCTTCAGGCTAATCCATCGTGTTTGCTTGGGATCCTGAGCTTTCTTCCTGATGACGTTGTGGCTTTCAGCTTTGCATGCACGTGCGGCCAGGGTTTCGCTGCCGTTGCACAGGACCACGGCGTCGCAGGTGTGCCTGCCGGCATCCTCCTCCTCGGTGACGCGTCGGTCCTCTGTGTACCAGGGTTGCGGATTTCGATAGTGTGGACCAGGGCGTCCACATGGGAGAGCAGGGCGTCCGAATCGTGACAGACGCCCGGTGGGACGTGCTTAGGGCCAACCCCGCAGGCCCCATACACCCTGCTGTCACCAGGTGTGGAGTGCGGTCGAATGTTGAAACGCAAGAAACATCGGGGAGAGGATATGAAGAGCTGTGCTGTGTCTGTTTGACAACCACGACTGATGTTACTCTGGTAACTTTCACAATGTTGGCCTGAATTAAGTGCATGAAACGCCCCACATCTGAGGTCCCAGCGAGGCGTGAACAGCTCTGTCTCAGGAGGGAAATTTCCAGCACTCGTGTCATTTGGGTTTGATCCCAAAGAGGTGGAAAATATGTAAACAAGGAGAGCAAAGGCTTGTGTGCTCAGATCCTGGAGGTGGCTGCTCTAAATAGAACCGGGGGGATGAACCTTATCTTCAGTCTATACAAACTGACAGCAAAGTGTAAGTGAACTTCTGTGTAAGTGAAATGTGGAACACTTTTCCAGGAATCGGACTGAAAAGCCAAGGAAAGAGGATAGAGTTCGCCGACGGAAGGTCACAGCACAAGCCTTCCTGGTGTATGGACTTAATTTTTTCACTGCTGTGTCCTCTTTTAGATGCTTGAGTTCCCCAAAACGATACTGCAGCATTCCTCCAGATGTGCTTTATTAGATCAGGAAATTGGGGCTGAAGTCAATCCTGAATTCTCTATGCCGCTGTCATTTTGACATTTCCATGATATCACCTGTGGAATGGAGTCAGTGAGAACTTGACACACGTTATCACGGTTATCCAAATGCAATTGCGCCATTCAAGGCCTCCATTTTCAGCAATTATATCTTTTGGTTGTTCGGAAACATAATTACATCCAAGCTGAAAAGTAGAATTTCTCCACAGATGAAGATTCCTCCGCAGAGCCGACGTTTCCCATCCAGATTCAAACTCTTTTTTTTGGAATCCCCTGAGAAAACTCAGCAGCTCAGTGTTGAGACATCCAGCAGACAGTTTCATGGCGATGCCGGAGTTTCGGATTACACTGGATTCCCTATTGGTATGAGCACATAAGGGCCGGAGACCAGGAAAGCCAATGACCATAATTTCAGTGGATTGTTTCTGCTGCAGGGGGTCAGAAATTACATGCACACAGAAACAGGGTCTGGGTGTTCTCTGGGGGTTGAAATAAAGTTTTTTTTTCTGTACGTTGAGTGTGTGAGTGGCACGCTGGCTTGCAGGGTCACCCTGTCACTCTGTCCTTTGTTGGCCCAGGATGTTTGCGGCTCACCCTGGCTGTCACCCAAGGGTGCTAACAACCCCCCCCCCCCATCAGGTGGAGGGGTTACTGCCCTCCATCAGTCAGCAGTCGAACGGGTGTAGAAGGCCCCTCATTGGCTGGCTGTCCCTCCCACAAGGGGGAGAACACCGTAGGCAATGCTACGATAATACAGCCATGACGGCAGTGGTACACCCTGGCACTCAGTGACACAGAACCACGGCCTTCCACTTGATAAGAGTGCAACTAGAAAAGCACATTTTTACCCACAGTGTGTCATGAAGTATTTGGCTGTGATTTACAGTGAAGTCTCCGTAGGGAAAAGAGTGACTCTGGAAGCAGACAATGACAAATGTGTCTGTAAACAGTTTATAAGAAATTTACTTGGCTCTTGGATGGCTGTTGATGGTGTGGGTACCACGGACCAGGACACAGGCCCTTCCCTGCCACATGGGTCTGTCATCTGGGTCCGGCGGATGAGGCAGAGAAAATTCTGTCTGCTGCTGACAGCACGCTGTGAGAGAAACTCTGAAGCGATACCCAGAATGGGGCTTAACAGGATCGTTATCGTCGGCAGACGAACTGTACAGCAAAGCCAGGCTTGTGGAAAACAATAGACGTGCTGGGCTGGCCAGATGTTCCTTTTCACTGACTCCTGACAGCAACCTCGTATGACAATGGGAGTCGTTTGAACAAACGTAGAAGATGAGACAAAAGAGGGGCTTCACGTTCGACCAGATGACTGTTGGCTTCTTTCAGAGTAGAGGCTGCGTTTTGCTTGCCATTCCCATCTCTTATACTGCAAGGCTGACTTCGCAGGAAGACATTTTGTGTTTTATCAAATGAGGATTATTCAACAGAATTTTATATATTGCTGGGGCTCAGTAAAGCAGTGATGCATGCATATTTGTGTATATTCCATATTACGTACCCCACACCCCTCTACTGGATATGCAGTTATGGAAATGGATAGATGGTGTATAGATTTATATTATACACTCATTAATCAGATGAATTGCGTCCGGGATGCTTCATTCATCTTATTGGGCAATGGTGTTATATCTCGATTCGTACGTCGCATTAATCTTCTTTAAGATCACCGCTGTCTTGTCTAACATCGGCTCGGATTTGGGAGCGCTGGCTGGCTGGCTGGCTGGCAGGCGGGCAGGTGTGCCGCGGTACCACAAGCATCACGTAACACGCCAACCAACACGGCCTGGCAGCCAAAATGGGAACATATAACTCCCCCGACTGTCACATGATCAGCTCTGCAGTTCACAGGACACATGGGATTTCCTTTGCATTTTTGAAGAATGCTTCAGGTGTGCATGGACGCTGGTCATGTCTTCGCCTTAATGGGCTTTACAGTAATGCATTACTAAGGAAGCTACATTTTTGATCGTGTTTTTAAACAACAAAACCCTCCCCCGCAGATCATTAGCAAAGTGAACATGGGCCGGACTGATGGGCCGGGGGCTTCAGGGTGATGGCCAAACAGAGGGAGCTGAGGGGCCCGGTATACTGTAGCGCTCTACTTGGGGGGCCTCCATCCTCCCACACTTCCGGCGAGCCCTTCGTCCCCTCATGAGTGTCCTGGAGACTGAACTGCAGGGTGGTCTCTGCCTTAGCGTCACGGCTACGTGTTGACGTGTGTGTGTGTGTGTGTGTGTGTGTGTGTGTGTGTGCACGATGCTGCTTTGGAATGGGGTCACGTCCCCTCGGCCCGGGACAGCCAGATGGGCGCACAGATGCCAGGGGATAGGCGCATCTATCAAACAGACTGCCCCAGGCTGCACAGCTGCTCCTCGTTCTCCTGCGAATGTCACCATTACAGATGTCATGTCACACGTGTACTCGTGAGGTTCAGGTAAAACCACATCACACGTCATTTTCTTTCCATAACCAGGTCAGGGTGACGGGGGACCTTGAGCCAAACCCAGGCAGCATGGGGCACAAGGCTGGGGTCCACCCTGCAGGGAATGCAAGTCCATAAAGGACAGCCACACTCTACAGGCAATTAAGAAATGCTAATCATAGCAACTACATCTTTTTGATGGTACCCGAGGAAATGCACGCAAACCTCACACACACGCAGGAGAGGTGGGATTTGAACCCTGACTGAGGTATGAGGTATTAGTGCCACCCGTTAGGCGACCATCCTGCCAAAACACACAAGAGTGGAAAGAGGAAATAACAGTAATAATGCATCGCAGTGTCATGTGACTGGGCTCAATCAGGCTGACTTGTTCCATTTGATCTCATTCTTTGCACCGTGCATAAATCTGCTTTTCTTGGTTCGTTTTGGCCCAGTGACCCAGAAGTTCCCTCTGACGCCATTCCCAAAACACATGATACTCTCCTGCTCTTCAATTCAAAAATGTCGTCCCGCGTTTGTTTGTTTAAAATTGGTTTTCCTCAGCGTGGCTCCAGGACTTTGTGACCCCATCCTGCTGGCCACATTCACCCCAGGTCCCATCTGTCCCTGGAAAAAGAAGGTCTGCATAGTTTCTCCTCTTGTGCTGCTTATATCTCCTAGTCGGTGAGAACAGCGACTCTGCTAGGATCTCAGAGTCACGGAGACCAGCGGTTCAGCTTGGATCTCAGAGTCACGGAGACCAGCGGTTCAGCTTGGATCTCAGAGTTGGGGAGAACAGCAGGTCTGCTAGGATCTCAGAGTCGGGGAGAACAGCGGCTCTGCATGACTCTCGGAGTCGGGCTTCTGGGGACGTAGAACCCACACAGGAAGTCGCTGCAGCCAAGGCTGCACTCCGAGGATTAAGCCTTAAGGACGGTGACACTGAAGACATTGTTTCTGTGTTGGGTCCGGTGCCACCAACCTTTTTGGCTTACTGTAGTGTGCCCAACTGGACCCACGAAACCCAAACCCATCCTCGGTCCCCCACTGCCTTTCCCATTTTCCCACTCTTCCCAGGAATGGCAGGGATGCTGATTCATGGAGCCTCAGTCTGAGTGCCAATGGAACATCTTGATTTAACAAGCCGCCTCAGCCCGCGTTCGGCCAGCCTGGATGTTCTCACCGCTGTACTGGAAATATGGCTGATGGAAGCTGCTAGCCATCATTAAACAGCATAGAAAAGATCCACAACAAGCACGAATCGCCAGCAGCCACTGACTAATTAGCACCCATCAGTACCACTGCAAAACAGGAAGTGACTGCTGATGTCAACGGTACAAAAAACAAACATGAAAGTATGGCAAAGCCCGAGAGGAGGAGCTTCGGCTCCCAGCACTGTTTGGTGCTCCGGTAAGGTGTGGTGTTCCAGTGGATCACCGAAGCATCTACCATGTACATTACCCAGCTGATCAGTGAATGAACCAGTGGTCAGAAGAGACCAGAAGCCTATGCATGGCTAAGCACACACGTTTTGGTGCCGTATCTAGCACGGAAGTGTCAGCGAGATGGGGCTTCGTGCCCTCACATGTCAGGCAGCAGACGTGCCGACAGCGTTTAGTCAGAGAATGTGGTTGTCATGGCACCTGAGCAGGTAAACAAATACCTAAAAAAAACAAAAAAACAAAAAAAAGAACATTACAGGAAAGCTTTATCTCGTCCCTTTCTAAACTTTCATGTTGCTAAGCCTGGCTTGACCACATTGAACAGAAACCAAACTGTTTATGTCACATTTTCTGGGGGCCCATCTGAGAAAGAAAAGCCAAAAGAACAAGAATAATATCATTAAACTCAGCACAAGGCCAGGCCAGGCATAGTGAGTAAAGTGCGCAGGACAGAAGGTCCAAGTGGACTCAGATCTTCAGAACTCTCTGTGCTAACCTTGGCCCTGAAGACCGAGGCAGACATATACAAATCTATCCTATCCACAGTGCCAAAGAGCAGCCGCCACTGTTTTATTTCTAACAGATCAGAACAAAACACTGGCTCATGAAGGACATCCACACTTAGCCAAAGTTTACATGCAAGAATCTCAAAATACCATTCAGGGCTGCTTTGCCAGCTTCAGGCTTTGGCCACCATGAAAAGCCGTGCAGTACGAATTTTTGCAGATGCTGTGGCACGAAAGACTTCAGAAAAACATCCTGAAGACACCAATCGATATTAAATTCAATTCGGTGTTATTTATATAGCGCCTTTAACAAGGAGCGTTGTCACAAAGCGCTTTACAGAGTCCCGGGTCCAGAGTCCCCAGAGAGTAAGCCAAAGGTGACAGTGGCAAGGAGAAACTCCCTCAAGAGGAAGAAACCTTGGGAGGAACCAGACTCAAAGGGGAAGCCCATCCTCCTCTGGCCGGCACCGGGCAGGACAAATAAATGAATACAAATAAGAACAAATCCGCAGTATCGACGTGAACAAGACATCACCACTTTCTGTGCAACCCAATGGATTTTAATGCACATTAATTTTACATAAACCTCAAATCCAGACTTTTTCCCAACAATGAATGATTGGCATATGGAAAAAAACAAGAATAATAAACAAAATTAAATAGAAGTTCTCTTCGGTGATGACATGGTATCCTGTCCAGGTGTACCCCAGCCCTGTGCTCCAGGTCCTCCCAGGACCCTGACCAAAATAAGTAGTTAAAAATGGGTGGATAGAATATTTCTCTTCAGATTATATACACGATATTCAGATTTCTGAAACCTCATCTTTGGGCTTCAAAACTCTAGTTAATCAAGAAAAGCACACTGCAATTTCCGAGTCTAACGGCATTTTTTCACGGGTCGAGGTCCCAGGGTCAATTCCTGTACACATGCATTCAGGTCAAACAGATGACCTCACCCCGCAAACACACGCACTGCAGATACAGGAAGAATGCAACGCAGCACGCAGGGGGGTCCATGCTACACGAGGCTTGCCCATCGATCCTGCTCCCTAAAATGGACTTCAGATGGCAAACCACAAAAAAATAAACACATGCAACAGTGTTATTGAAGCTGTATCTGTGAAAACTGGGGGTGAGCGTATGATCTCATGCAGGATTGAATGCGATTTAGAAGAGCAACCACTCCCCCACTGCCTTGTGCAAAGAGGGCCTACCCTTGGAAAACTAGTCCGAAGCACCCAGTCCTTCACAAACTTCCACTTTTGAGGGACAGATGGATATTAACTCAACTGTGCTTCTCCAGAAGTACACAATTTTGCCTAATTAAAGAGTTCAGTTGTATTTTGATGTGAGTTAAATCCATGGCTGCAATAACTTGAATGAAGATGGCTGCTCCAGGTTTGTATGGTTTGACAGGTGGATTGTCAGCTCCTCAACTGAGTTTCCAAAACGTTTCCAGGCATTAAAAGTGACAGGCTGCCCCTTCAAGCCAGCCCCATGTGCCCTGAATGACATGGGCATAACTATATACTTAGAAGAGAGGCGTGAGGGATGATGAAGAGGTAAATATGCAGAATGGCATGGACAGGCCTTCTCTTTCGTAGAGAACAACACTGTGAAGTACACCAAACACTGGCTCCACCTGCTAAAACCTCAGGTACATACCCTGATGAAAGGGGGCGGGGACATTCCTCAGCAACACAGCACCCACCCACACACCCCACCCACTGACTGCGAGGACCAATGGGAGTTCAGGTCCCTAGAAAGCTGCAGATTTCTCCACTCTGAGTTGTGGAGGCTGTCTCCCTGTTACCGGAACTTCTGTGTCTCTCCCCGTTCCGTTCACCACACCTACCTACCCTGTCACTTCTGAGCTCCTGGTGACAAAACGCCTCTGTGATGACTGACCGTCTGTGTCGGGAGCTACACCAATGTGAACTGACCGGAACTGCTGCCTTCACCCCCATCCCCCCAAACACACACACATACCCCCTCTGAGAAATCTCTCTTCAAATTGCGGGAATAACCTGAGGTCGATGGGGCGAGGCACGCACAGACATGCCTCTGTTCTGTAACTATGTGTTGTAATCACTAATCATACTTAGAAAAAACAGAAGAAGGCAGGTCTTCCCCTTCAGAGCGGCTACCCTGACTAAGACAGAGGCTACATACATGTTGTATCTGTATCTTGTATCGTATGGTCCATTAAACACAGCATATATGGCCATGTAGAAAGCCTGAGGATTAGAGTACATTATCTTATTTGTTAGTGTCTTTTATCATGATGGCTCTCAAAAATGACTTGGTTGGGGTCGAGTACATAATGAATAGCAGTAACCCTACCGCAGCCTTTTGTGTAGTCCTGAAACAATCTAATCTTCCATTGATGGCCCATCCATCTGCTAAGCTTTGATGTGTACCAGTCTCCACTCTCCAGCTTTTTCCCCCCCCAAAAAACGTGTCTTCATCTGAAAATCATTTCATTTCCCTGTTCCACAAGGAAGCAAGAAACTAAAAACTTGTTTTTAATGTGACGTTCGTGTTTTTATTATTAAAGTAACGTTGAAAAACGTTAAAGAGACATGACACAGATACACACGGCGATGCCTCATTAAAATAAGACGCCATCAGTATCATTAGGGAAGATAACTGCCCTTTCTGATTCAAACTAAAAAACATTTTCAGTTCCAAGAAAGCCTGTTGATCCATATTTGACTTCCCATTGCTTTGCGGGTTCTAAGTTGTGTTCAGGAGGCGTCGGCCAGGTGAGGTCCCCTGCGGGGCCGCTGGTGGGTGTGTTCGTGCTGGTCATCTGCCATAATAATACAGTATAGTCAAATGATTCTGGTTGTAAATGTACTGAACGAGCAGCGGACAGCGATTGGTGCTCTGTGCACATTTTAAAATCTGTGAAAAGATTAGTAATGGAAAAACACTGGTCCTCCGTTTCTGTAATCCGAGAGCCACGTGAGAATGAAAAAGTTGCCCTTAGATGGTAAGTGAGCCCTGCACACCAGATCTGTTAAAAGCAGTGTTAGAAAGGCGATAGGAAGGCCGGCACCTAGGCTGGTTTCGACTGTGTTCCTAATTATGGTAATCTGTGTCTTTCCGATAAAAAAAAACTGACTTTCCGAGCAGCAGTTTGAAGTTGGAATTTCACCCTCTGGCGGTCCATCAACACCTGAAAAACGAAAGCCACAAGATTTAACTGACAAGGCTGGGTTCCCACAGTATGAACCTAGTCACAGTTAAGCAATGGAGAGTTGAAAGCCCTCTAAACACATGCCATCAATATAATTAGACATTTAACCTCATTTTAAGGGGTACTTGAGAAGCACTCTTGAGCTTTAGGTGGTAACAGTGAAAAAGGCACTCTGATCGGCACTCGCAGATGAACCCAGGAGGCTCGTCACCCGTAGTGTCAGCTCAGTGAAGTCCTGGGCGGCCTGAACTGCATGACCCTTCCTGCCCACGCCTCACACTGACAAGGGATGTAGAGAAGCTGCCTTGTCTTGCATTGCATCTCGAACCAAATGCACGGACATCAGGACTGAGGAGAGTGTCTCTTCACCTAGATGCTGATCTCTGATGACATTTCACCACTAGACGGAATTGGAGATTACCCACCAGGAGCATCAGCCAGGGTACCCGTCTGCCTATCGATTACCATGCTCTTAAACTCACAGTAACATGAAACAAATAAAACATATCCAGATTACAGTTAAGTCAGTGGCCACACTTTGCGGATAAACACCTGATTTACATCCATTTTCATTATCTTGGAAAGTATCCATACCTCATCTGATTTACTGTAGGCTCACGAATGGGGTAAAGGCTTGACGTTGCACTCCAAAAAAAGTGATATGAGCAGTGATGAAATGTTCGTTTGTCCATTTTAGTAAAACTACCCATGAAATGGATATCAGAAAGCAGCTATACACACTGTTAGTTTCAAACGTCGATAGTAACAGTCAGCGCACACTGCCATCTAGTGTTCAAAATTAATTGTCAACTGTTACAGATATCAACAGCAGACATGTGCAGCACAGTTGTTGAAAAGGGCATTTCAGATTTATTTTCTATTACTATTAACGCATCATAATTTATTGGTAATAAGTAATTGTGTTTAACTTTGGATACAAAGACTCATAGCCATGTAGATATGTGCTCATTTGGCCATCTTTTCATGTAAGGCTTAATAAAATGTACTCATAAACAATAGTTGTCAGAATTGCAAAACGCTGGGAAATGTTGGTGTTCCACTGGGGACAGATTGGCTTTTAGATGCAGGAAAATGCATGGCTCAAACTGAAAGGCCAATGACCATAAATGGCTTTTGACATTAGTATAAGCAGTGATCCAGACTGAGAAAAACTGTGAGGAAGGGCAAGTTAACGAAGCCCCCAAAACCGCTTGGAGCAAGAGGCAGAAAATTGAAGCGGACAGACAGCAACAAACACAAACCATGCATAGTCCCAAGGTGCCAGCCAGACGCAAAACTGATTACTGGAAAGAGGTAATTAATGCATTAAAGGCATCTCAGCAGAGGTGCATGAAAGTGTAAGCAAGAATACGTGGGCTTATAAAGACCATCGTAACTTCCTTAATTATGGACGGATTTTCACATTTTCTGCAAACAAAACCGCATATTTCTGCAAGGTTTGCTATGAGACTCAGCAAAGCCAAGTGATTCCCACAAACATTGCCTGATTCCTGGCCAAAGATCATCTGATCCCGGCAAAACCGAGGATAACTGATCCATAGGCATGCCTTTCTGAGAGTATAGGCTAAACTTCAGGTGTCCGTGCCGCGGCCGTGCAGAGAGACGCAGGCCCACTGCCACTCAGTACAATTATATCTGAGCACTGCAGTACCGTTTCCTGGGTGCATTGAGCTGTTGCTGTAGACCTCATCTGTTACACAATCTGAACAAAAACTCGGACTGTCACTTTCAAGTAGTTTTTTTTCTTGTTGTATTCGCACTGTAATAATCAAATAAATCATGTATTATTTTAAATATATTATGAAAATACAATCAGACAAAAATATTTTTACAAATAAAACAATAGCTGAAATTTCCAAAAAATATTGCGATAAATTGTAAAGCTTGTATCAGGATTAACAAGAAAATATTTTTTAAAGACAAATATATATACTGTGCATACTCAGGGATCTATATGTGTTATTAATCTCCTTTAAAACTGGACTAAATTTCATATTATCTGTATGCAGTTTCCATGTGATGCTGAGGTATGGTGAAATATGTATCAGCCGGTAACTCCCCTATAAAACACTGACAACATTGACAACGACAGGCAAGGTTCATACGTTCATATGAATACACACTAGTAAGCTGACATATTTGTGGTTCATTAATACAGCATCACACCTTACGACTCGTTTAAAACGTGCTCAGCTTCAAGCCTTCAGCTTCATGTCCATATTCGTTACTAGATATTGCCAGATAAGTAAATATTACTTACTGATGAAATATTATGCGGTTCTCTTTACATCCCTGGCCTCTTCTGTTTAAAATAAAATGAAATAAACAGAAACTGTCTAATCTACCTCTGTTACCAGCCTTGATTAATTTGCTCACTCTCTACGGAACAGTACTGCCCCTAGTGGTTATATGAGGAACAGCCACTTTGACAGCCTGTCGCATAATATATGCAAAGATATAATATAGATTATAGACAAAAAATATGCGTTAGTGTAAGACGTAGAATCATTGTAAACATTGTAGTACTGGAAATTTTCCCCCGCATGCTCTGGAGATTTGTACTGAAGCTCATACCTAATTCCTGCTCTTGGCTGTCAGTCCCAGTTATCGTTCCTCTGTCTCAGACAGCGCCTCCCACACTGATAATCAGGCAAAACTCAGGTTCCCTGGTCAATGTTCAGCCTGAGAAGAAACGACCCAGTTGTCCAACCGCGAGCAGAGCTGCCAGTGTACAGGTCACTAAGTGGCCTGTTTATCTTTCCCCGGCATGACGTCTCTGATACATGAGGTTGGACAACACCAGAGCAGGTTTTTTAGGAGTGTGTGTGTAGTTCTGTACGCTCTCCCTGTATTCCTGGGTTCCTCCAGGTACCCTGGATTCTTCCAAAAACTAAAAACATGAAGATAGATGACCTGCTGTCTCTAAGCTGCTCATGCTGTGTGTGTGTGTATGTGTGTGTGTCTAGTGATGGCCTGAAATCCCTTCCAGGTTATTCATCTTTCTTGTGTCCTTTCATTTCTGGGAAATGTTCTCTTCTCCCACCATGACCCTGTACAGAATAGGTCACTGGATGTTTATATACTGCATGTGACACATTACTCGATCTGGAGAGATCCACTGGAGAATGAGTGAAAGCAGATCTATGACAGCCATATCTTTTGGCTCCATGTCCCCTATCCCTCCACTCCTCCATCCTTCAATGTGTCTCTGGAAAAAGGGACTCTTCTCCATTCAGTCTCTGGAAATCATGCATCATAGACTGGCTTAAACTTTCAGAGTGCTATACAAAAGCTGAAGCCTTGTGTCTTTCTTAGGAAATCCCCCCAAAATGAACACCCAGACAACGTTTTGTCTGCTGGGGTAATCTGTGTCTTGGAAACATATCATACAGTTTAAATAATTATGCCCACTTTCATGTATGTTCCATGTGCTTACTATTCCATAGATGTCTGTGACATGTCAACATAATGTCATATTTATGGGCTGTATAGAGTCCTCTTTTATAGAAGTGAAACTTATTTTCACAAAGCTTTTTCCCCATGTAGTTTATGCTACTGTTAGATTTTTCTTCAGTCATTTTTATTGCATTAATTCTTCAGTGAAGCTTAAACGTATATAGTTTGACTAATTAATTTAGGTATTCACACAGCCTTGTTGTGATATGTTATCATATTCTTCGATGGGCTGAGAATCACAGTCAGTATGATCACTAATCCAGATCAAGACCGGGAAATGTTTGTGTTAGCAGTGCTTAAAATAAGATGAAAAGGAGACAGACACAAAGCCAGACGCATTTAGATCAGAGGTAACGACAACACACAGATAAGGGAGTAAATACATGTGGTTTTCCCTCTGAGCGCTTGTTTTGTGAGAGAGGAAACCTCAAAAAAAAAATGGCTGTGATCTCAGCCAACTGCTTGCTTTTCAGTGTATTTATTGTGTTTAGCATGCCTGCGTGTGATCACATGATGTAAAAAAAGGCATCGCTGATTAAAATGCTTCCCTCTCACGTGGCTAAATGAATAAATTGTTGCTTTTTACCTCGACATTAGAACGAAAAACAACAGCCACCTGGCAACAAAATTCAGATGCTATGCCGAGAGACATCTGAAAAGAGACAAATGAAGTAATTAATTGAACTGAGTAAATAAATAAATAAAAATGTGCTGCCTTTTTTTTTTTTTAGATTAACCTGTACATTTAGTATATCCGCTGTCTCCAGGAGGAGAATAGTGACTTTTCTGAAAAGTTTGAACTAGAACTTGCTAAAGTGTTCTGTTCTAGCTCAGGGAGTTTGTTTGTGCTGCGTGAATTTCAATAACGCTGCTGGTTAAATGTGTTTTGAGTACAACCAAACCGACATGGTTGCCAAGATCTTCTCTGCACTTAACCAGAGAGTAGTTTTTAGCAGATTTGCTATGTCTATGTAACGTCTACAACTATGCTGATGCTTTTCACAGGTTTTGACTTCTCTTGCGGTTCTCTTGGGTTCTCTTGTGGTCTTGCCTCCTTGATATTGCTTGTGCCCTAATGCACCCTCATATGATGGAAGCCTGGGGTTTTTTCTTGACTCAAAAGCCAGATTTCAGAGCAGAAGGGTTGATTGAGCCACAACACAAAAGCTCTCCAATACACATTAATATCTCTTTTGCTGCGTGTGTGACTTTGATTTCTGATTGAAGTGTAGGCTGCTTCACATATGAACCATGTCTAGGCTGAAATGCCACACAGATTCGTCCTTAATTCTGTTTTCTGTTCATTTAATAAAGAGTTGTGGTCATGCTATCCTCTCAAATAGAAAATAAAGCTAATATAAGATGCAGGACAATTTCCTGTGACCCAAACAACAGCAGGTGGCCTTCAACAGTGATCAACAAGAGGAGCAACACCAACGGGTCTCTCCAGAGTTCACTGCCCAGTATTTTCCATTTCATAACATCTTACATTCTAGCAAATTCAAGAGACCTTTCGTCGTTTAAAATTCACAGAGTGCAGGAGAAATAGGGCGAAAGTAGAATGCATATTTCAGACTTTTCCAGGAAGCTGAAAATCTCGTTAAAATTGCACTCCTGACATCTTGTGACAGTTATGTTTGGTGGTTTTTCTAGTGAGCTGCGTACACCAGCCCACTTCCTGTCACCAACAGCATCCAGAGATCAGAGCTTTTCAGAAGAGCAGGCCACACCAGTGGGGGCCCTGATCACAGGGGACGATACTGCACAGAGGATGGGAGGAGGAAGTGGCTGGTGAGCAAGCGGACATGCATGCGATACCACAGCACACCCCGTCGAACTGACAGAGCCGCCGGACGGAGGCACAGACGCCCCGATGGCATCCAGCCACACGGTCATGCACCTGCAGAGGAAGCTGAAGGATCTGCAGCAGGGACGGTGCGAGGCAGGTGAGGCTGGCCCCGGGTTGTCTGCATGCTTCTGCGTCGGTCTTGCACGGCGCCCTTCGGGAATGCGGCTTTAGTCCGGCGTCGCGACAACGATGGCAGTGCCCTGGGGTTTGACAGGTCTGTGACGTCTGCAGATTGATTCGCAATAACCCCCACTGCACGGGACCCACGAGTGAAGAAAACCATCTTTCCGTTTGCCTCGGCGTTTGGGCCATGAAGTCCGGTTTTCGGTCTTAGAGGTCAGCACACTCCTACCCCATCGACACTTTGGACGGAGGGTCATATCAGTCAGCAAAGTGCTTGCTGTGCTTGTCTAAAATGGAGAGGCACTGTGCACGTCGGTACGGTCACTGAATGTGAGAAATGCAGAAGGAAAACTATACTGCTTTCTGTGGTCTGGCTTTCTGTGGTCTGGCTTCAGTGTGCACGTAGGGCCACTGCAGGCTTGGCCTGCTGGAGCCTCCTGAGTGCAGCTCAGTGCCTTCACTCTATCTCTATCTGCAGTCATGGCAGAGAGCATTAGCTTAGCGGGAAGCATGCCCTGCAGGAATGGCAGCAGAGAGCAGGAGAAGAATGATACGCGAACCTTAGGAATGGGGCAGGCGTGGGCAAGTCATTTCTTGGGAATGCAAGAGTAAGAAGATGAAGCCAGAATCTGTTATTCATTGTTTAGCCCTTGTCCCTGTATGTTTAGAAATAGTCAGCTCTACATGGATCTGTAGGAATGTAATGCTCCCTCTGTAAGGGACTGAGGATAAACGTTTGTACCAGCAGGGGGCAGTCAGGATTCCAGGATCCTGGGGACTGTGGTCCCCACCTTGAGGACCGCAGCTACTGAGCCCATGCTCATCCTTCCCAGAGGCCCCCACAGGCCCCTTCCAAGGTTCAACCATATGCCCACAGTGGAAAGGGGAGCCCTGGAAGACTCTGTAACAGACATGAGGACCCTAGGCAAGACAGACAAGGATCCTAAAGGTACAGATGAAATAACACAGACACACATTAGATATGATAAGCGTTTATGGTTTGTTGCAGTAAAGCCATGCTGGGTTTTTCAATGCTGATCTCCCAGATTCAGCAAACACTGGACAGAAAGTCCAATTTACAGCCAGAGATTCAGTGCAGCCAGGCCGGATCCCCAGCAGACTCTGCTCAGAGTCCGTCCAGCCAGGACGCAGTGAGCCTGTGGTCCCTGTACATCCATTGGCCGTGACCCCTGACCCCTGGAGAACGGACTGCACGCAGGTCAGATCTTGCTGATTTCAACACACCACTTTGCATTTCTTAAAATAACCCAGGTTTTCATTTTTATAACTGTTGACTAATTAAAGTCTTAGTGTTAACAAAACCTATTCCCAGGATTCCTAGCATTACGGCCAATGATTACCCGAGATGAGTGTTTGATGCCTTACATGGAGTTGGTTCTAGTAGTTACCATTTTGAGCTCATATTTGATGAAAACAGAATTTGATTGGATGCTTTCTTCTGCTTGTCATGTGCAGACTTTTCCAAACTGGCCCCCTATCAGCTTTGTCCCGCCCTCTTCCATTGCCTCGTCCCTGGGAGGCTACTATTTCCAGAGAGATCTGCCAGCCAACACAGAGTTCTCTAGGCAAAGGTACGCATCCTGCTGGGTCAACAAACCAAACGGGTCCCAGAGGAACTTCTGGGCCCCGCCCCTACCCTGATGTCTCCTGAAGTGCTAAAGGTCAAACAGCGAACTCCACACAGGACCATTGTCACCACCCTGCTTTTTCCTGGCTCTTTCCTCCATATTATCTGATGTAGTCTCCCAGTCCAGTGGCAAGGCCAAGAACATTACATCATTTTAGTGCTGGAATGTTTTTTCAACGGTCATTACAGATTAAGTTAATGTTTTTAATTTAAGGGCAGAGGAGAAGAACAATTATAACGTCCACTTTTGTTGATTACACACCTCACACTTAAAAAAAAAAAAAAAAAAAGTTTCTCACATTAACATAAACCTGCTCTTTAACAGCATTTTTCATCAACAGAAGGACCTGTTGTCTGGAGCGAAGACCGGTTTTCCTAACCAAGAGAGAGCTTCTCAAAGCGTTTTCGCTTTTGGGGCCCGGACTCTGTCACTTCCCTTCTGTCACATTTGATCAGCCTGTGGTTTCCCCATACCTAGCACGGGGAGGACTTTTATGAGAAGTCACAAAGAAAGTTCTGTCAGGTCGATAGTCTCCACAGCTATAAACCTGGAAGAAACAGCTAGACACGGCAAACTTACCGATGATCACATCGGACGACAAACACAATGAAAGCGAGGACAAGATTTATTTGGCAGCGGATTTAAAAATAAATGATTGATGGCTTGACGGTGATTCAGTTCAACACTGAGCAGCACTAGTGCCACAAATGTACAGGATTCTGGCTTTTAGTTTGGATCCAGGCCTATTCCCATAGCCATCTCAAAACAACGGTGTACTGGAATTGAGAAAGTCGGTGTAATTGAAGCAGTGCTGCATTTTACAATTTTTTTAAAAGCACTGGTTGTTTCGCTCCTAACCATGGAGGTCCTGGCCCTTCCTGCTTTATTCTTTGCATTTACCTCACTTCCTGCCTGCTTCTTCCCAAGATAAGGATGGTAGAACCCTGGTTCCCCTTCGGACAATGAGACAATAATCGTTAGACCAAGTTTACCAACAGGTTGACATCATTGGCTTTTTTAAGCTGTGTGGGAGTAGATCCGAGGTCGCCTTTTTCCGCATGTCGTGAAGGCACGGGCAATATGATGTTCAACAAATAAGCTTTTGTCCCTGCACCAGCAGAGATGTCCTGTGGCCGTTGCCTGGAACATCTGCCGATGCCACGATGCCACCTTCCAGTCAGTACCAGGCCTACCTCCCCCATATCCCGCTGCAGCCTTTGCTGTACAGGTGCGTGCGTCCAAGGGGATGGCAGCACAGCCCCATGGTCACTCTAATGTACATCTGTAAATGTGCCTGAGGTAACAAGACTACTGGTGAAGTTACGAGGGACCGTATGAAGGATAATTGTTTGGTAGACAGACAGATGGGTGAATTCACTCTCTCATGCCTCACATGAATGATCTTATGCTAGATCTGTGAGCCAAACCACGTGGACATGGTAGTCATTTTACAGTCACTGAAGGAAGACTGTCCGTTGTTCATCCCTCACCTCAACAGGTTGGACACGTCCTCCCTCGGGTACATGAAGACACCTCTCCAGGCGTCTGAGCTGAGCGCGTTTTCTCCATTCCGCTTGTTCCACCCTCTGCCCACAGACCCCGTTTCTGCGAGGTTGTCAAGCCGTAGGATGGGGCACCGTGACGGTGATACCGTCAGAAGGTGACCAGTGGCTTTCTTCACCCGTTTAATCATATCCGGCTAAGCTGTACTCCTGTTGTTGTTCAATTTGTATCTGGTGTGGTTTGTCAGTCGGACCAGTGGCAAATGCTCAGTCAATATCTGAGACCTAAAAGGTTTCGATTAAACACAGTCAGCCACCGGTCCTTCACCCACCGTACGGCTGACTTCACGCTCACATGGCGCTCACGTATAAACGGAGTGGCGTGTTGCTCGATCGCAGCAGGAAGCCTAAAGAACGGATGGCAAAACACAAGACACTGCAGAGCAGGCTTCTTCCTCGCGTGGAGCTGGAGTTTCTCAAGAAGAAGGACAGGAATGGGCAGAAAAAGGTCACTTTAGGCAAAGCCCCCAGCCAAGAGGAACGTGAGCGAGACAAAGATGAGGTGGTAAGCAGTCCTTCACAGAGTAGCCAGGGCTCCATCTGGATGCTTCCTTCCATTAACTTCCTTATGGATTTTCAGGACGTGGGCCCATGGTTGGAGATGTCTCTGCAAGAGCCACAAAGGGGTAAGAACACTCCTCTGATGGCTCAGTCAGCCATCCTCGATGCTCTTCTGGTCTGAATGGATGGTGCACGATCTTCTTAGCTTTCCGTGACTCTCAGATGGAAAAGGCGCTAAGCGTCTAAAAAAGTCAGTCTCCCAAGCATTTTGAACGTAACGCTTAATGGGTTTTTTTTTTCAGAAAAATCCCGTCATCTCTTTAAGGAAGAAATACATCCCTGCAATCCACTGCCAGTACAGGAAGAACTAAGGAACGGTCTCAGCGGGAAGGACAGTGAAAAATGGTTAGCCTGACCGATGGCTTTCATATCCTCCTACGTCGATCGTCTTCTCTCTACACTGCAGATTCACACAATGAGCTGCTGTCAGATGGCATGAAGCTGATTGGCTTCTCCAGCTTTACCGCACTCGCTTCAGCGAATGCTAAGAATAAAAAGCTTCTGTGTTTCTCTCCAGACGTTTAGAGATCAACTTCACGTTTCTCCCATTCCATCGAAAAGCACGCCTTGCCGATACAATCTGTCAAAAAACGACATGCCTGATATCAACAGTAGTGAACATAAACACATTCTGTATGCTTTCTATTAGCTCACCCCAGGTGGAGTCTAGGAATTGCCAGAGAAAATCCGAGGTGCCGAATTCATGGAAAGCATTAGACCTCAGTCCGAGGTTCCAGCAGAATAAACACATGGACAGACAGCAAATAAGCAAATGTACCAGTAGGTGGCCTCCTTTACACCAGGAGGCGCACATTCTCCCAAGGGGACCAGTGGAGGAAAGGATACCTATGCCATCAGGGAGTGGGACCAGCCCCAGACTGGGTCACAGAGCAAAGCGGTGTACTTCCATGCCCAACCTACTGTTGACACACGGTCCTCAGACCAACCACAAACTATTAAAGGATTTGGGTGAGACAGCTGTTGGTATGAAGGAGGGACCGCGGAAAGATGACATTAATTTAAACGGAGTTCCATCTCAGGATGGAGCAAATCTCAACATCAGAGAGATGGAAGGTCGAGAGCCAACATCTGACATATGGACTCTGACCCAGTGCACTAATGAATCCATTCAGGCAGACAGAACACGTCCGCTGACTGAGGAAAGAAGTAAGTGAGACAGATCTAAGAGCAAGCAAACAGGACTGCTCTCCTGAGGTGATGCAAAGGGTTTAATTTAGGTCATTTTTATTTATATAGGTGAAGAATCAGCTCGAGAAATATTCACGAGAAGGATTAAGAAAGCAGGGAAGTCTGTGACCTCAGCAGGCATCTCTAGACACGATAGCCAAGAAATCTGCAGTTTGATTCCAGATAAGGTATGTATCTCTGTTTACACCTGTGAATGTGAAGACCATTTAAAAAATGAACTTTGTTTTATCGTGAGATAATTACCTCATCCTGACAGACGTACACGTTGTAGATGTGTTGTTGTTACAATATTCACATTTTTAAATCTCAGCAACAGTGTGTCAGTTTGGTTTGACACCTGCCAGGATTATAATTAAAATGCTCACTTATGAATGATCTAGAGTTACATCTTCCTAGTCTGAATCACAAGGTATTTTCACAGACAACAGCAAAGGCGACCATAAAGGCCTCACGGAATGTGAAAAGACGCCTGTCTACAGTATCAGCTGACTCTCCTCAGCCCGTCAGCCAGAAGATGAGATCAATCATCGAGTCACCAGCTCTTCTGCTAAACTACTCTATGGGTGGTCCACCCCTGGCTCAGACTGACCAGAAGAACCTTCTTTTTACCTTGCTGGACGTAAAGCCCCAAATCTACTCTGACAATAGAGGTAAAGGCAGGATATATTGTTTTGGAGCATGACATAGCCATGATGGGTCATTGACCTCCCATCCACCAGGGGGCAGTATATTCTAGTCGGACATGCACACCCGCTTACCCTCCCAGTAGAATGATCCAAGCACCAAATACAGTCACAGATTAGTGCGGTCCTATATTGAAAGCCTTCTAGAACAAATTTGTTAAACATAAAAATCAGCATTATTTGATAATGTTATTTTTCATAATGTGACATGACCCCCACTGACCGCATTTTCAGTGGTAGAACTATTTTTGAAAGTGAACGTAAAGCCATAAACCTCTCCTTTTCTCCAACAGAGTACTCGGTGCCTGGTTTGGCCCCATCTAAAAGCCAAAAAGGAAGGGAGGCTCAGGATCTGAGCACCGCCAGCACGTCTGGTGAAGAAGAGCCTGGAGACATGTCCTCAGACTGCGGCAGAAAGTGGAGGCCTCGGTGGCAGGGTATTGAGGCCATCCTGGAGACCTACAAATGCTACGTTGAAGGTGACTTCCAGGTCCATTTTACAGTCCGATCTTGTTCAGGCAAATGGGATCGAGTTATACGCCAGTGGTGGAAAGATGGCTTCAGTTGTTTGTTAGCAAAATTAAAAATCGTAGTATTCCTAACTGCACTTGCATTTAAATTGTAAAAAAAAGTACAGTGAAAAGTATGCAGATCAGGGCACAGATTTGACAAAAATGACTTAGAAAAGTGGTGTCCAAGGATAGTGCCACGTTAAAAGTCACTAACCTCTTCTAAATCCTCTGCCAGTAATTGCATGGCTGTGTGCTTAATTAAACACCTGGTTCGGTAATGGGTATGGCTTAATTAGCCAGTTCTACAAATTAATAGGGGCATCCACATACATCTGGCCATATAGTTTATACAAAGGTTATTCATTTTGGTTTACTACTCATTTTGAACAGAGAGGATATTTGAAGAGAAGATACTTCAAGAACAACTCAGACTGTCAAAGGAGAAAAACAATGAATTGAGCTTGACTGCCAAAAACCTGAGCACTCAAATGCAGGTAATAACAAACTTCTGGTTTTTCAGATGAAGAAATAAACTGCACCTGTGCAGCTATTCAGACACAGGGCTTCAGTTTATATTTCCAAACCCTCAAAAGAATGTCAGAAACTGGCTTGTCACGATGTGTTCTGTGGATGCATGCCACTGTAAAAGTTGTCTGTAATAGAAATGCTGCTTCCTTTTTGTTCTGAGAGCCAGCACTTCACGGCCGTCCAGTGCTAATGCCTGTGCTTCACAGAGCCTGCAGGCCAGCAAAGAGAGGCTGAAAATGGAGCAGAGGGGTCACGAAGCAGCCTTGGCCTACCTCAGGAAGTGTCTCACTCTCGTCTAGCTGTGGTCTCACACCTTCTGAGCTTAAGCCTTCAGATTGGCTGTTTTGTTTGCATTCTTTTGCTTTCACGTTTCACATCGATACACTTAGTTATAAGCCAGTTATTTCAGTGTTATTCCATATAATCAAGTTGTTTGAAAGACTAACTGTGTTCCACTACAGCAGGGACTTTCACACAATGTCATTTCAGTTCATACAAATAACTGCGAGTACTTTGATACTGGGCTGCTGTGAAACGGAGGTTGCCTTGGGATTCTCATCGTGGTACATTCCGTGCTGTGGTCATAGGGTCTTTGTCGTTATCATTGCTGTAAACGACCAAGAAAAAGCATCCCCGGCATTAAAAAAAAAAAAACACAACCGAGGCTGTGAGCCTTTGTAATCTGAGGGTTGCAGGTTCGAGGCCTGATGAAGCCAACCACTCCAGCTTCATAATTCAGCTGGATACATCCAAGTTTCGCAGGTTTATTCAAAACGCACATTAGCACCACTCCACAGGCCATCCTCTTCAGTCTTTGGACGGAGTACCTTTCACCACGTCACGTGACTCCACAGAGCGCTGCTAGCTTTTTGAGCATCGTGTGAACACCAGTGCTGAAATGCACTCACTCACCCGCAAAGTCAAAGGTAAATTTACGTCGGTACTCAAAGAGGCAGCACTGATTCAGAAGGCATCATGACGGAGTAACAGAAGGCCCAAGTAATCTTTATTTCTCTGGAATGTAAAAGCACACTAAATTACAACTAAAGCTGCCAGCATCACAGACTGACTGATGAAGACTAACCGAATTACTGATCCATACTCAGTAGGTCATTTCCTTTGAATTTTAAAACATAGCTTTTGTGACAAATACATACATATATATACACACAGACCCCATACGCTGAAAAGTAGCTAGTTAGCTTTAACTAGCAAGTTCAAAGTAGCATTTATAATGACCTATGCATGATGACTTAAATGCATCTAAATGCCCTAATTCTCTAAAAGTCTTCACAAATGCAACATAGCTTGTAAGCTCAGACATGTAAACAAAAACACCAACATCTGACCAGGTGAAAAATCAGTATTCAATGTAGAACGGTTTTACAGAAACCATTAAAAAAAAAAGACTTTTCTTCATCATCACCAACTTCGGCAGTGCCGCCCTCCTATGGCACAGTGGTCATCCATTCCAAGTAAAAATGACACTGCTCTCCATGGTCACAGTGGTTGAAAGATTAATTTTGTACTAAATACTCCTTGACACTCAAAATAAATAGGCAGGTTTGGAACTGGCTAGCTGCACACTGGTACCCACTGAGTCCAGGGCTGGCATTCGGTTCTACCTAATTTGAGACCACCTGTTTCGTTAAAAGTTAAAGGAAAACATTTTCCCCATTGTAACAAACAATGTAACAAGGAAATCTCACAGCATAAATGTCTTGATAGTCTTCTTGATGCAAACAAATAAAATTAAGAAACTGAAAATGAACAACAGCTGGAAAAGGGGAGGTGGGACCAAAACAAAGTTTTTTGTCATTTAGAAAACTATAATTTCCAAAAGAAACCTTTGATATAAGATGGTGAGAGTGACACAGATGCACAGACGGCCGGAACAGCCCCTGTCACCCTAGGGGTTAGAGGGCGATGTCCAACTGGATCTTGTGCTCGAAAATGGCGATGAGCAGCATGGTGCAGAAGCCCAGTAGGATGCCCGCATTCTGCAGCAGAAAGTAGCCACAGTGACTGAAGCCATGGTCGCCGGCATTGTTGTGCAGCATCTCTGGCATCTGGGAGACGACAGGGCAGACGTGTAAGCGTGGCACACGTACGTCCTCCGTGAGGACAGAGCAGTCGTGGCCTGTGTATACGCTGAACCACAGTCAAACAACCCGTTTACTTAACTACACTCGTGACAAACCAGATCAAAGGAAGACAACCTCAGCGTTAGGAGGACCAGCATACAACCACGTAATCTGTGGTAACTGTGGCACATCATTTCCGTCTAATGGGTTTAGGCTAATCCGGCCTAATCCGAACCCAGGATGTGCACACAAATCGCTCTGCACGCTAAGTGACTAAAGACGGCAATGTCAGTGTGGGACCACTAGATGGCAGATTTTATCAGTGGCTCCAGAATGTATTTTGCAACTTCAACAGGTCCGAGGGAAAATAACTCCGAGATCTCCATCTTTTTTCCATAAACGTTTAGCCTGTGTAGGGTCTTGGAAATCCTCAATGGTGTTCTAGGAACAAGGCACGACGCCGGGGCCTCTAAACCACACTGCATATGTGACTCCAAGTCCAGTAGAATGTCAGTTCTTAAAGCACGTCAGTGAAAATCAAAACTTAAAAAAAATAAAATTAAAAAAACCCACTAATTACATCTACGCATGACGCCATCAGTACGGAAATGCAGAGCTACGCACAGTCACGTGACACTGGGACCAGGGCAGTGAAGGGAAGACCGCTGGGGGGGGACCATGTTCTCGGACACTTTGGTTGCAGGGGGTTTGACACAACAGAGCAGAAATTCAAGAGGGCTCCAACAATTAATAGCCATTGTTCTCCAAGTAGTAACAAAAATAAACCGGGATGAAGATTGTTAGGGAACAGCTGGGGAGGCAGGAGAGAAAATATTTTGATCAGGAACTAGCCTAACAGAGGATGAGGGGAGGCTGAACCCAACAAGTGACCCCCTTTGTTGGGCAGATGTATTTCCAGGGTGTGTCATCATTTCCATGACAAGCTTTGAATTATTTCATCTATTTCCATGTATTCATTATAAAAAGTATTAACAGAGGTGGAGTGGCATCAAGCAAATTCATCTGTGGAGACGTTTTCATTACCATGGCAAAAATCACTAGCCCTGTTCCAGCAAACTGCCATCATTAATGAAGTCCAGTCGGCCCTGATTTGAATGATTAAGCTGTCTAGGAGAAAGAGCCAGCTGGACAGGAGAGAGGAGTTAATGAAGATTGGTGACACTCGTCCAGTGGTGCAAAGCGCATGTCTGATGGGTTGTTTTACTTTGAGTTTCAGGATGATTATGTTTAAATTCAAGTACATTTCCTGATTTTGATACATGCCAAACACCATCGCTTCCTGTTGCATGTTCTGCCTCGGTTGGCTGCTTCCGTGAGACCCAGCGTTTTTAATTGCAGGAACATGTCCAAGAATTCCGCCTTGAAGGGATATTGAATAAGCTAGTAGCTGGTAGACCAACTGACATGAGGATAAGCTGAACTCCAGAGGCGAATGGACACCTCCACTTCCTGCTGCCTCAGCAGATACCGACAACTGCAGCCTTGTCCAGCCTGCCTCTCATTCACAAGTGTCTGTGAGCAGGCAGCTGGTCCTGAAAGACCACTTTCAACTCTGCAGGTAGGGTAAATATATTCTGATGCTTGGTTCCCTGCAGACAAGCCACACAGCCAGGTGGAGTAACAGGGATCCCACTGAGGCTGAGGAGAGGCTTACCAATGTGTTATATTACTACCAGATTAACATAGCATGACAAGCAGTTTCTATTAGCTTGACAACTAGTTAAATGTGTTGATTTATGATATAAGATATGCAGCATGAGAAATGGCAATAAGCAGACCCAGTCAGAGCCTTCTGGCGTCAGTCTGTTCATGTTCAGCACACCCAACAATGAAACTGTGAACTGACTGCAATCCAGCTAGTCAACTCCAGAGAGGAGTCGAGCCTGACAATCCGAGGTTAGCCGTGTCTGACGCGTCACTGCAGACCTCGACACCTGCATGGAGACCAAGACTAGACGAAGACTGGAAGAAGCCCTCAACTTCAGGCAGATCTTCCCTCAAACAAGGCACGGCATTAAATAATGAGCAGCAAAAAAATTGAAATTACTTGGCTGAAAAGTCGAGGTACCCCACAGAAGCTCAGTGTTTCCAAATCTCGTACACTCAACTGCAATTTTCAGCTGGCCTGCATATGGGGAGGTAACGTACCATGTCCACCAGCGCGACATACATGAAGAGGCCAGCGGTGAGGGCGAATATCCACATGGAAATGTTCTCGGCGTAGTGACCGATCAGGATGCCTGTGATCATGCCCAGGTAGGCCATCATGGCTGACAGCACGTTGTACAGGATTGCTTGCTTGACTGTCATACCTGCCTTCAGCAGCACGGCAAAGTCACCTGCAACAGGAGGACGGAGGCGGCATTCAGCAAGACAACACTGCAGGCTTAGGATGGGCCGTTCAGAGAACAATGCTAATACTGCTAATGGCGCCAACAATGCTAATGCTAATACTGCTAATGGCGCCGCTAATGCTAATACTGCTAATGGCGCCAACAATGCTAATGCTAATACTGCTAATGGCGCCGCTAATGCTAATACTGCTAA
>JAACJT020000064.1:1549146-1559659 GCA_009936485.2 Gymnarchus niloticus | reverse complement strand
GCTTTGAGGGGAGTCATCCGGCTCAGGGGGAGAGTCACCAAGCTTGGGGGGAGTGGCCCACTTAGAGGGTAGTCATCGAGCTCGGGGGGGAGTGGTCTGCTTTGAGGGGAGTCATCCGGCTCAGGGGGAGAGTCACCAAGCTTGGGGGGAGTGGCCCACTTAGAGGGTAGTCATCCAGCTCAGTGGAAGTCGCCGAGCTCGAGGTTGGTTTTCCACCTCAGGTGGAGTCACTAGGCTCAGAGTGGGAATCACCTGCCTCAGAGAGGTATTGCCCGACTCAGGAGGAGCTTCACTGTACCTGGGTCTTGCTGACGGGCTGGTCAGTTACCTGGGAAACGTAGCAGGTGACAGAATGGACAGACGCAGCGTTTCGGACTTCAGTCCTCAAACTCGACGTTGAGGATGTCTCCACAGTGGGAGCTTTAAGCATGAATAGCGTAAAACACAAAGACGAGGGAACATAAAAACACATTAGGCTGGATTCAGCCCATACTGAAATAGTTTCCTTTGCTTCAAAGCTGCCAATCTGCTTTCCTTCCATCACTAAACTCCCCACATTCCATGGCCACCCATTAAATAGGCAAAAAATTTGATCTGAAACACCGTGGTGTCCGTCACTGAGATTCCCACGTCTTCTGCCCGTTTCCACCGTGGCCCCCCATTGTCAGGCAGCCTTGTTGAGTGTGTTTTGAGTTTTGTGAAACGCTGACGTTATAGCTAAGTTTACATTTGTGCAAATCAGAGAAAAACCAAATGTCTCATAAATTAAAAAAGTCATAATCGTTGCAAATTGAGAATGATCCATCAACCCATCCATTCTGGAATCTAGAAAATTGGTCATCGTCATTATTAACAGCAGAAGGATCTGAATTCACCACGTTCGTCTCTGGTCTTAGCATATTTCTCAGATGGTAAACTCAGCTCCATCTGCAATTAAGAAAATTCCAATGGCGTGAATGGCATCATGTATCTAGTGAAGCATCTCTCTTTCAGGAAGTCTCTTACTGTAGTTATGCTCATAACTGAGATACGATACATTAACTTCAAAGGGACCGGAGCTTGATGTTTAATTGTGCCCTTATTTTAATAATTACAATTAGCACATGTGAAGAATTTTCACTGTTTATTTCAATTACGGTTACATAACGGCCAAAGCTCTCCATCCCTACTTGCACACTGTTTTTTTTACACTTAATTTGTGGATGCTTCTCAATTCTAACTGTAGTAATAAAATGTTGTCCTGGACATATCTGCGCAGTACTCATCCATCCATCCATCCATCCATCCATAACCACATATACAGTACCTGGTTATAATGAGCCTATGGAGCAGCAGGACACATCATACGCACACCAGTTTACCATGCTGTGGGAGGATACAGGAGAACCCAGGGGAACCCATGTGCCCTTGGGAGAAGGTACAGACCGTACAGGAGATCAGACGCCTCGGCTGAGATACATTCAGCAGAAGACCTGAAGCTGCTAAACTCTGAGGGTCGCATTCCTTCTTGTCTCGTGATGAGTAATAAACAGTCATAGATTTAGACACTAAAAATCTGCGCATGCGGGCCGTGTGAAGCCAAGTGTATGTAAGAGTGTATGCATGCTTTGCATCACCTCGGCGAGTACGGCGCGGTGGAGTAGGACGGACAGCTAGACAGACGGACTGACCGACTCCATTAATCCCTGAGGGGAAATGAAGATGCAACCAGTAGGTAACACAAAACATCTGATGGTGCAATTACCAGACGTGCAGTATAGCTCAGGATGTAAGAACCAACACAAGGTCAGAAGGGAAGAACGTACACGCAGAGCTCATCTGTGAATGCATTACTGGAAGCAGAGTAAATAAACATGTTTGGCAGATGTAATGTAGAAGTGTGATGGATAAACTTAGCAGCATCAGTCCAGTTAGAAGCTTTTTAAAGACACTCACTCCGGTCTTCTGTCATCAGCACATTATTTCTTCTGTCTGGACGACCTGGAGGCTTGATACCTGTGCCGCTGTAGACATTGTAAGACTACAGGTATATAATGTACCTTCTCTGTACCAGCTGTCTTGGATCTTTATCTGTTTTGGAAATGCGCTGGAACAGACGGAGTTAATTATTCTGGGGTGATTTTACTGCGAAGAGTCATGAAATTTTAGTAAAATTCAATCGGAGCTACATTTTTTGGTAGTGTTGTTACTGTCACCTTTAACGATGGTAGTGTGCAAATGTAATCTTTGTGTTTCTTCAGAAACTAAAAAACATGTTTGACTTAAACCGTTTTCTAATGTTCTGGAAAAACCTGGGGTCCTTGGTAGGGAAAGGGAGCACGGGGATTGAGTAATGCTTGGTAGGGAAGGGGAGCAGGGGGATTGAGTAGTGCTTGGTAGGGAAGGGGAGCACGGGGATTGAGTAGTGCTTGGTAGGGAAGGGGAGCACGGGGATTGAGTAATGCTTGATAGGGAAGGGGAGCACGGGGATTGAGTAGTGCTTGACGGGAGCCTTTTGCTGTCCATCCCCAGTTGTGACTCGGGGTACAAAGGTCCGCAGTGCGACGAAAGCCAGGACTTCAACATCCTGTACGTGGTGCCCAGTGGACAGAAGCTGCACTACGTCCTGATCGCAGCGATCATCGGAGCCGTGCAGATCGCCATCATCGTCGCCGTGGTGATGTGCATCACCAGGTAGGTGGGATGCGGGAGGCACGCTGCCGGCGTGAAGCGCATCGTAGCATGCAAACATGCCTGAGCCGCACCGTAGCTTTTGACAAGATGCGAGACTGCACGTTGCTTCATTTCCACAGTAACGTGCAGGTCTTACACACGAGCATATCGCCATTTCTGCGTTAATGTTGACAAAACCATATAAAAGACGAAAGCTGTGGGGTGTTTTGCTAAACACTTTTTTTGGGTCATGTCTTCCCTTTTTTTAAATATAAATAAACCGGACTTCCCTCATTGGCTGCTCCTCTTGGCTAAGTCACCTGTTTCCTGATGAGGACTGGAAGTGTGGGAAAAAGTACTTCTTTTTCCAGCTGGAGATAGTTACCTCGTTAGAGTGCCTTTAATTGGTCATCTCGTCTAATTCCTTTGGCCTCTATTCAGTGCATCTAGAGCTAATTTTTTATGGTTCGTGTTGCATGTTATCTTTCTCTTCTGCATGCCTGAAGAAGAGAAGCCTCTTATTAAACCATCATTCTGTCCTCATTAAATAAATAATCTTAATTACTGCTGCTCCATAGTTTGGGCTGAGTCGTGTGTGTCTGATTCACACTGGCTTCCGCTATTTTCTGTGTAGTAATTACCGGGACTCATTTATCATAGTGGTATTCACACAAGGGAAAGCACTGGACGTGTCTGAAAAGGCAGCAACTTTCACGTTTCATTCTTCTGCGTGGTCCTTCTGGCACCAAAGGCTCCGCCGACGTGACCCTAGACGCGGTCCGCGTTCATTAAAGGCGTCGCTTGGAAAAATTGCACGCTCTCGCTTTGGTTTGTTTTCCTGCAAGGACGCACATATCCATCTAGACCTATTTCTGGCTTAGTCCTTAGCCGCAGTAAAAAATAACATCTTGCGGCATTTCGAAGAGGGAAGAAGCATTTCAGTTTCGAACCGTTACATTTTCAAAGGAAAGCCTCGCACCGCTGCACCGCTTGCCAACAGATTCCTAAGTGCAGCTTTGAGACACTGAGGAGGAGGACCTTGACAGACAGTCTGTGTCGCCTCGTTACAAAGCTACGGCGGGAAGAGAGGCCAGCCAGACTGCCTTTCTGAATGCCGAGAGGTGGGGAGTGATGCCCCTTGTTCAGTGACTTAAACCTTAATGGAACTATCACTCAACTAAATCCACTTTGTAATGGGTGCTTCGCTCTCCGGGTCCTCGGGTCAACAGGCGTCCGTCACGAAATCAGCATGAGCTGAGGGAGGCGCCTTCCCTCGCATCCCAGAATGCATCAGACTCCCGTGAAGCAAGGGAGTTTGCTTCTCGATGACTTTGTAGAGCCACATAACTGCAGAAGTAAAAAAAAATCCCGCATCATTTTTTAATTAAGAGAGTTGGTTTAACTGGTTACTAGAAGGCTGTCTCGTTTGTGATTACGTAAAGATGATGTATGACGTTTCATGCTTTTTCTCTGTCAACTTCTTTCCAGGAAATGTCCCAAAAACAACAGGGGACGTCGACAAAAGCAGAATCTTGGACACTTTACCTCAGACGGGCCCTCCCGGATGGTATAGCTTTTGATACAGTTTCCTACCAGTGGAATACATTTTTAATGATTTTTTTTTTCGTTCGTTTGTTTCATTCTACGTTCCTTTCTTGAAAACAAAACAGAAGAATGAAGATATTTATTTCAGGGGCCTTATTATTAATTTTAGGTTTTTTTTATTTTTCTTTGCTTCCCTTTCGGGACACGGGCTGCCTGCTTTGCCGGTACACTGGATACTTTACAGCTACAGACTCTTCAGAAAAAGCCCATAACTAAACTACATTTTTGTTTGCTTTCAAATTCTGACCTTTCTTTATGGCGCCTCGTTGAATGTGGTCGCTTTTGCTGGCGATTACAGCGGCATCCCGTCATTCGCGCGGTAATTTAACAGACTTCTGCTTCATGGAATGTACTATTTATTTGGAACGATAATTGTCAACTTCTCCATAATTCCTTTGCTTTTCCTGTTGCTTTTTTCTTTTTTTTTTTTCCCTCCTAATTTCTTTGCAATTGATGTGTGCAGCTGAACACCAAATGCAGTTTTAAACGGATAAGACGATGGCCAGCGAGGATTTATCGTTTACATTCATTCTTTAATATGTAATCCAATGAATAGAACACACTGTGTTTGACTAGCTAACATTTTTAATCGTATTTTTTTTTTGTTTTGTTTTAATGTTGTTATTATTATGAGTATAATTTGTAGAAACTGCATATCGCATGACTTGTGAAAATGTGTTCTGTGGTGTAGTTTTAACTTCAATTAAACGCTGTACTGTATGTTCTGGACAGACCTGTACTCTCCACAAGAACGCTGTTGCTCTAATTTCTCCAGCCTGGTTTGAATATTTCAGTAGGCCTTGATGTATGATTTATGGCGACCCTGGACTGTGTGATGGGTGATGTCAGCCGACGTGAGGCAGGTATGAAAAAATCGATTGTTTTTGTCTGTTGAGTGGTTTTCGTGTTCAGAACGACACCCGCAGAGTGATGTGGATTATACCTGGAGACATAATTCTAATATCATCACGTGCCAGTCCCCCAAGTTGTATTGCATTGAGACCAGGAGGAGAAATCTGACTGTTTAATATTCCTCTTTACTGGTCTTGACCAGAAAGCGTTCCTTTAGCGGTTGTAGACACGCGTATGGAAGAGGAGTGACAACCTTGACAAGATTTAAGATGACAAGATTTAACTGATGACAAATTCAAACACAGGCCAATTAATATTTCGATTATTTAGGAAGGAAAACATGAATATATTAGGACAAAATAATAATAATAATATATCTGACAATTTGAATATTGCGGTAGTCTCCAAAGTTAGCACTCAGAAGCTGGTAAAAATGGATGAATTAAAAAATGGATGCTGTTTGCTTATGGGGTCTGCATAGAAGGTCTCTCTGGTTACATCTGGTTATAGTTTGTCGAAAGTAGCAATCTACTTGTTCTTAACCATCAAGCAGTGACTCTTAAAATGTGAGTAGAATGTGTTTGTTTGACGTCATTGGTATTCTGCATGTAGGACTTTACGGTCAACCATTTCTGTCTCAAACAATGAAAAAATAAAAAAAAACTTTTTTAACGTACTAATGCATTCTACTCGGTTGTTTGCATACAGGAATCGAACTGCTGGTCTGATGTTAATGCTTCTGATGCAGAATTTACATTCCACACCCTTCACCTCATCCTTTGTCACGTCCCATTTTCTATATATTTTAACGACTCATTAAGGTGTAACTCTACACATTCTAAGCAAACGCTGCTATACCTCAAGGCTCATCCCGGAGTCTCTCCAAACAAGTTTTCATAAAAATTTTTTTATCATTCATTAAGCTCAAAATCCATCGGCTCACCATAGAAAAAAACCCAATTTTTTGGGTTAAGACATGAAGTTTTTAACTGTTTTAGCATATTTAGCATCCAAATCCTACTGTACGCTGACCACTGTTCCCCTCATAATGAAATTTTATTGGATGCTATTTTTGTAATAAGTTAATTTTTTTTGCTTATTGGACAACTTTATTTTACCAGGAGATTGGCTGGTTTTTATGTCTTTTTATATATATTGACCAACGTCACAGAAACGCTTTGCCGAAAACGTGCTGCTTATTTAACTTTATTTTATTTTATTTTATTTGTTAGGCGGTACTTCTTTCTTTCTCACTTCGTAGATAGGCCGGACATACCGAACCGTCGAGGTTCTTTTAAGGAGGTGTACCGTGCGGCTCGTCCTCATGACGTCTCCAGTGGTAGGGATTAATGAGGCACCCCTGAGGCAGGGCCGCATGCGTCGCTACGGGAGACCCTCGTTTTCTGGAACACGCACTGAGCGTGCTCACCGGCTCCTGTCGCTGACTTCTCAGATCTGCTCGCCAGCTACGCGTGGACCTCTTACAGGGGATGGGGCTCCAGGAGCACGGATCGAATTAGAAGCCGCTTCTAGTAAAGGCAGAATGGGAGCAGGGGTCAGACGAGCCACATGTGGAAATAAACCAGTGCTGGGGGGCGGGGTTGATATGCAAATGAGCCCTCCGCTGTGTAACTATAGCTGTGTCTGTGGGGGCCGCAGCAGCTGCCGGCTTCAATTGCCAAGGGAAGTCAGATACCTCGTTTTCCTCAGCTTGCCTAGTCCACAGTGATGACATGGGGAACAAACACCAAACAATTGGAACAAAAACAGGGTCACATGACCAGCTCTGGCCCCACCCTTTTGGGTATTCCCCCTTTTTTATATTTTTTCTGTGGAACAATATTTTGCATCAGTTACTAATTAGCTATGTCATCATTGCAACGGCACCAACTTCATCAAAGGCCTGACTGTACATATTTCTGTATTGGTTGCTTCTGCGAGAATTATTAATCGCGGATTGTTGATCAGTCGGAGTCTAATGGGCTGCATGATTAAATATGTTGCTTTCGGAAACAGGCGTGTACGTCAAAACCCAGATTTTGTCAATTGCTTCCGAATAGGCTCCATCACAGAAGTGCAGGTCGACACCATCTTCTCACTGGGTACCAGGTACCTCTGTGTCTCTGGAGAAATAAAAATAAAACGAGACATTTTCACCGGGCCATCACGATCAGAAATAAACCATGAACAGCTAATGTAGCGTAATTCTTCCACGGCCGCCATGCATCAAGGTTGTATACGTGTCCCACCTTCTGCCGGGACCTTCTGTGAGCGAGGGCACCATTTGGATATTTTAAAAATTGGAAAGAGGAAAACAAATTAACCCAGAGAGTCTCCGATGTGGATTTCGTGAAGCTTTATCCGAGCGGACTCAGCACTTTATATCCTGTGTCAATGACTTTGCTAAGTCCCCTCAGGATACCTGCAGTGAGTTGCTGTACCTCAGTATGGTTGGTATCTGTCAGCAGCATCTTTGGCTTTGAGAACCCATCTCCAGTGCATTATGTGAAACGTCTGTCTTAAAAAAGTTCGCTAGATGATTGGTCATCTCAGTGAAAGGCTTCTGTGACACTGAAGGCCCATGGAAAGGTCCCCCTCCGGACCATGTGTATGTTGTTCAAAGAACAAATCTTACTCATTTCGGTCAGTCTAGACCCTGAACTAACAGCTCTGATGGTCTTTTACCATCTCTCTCTATTCTGTGTGGGTCTACAGTCTGTGACAGAGAGCGTGTCAGAAAGCTCATACAGACAGACATTTGGACATAAATCACAGCCTCGGCCAAAGCGCTTTGGTAATTCTGCACATTTACAGTTGGTACCATAAAAGAACTCAACATTGAGGAGACAATACACCTTTTGGCCATGAGAGCATACTCAGGCCTATATGCTGTGGTAGTGGGGAATTACGCAGAAGAATAAACCCTCCCCACCTAACATAGGACCTGGGGGGGGGGGATTTCCATTATCTCTGTGATCCATCGCCCAGAAATTTCCGAGGGTCAGCTTTCAAAGGGTATTTATAGGTATGAACTGTGTGCAAGTCTCTGCTACCCCCTCTTACCCTCAAATACTCTAGCTGACTCTGTATGGTCCCCTTTTTGATCAATGGGAAGTGTGGGTGGAGTCTCCTCCTTCTTCTGCACCGAACCCCAGAAAGGCCGTGGCCATAGCAAGAGTCACTCTGACCGTGCTCCTGAGCTCTGTACGTTACAGGTCGTCCTGGAATCTGCCTGATATACCCTAATCTTACCCGAGGTACACAAGTCTCGGGACCGAACTCAGACGGAGCTTTGGGCTTGTGATTTCACTGAGGTTGTCAGCCCAAATACCGCGTGAATTTCCATCCACTATGGAGCAGCAGAAGTTCCACACAGCCACTGCACCGGAGAAACTGGAACTGTCCAACCTGGAGGATGAGGTGGGAGGCCCCATCAGTTCCATGACCATCCTGTCTCTCCTGGAACGAGTCGCCGGCATCATCGATACTGTGCAGGTGGGCCAGCAGCGCATGGAGGAGCGGCAGCTGGAGCTGGAGAACAACATCAAAAACGTCCAGGAGGAAGTGCTCAAGCTAGCCAAGGACCACACCACCACCAGTGGCACGGTGGACAAGCTCCTGCAGAAGACCCGGAAAGTCAGCGCCAACGTCAAGGACGTGCGCACACGAGTAGAAAAGCAAAACGTGAGGGTCAAGAAGGTAGAGTCCACCCAGGATGAGCTTCTTACCCGGAATAAGTTCCGGGTCGTCATCTACCAGGTCAGTCAGCCACTGATTGGTGCCTGCTGAAAGCAAGCTTTTAAAACCTTTGCTGTTTTCCTCCGGTGCCTCAAGGCTTTTCTCTTCAGTAGCTCTGTAAGTGCGTAATCTTATCCTTATGTTCCAAAGGAAATTAAATGAATTGCTGATGGTCATTACTCTAAAATATGAACTTCAAGAAGAGAAATCATAGTAAAGAGTTCCTTTTAGCTAACTGAAGACAGCAGCCGGACCTGGAATTTTAGATTAACAGGGAAACCCAACACTGGACGTTGAGGGCTTGATGATGTTTGACCTGATTGACCACAGGCACTCCATGTGACCGGTACTGTGACATTCAAAGACCCCAGTCATGATCAAGGGTAAACGGCTGAGTTCCAGGAATAGAAGGGCGTAGCACAAAATGTAAATGCCAAGCGTAGTTTTAATGAGGTCCACAGCTTAATGAGGTCCCTTAGATCTGTCTGCAGCAAGCCTTGGTGTCACTGCTGAGGGAGGGGAAAAAATAAGCTTGAAAGATTTGTGTACGATGTAAGGGACCTCATGGGAGCGTGAGTAGACCACATTTCAGAAGGTAAAGAGTCGATGGGCAGCGTCCAGTGCTTTCAGCTGCTGGTGCCATGACAGCCAGGCTATTCTTAGATTATGGAATGCCCAGCTACCAATGAAGACACGATAAACTGCCACCCAGAAAAAGGTTATGTGCTGCCTGCATGAAAGCTAATATGCAGCAGAAGGCCTTTGACCCTTGATTGGACGGACCTGCCATTTACCTAGACGTAGCTCATTGTCATGATGCCTAAAGGTGTGGGTGGAGGTTAGGGGTGCAGTTTCATGTGGAAAGGAGGCTTACAAGATATGTATAGGGGTGAATTTGTTTGTGGGACTTGAAATGTTTTTTGAATATTTGTATAGACCGTAATTGAAGGTGTTGGGCTTCATTATGAAAGGTAGATTATTTGATGTACATTTCCGATTACTGTTCACTGAGTACAGCTGTTGGGAAAAGTACGAATACCTTCTGGGGCCCAGTGGCTGGTCTTGACAGACTCTAAGACTTTGAGAGCTGCTGTGTTGACACCCTGAGCTTCTGAAATTCCTCAAGAGAAACTTGGAATATCTGCAAAGCTTCCAAAATGTGCAGGAGATGGAGTGGGATAGATACAGAAGATGGAGTGGGATAGATACAGAAGATGGGATAGAAAATGAAGATGGAGTGGGATGGAAACAGAAGGTATAGAGTAGGATAGATACAGAAGATGGAATGAGACGAACAGAACAGAAAGCCCCTTTATTAGGGTATTGAGTATTGCCTTGGGTATTTCAGGTTCCATGTTTGTAGGTCTTAGAGAACCTTGGTGTTCATTAGACTGGTGGCTTCATGAGTGCAGGTTGTGGAACAACCAGGGAAACGGCAGGTTGACAACCCTAAACCTGAAAGGACGAAAAGCTTCCATGACTGTAAGCATAATCTGCCTGTCTGACTGCTGTTGTCAGGTTTCTGACAGAGAAGCATTCATCCAGTGATATAAATTCATCCAGTAAAATGGCTTCATCCAGTGAAATGGATTCATCCAGTGATATAAATTCATCCAGTAAAATGGCTTCATCCAGTGAAATGGATTCATCCAGTGATATAAATTCA
>JAACJT020000064.1:1512830-1540475 GCA_009936485.2 Gymnarchus niloticus | reverse complement strand
TTATGGTGACATGGAGAAGCTCAGGCCTGGATGACTCCCTAGGTCTGTCAGGACTCCATAGGAGTTATGGTGACATGGAGAAGCTCAGGCCTGGATGACTCCCTAGGTCTGTCAGGACTCCATAGGAGTTATGGTGACATGCAGAAGCTCAGGCCTGGATGACTCCCTAGGTCGGTTAGGACATCACCTGAATATTCAAATTTTTTATGAAAAATAAAGACACAAAAAAAAGCTCAAATCGCAATGTGATGATGACTAATGATAAGAATGTCTGTCACTTTTATAATATTAATATTGTAATGATATTTGTCTGTAAATCTTTGGCTGGATGCTTGATGAACATCTTCACAAGTACGTATATGTAAATGTAAACACGTCATCAGCTGTGCGTTTATCCATGACGCTCCCCCTTTGATGCTGATGCAGTGAGGCAGATTTGTCCCATTCAGTGCAGTACACAGGTCAGGGTGGCATGTCCAGACGGCCCAATTAGCAATTACAAGCATCTCAGGAGGAGGCAGACGGTGAGCGCGGCACTGGGCATCACAGCAGAGGAGAGGTGATGCTCGTCTGAAGAGAGGTCTACCTGTGGTCCTCTCCAGGGAGGCCATGATGACCTTGGAGAAGCCACCTTATTCATCGGGAGCCGCCTCCCACTGTGACAGCCCGTTTCCGTGGGACGGGACGCCTGGAGAACACTGTTATCGATGTGTCCTTGGCGATGGGGGGTTGCACTGTGTTCCCTTTGAATGTCGTTGCGGGTGGTGTTTCTGTGTGTGTTGGGGGGGGTGGGGGGCAGAGGGATCAGCAGTGCAAGGAGCTGCTGAAGAATTGATGAAGGTGTCATGGCGAAGTGCCAGGCAGTCCATAAAACGGGCGAGCTCCTCAGGTCAAGGAGAGAGGTGACGGACACACTGGGGGGAGGGGAAAGCCGGAGGGGTGGTACTGAAGGAGGAACGTGGGCGAAAAACAAACAAAATGTATTTCCAGAAGTTTGCAGAGCACTTGACATCACGGGTACAGCCTCCACTCCAGCCTGTAGGACTTCATCACCGTGCTTCCACGCCGTGATCTGATGATGTCGCAAGTCAGACTAAAACATGAAGGTCAAGGCAGGCGTCAGCAAACAAACAACCAGAAAGTCTGCTGACCGGACCTGGGTTTATGACCACAAGTGACTTAACAGCTGAACACATTTATTGTGTATGCCAGTATAAAAAAACTAAATAAATTAATATACTTTACCACAAAACAATACAATGCAGTGAAAAGGCTGTGAATAAAAACAGTTTTTTTGGCCTGTATAAAACAGCATGGCATATAAATTATTCTCTCAAAATAAGCAAAAAATAGGCTCCCTTTAAAAATCTCTGAATAATCTTAGTAAGGGGAGAAGTGAACAATAAAATGTGAAGGACAAAACTCTGATATTCATTTGCCATGCTTATCTGAGCCAATCAGCTCAAAGTGGGTCGATGTTTAACATACAAGCCATTGGCTTGAAGGATTGGATTGATGGGACACAACACGTGAAGCGGTGGACGGGGTTTTCAAGGTATCTACCTAAAAAATAAACACACTACTGCGTACAAAGCTACCTCAGTTACATACTACGTAACTTAAATAACTCAGTTTAATCTTTCACTTTGGCAGTTTGATATAAATTCAGAACCACTGGGAAAAAACTGAAAAAAAAATTGAATTTGTGCCAGCAGACGTAACAAATGTCTTTATGACAAATGCCAGTGTCAACAAATTAAGCACGTAGATTTAAGGATATAGTGTTTCCTTCCATTTCCACACCTTGCGGGATGCGTCATTGTCGCACGAGCTGTCATTCAGCACCTTTCCTGAAATCTGGTCAATATTGCATGTTATAATTCTGCTTAAAATGATTTATGTATGCAATTTGCAACCACTTACCACGAATACTTTTTCATTGCACAGCAGATTTGGGACATGGACTGAAGACTGTCGATAAGGTTTTCAGTGGCCTTTCAAAATTAATGCACTGTTAATGCAAATATCTCCCTGAGAAATGGATCTCCTGAGAATTTTCTGTTCCATCTCACAGAGGCATGTGGCATGTAATGGTGTCCGGCACACATCCTTGCCTCTGTGGTCAGTCCCTGCTACTTCCTGTCCAAGTTGCCCCCTGAGCTTTCAGTGGAGCGGCCCAAACACCTGGGAGACTTTGCCAGCAAGTCCTTGGCAGAAATGCCTCTGGTTTAACTGGAGGGGCACCTGCTGTGAGGAACTCACTTGATGGATCCGCACGGAAACGCTTGGTGTCACTCAACCAGCTGTGGCACTCGGGAGCTGTCATTGCAGCTCATCTCACTGTGCAGAGTGCAGTGTAACAAGACGTGTGCTGATTCTGATCTGGCTTAGGCTTGTGGACTACAGACATAATAAAACAAAGCATTCATGATTAACACAGAAACACCACTTATTTAAGCTGGCAGAAATCCAGGCATTTTTTCTGTAACAGACCTAAAACATAAGACAAAATTATCATCTTGCCAAGCTCTATCAACTAGCACTCATTATACCTGATCATGGACCTTCACTCCTCATGATCCTGTGCTCACTCATGGACCTTCACTGCCTTGTGTTCCTGTGCCTGATCATGGACCTTTACTGCCTTGTGTTCCTGTGCCTGATCATGGACCTTCACTGCCTCAGGTTCTTGTGCCTGATCATGGACCTTCACTGCCTCAGGTTCTTGTGCCTGATCATGGACCTTCACTGCCTCGTGTTCCTATGCCTGATCATGGACCTTCACTGCCTCATGTTCCTGTGCCTGATCATGGACCTTCACTGCCTTGTGTTCCTGTGCCTGATCATGGACCTTCACTGCCTCAGGTTCCTATGCCTGATCATGACCTTCACTGCCTCAGGTTCCTGTGCCTGATCATGGACCTTCACTGCCTCGTGTTCCTGTGCCTGATCATGGACCTTCACTGCCTCAGGTGCCTGTGCCTGATCATGGACCTTCACTGCCTCGTGTTCCTGTGCCTGATCATGGACCTTCACTGCCTCGTGTTCCTGTGCCTGATCAGGGACCTTCACTGCCTCAGGTTCTTGTGCCTGATCATGGACCTTCACTGCCTCAGGTTCTTGTGCCTGATCATGGACCTTCACTGTCTTGTATTCCTGTACCTGATCACGTATTTTTTTGCATTTGTGGTCTTCCAGTTCATTTTAAGGAGTCTGGCTGTTCTCCACTTCCTGTCTCATTAACATGGCATTTTTATCACACAGCTGCCCCCGACTGGGTGTTTTTTTGTTTATCACACTATTCTCTGTAAACATTACACGTTGAAATGTGTGAAAATCTCAGAAGGATAGCTGTTTCTGAGATACTAGTACCAACACTTCCAGCATCAACATTATTCTATGTTTAGACTCACATACGTAGATTACACATCTCAGTCACTCTAATGCTTAGAGAAACAGTACGTCTCCCTCTTGACCCCGTTTATATGCTCTGTGTATTCAGTCGCAGGCACACAACTTGTTGTTTGTAGAAGCCGGCTGTTTATAGTCACAAACAGCCATACCTAATAAACTGGACAGTGTGTGTATTTTCATCAAGGGAAAAATACAAAGGAACCTTTGGTGGTATCATGATTAAGAATCCTGAAGACACTTTGCTGTTGAACTCTGAAGAAAAAAAATAAAACCTCCCCAAGATGTATTGCTCTGTAAATAGGAAAAAGTCTAAACTGCTTTATATGAAATGTCAGCTTAGCAATAAAATTTAAAAACGCAATAGCTAAAGCATTGGCTACTGGCATGAAATGATCAGATTACTTACAATTACGCTGTATATCAGACTCCTTTAAGTAGAAAGCTGTGACACATGCAGTAATCTGTAGAACAATGTAGTTATTTCATGCCTCCCACTGACTTAAAAGGAGACAAATGCACACTGATTATTGATCTGGCTTCTCCTTCAGAGGGCCAGTTTTTTACTGCCACCTAGAGGACGCTTGAGCGCAGTCATATTCTGTAGTTACTGGTACTGCACATTATAGAGTACTGGACTGGACTGCCCAAGATGACACAGACTATTAAGTGATGAATTAAATATCTGATTAAAGTGACTTTTATTCTAAAGTACCTGATATGTCTTGTGGAACTCCCCTCAACATCAAACACACTGAAACACAGAAAACAAAAAGGAATTTTAAAAAAAATTTAAAAAATCAATAAATGCAAGTTAAACTGATATAAAGACTATTAGAAAACTAGATGATAGAATATACCAAGGGTTTCCCTGTGCAAAAAGCTTTGAAAGCATTTCAGGTTCATCTATTAACATCATGATGCTATGATACTGCCCCTTTGTGAATAAAAACTCAGTATATATGAACTGTATATTATACTAAATATGAAAATATATATTATACTCTCAATATTGGGGGTTTGCCTGTCATTCTTTTATCCTTAGGAAGAGGGTCATTTATGGGAAGAAACACCTTCAGTTGCTTGACTTTCAGTGAATTACAATCAGAGACTTTTCCATCATGTCTTTGAGATATCTCCTGTCGTCCTCGGACGTGTGGTATTTTTTCCCAGTCATGTAAGACTTCTCCTGAGCACCGACTGACATTAAACAACAGAAACTGGTAGGAACTGACACTACAGTACACAGAACTTTTATGAATAGCAGACCCAAGGGAGAAGAATCGGCCATCATCACTTGAAATGTTATGACCAGATCAAGAACAACCCATCTAAATTTTAGTCTTTTAAAGTCAAGTAGCCATTAAAATCAGACAATTTGATACATGTGCTATACTCATCGGGAGAGTAAACTTCCATCACAGACTGCAGAGGAAATGTAATCTCCTAAACAGAACTCCGTAGATGTTCCCTGAGACATCATGAGGTCACCACTAAGGTCACTGTGTGAAGTGGTTGTAAGAAGCCACTGAGGAGCAGGTGACTCTTACGAAGGAGCAGGACACCACAAAGCCCACACATCTTCTGTAGATGACCAGCAGCCCTAAAACAGCATTGGACTTCCTCTCATCTGAAGACAAGTAGAGTGTGGAGTTGGAAGCAGCATCAGTGAGAAACAGAAACCATTCTAATGGACTCGGAGTGTTACTGGAAGGTATACAGCTAACTAAAAAAATTTGAAGGGACTAAGAGTGTCACTGGAGGATATACCGCCAACTAAGCCAATGCTACGAAGCAGGTTCAGACAAATGGAGCTTCACCCCAGACATTTGGTCTGTCTCTTAAAAACACTCTTAGGTAGCTGAACATTTCACCTGCAGCCTGCTCCACCCAGCCAAACCCCTGCTAAGCGACTACGGGCGGGACGGCCAAAAGAGAGGCTGTGCAGCGAAGGGTGTAGAGTCACCACCTGACACACTTACCATCTGACATGTGCCGTGAAAGCAGAGGTCCTAAAAGATCTTCAGAAAGTCGTCCATGACTGAGGCTCATCACATCGCCGGTCAACAAGACACTTATGGAAGCTTCTCACCATCAGGCAGGCTCTGTCTTTCAAACAAGGATTATTTGAAAAGGTTTCTCCAGATGTAAAATTTAATAATGTGTAACTTTTCCAGCGCCCTTCAGTATTCACAAAAGAGCTGTAACTAGAGAAATATAGGCAATAATTTTAAAATTACATTGAAATCATGCAACTTGTTGCATTACTTTTTAAATGAAAAAAGTTACTGGCTCAGCATAATAAAGGGAACTTTTACAGTAAGCATTTGGATTTTTTCACATGTATTAAAAATGTGAAGCAGCAAATCAACAGAAAATAAACAAACCTCTCCTTCCGCAACATAATGCTTATCCATCAATTGAACTGCACCCTGCACAGCACCTGCCGAAGGGTGGCTAGGAAGTCATTTTTGGACTAGCAGACAGGATCACGGGGTAAACAGACAGAGCTACGTGCGGCTCTTGGGTCACAGGAAGTCAACAGAGTGGAGGCAGGCACCATGATACAAGCCCTGAGCAGGTGAGGAAGATGCGTAGATGTGCTGCTGGTGACAGCCTTTGGAGTACATAAAAAGAACAGACACTGGAGCACTACACCCTGAATGGAGGAGAAAGAGGGCCTGAACACATGCAGGTTTGATTACGGTCTGAAGACAGTAAGTCTGTCGAAAAGTACGCAGCCAAACATGGCAGTTACATGCCATTACAGATTTGCAGTATTGATTCAAAAGCAAAAGGAATTTTGTCCGTGTAAGGCTCTCTCACATCAGCATCTTGTGTAGTCCAGTCAGAAAGTTCTTTGTTCTTACAAAGTATTATGGGAAAATGGAAGAGAAGTGTGTTATAAGATCAACAATCTGCTTAAGAAGAGCTGGTTGACGGCATCAGGAACAATCTGTTGAATTTCTAGAGATCCCGGTGGTCACGGCCAACTCCAGCAGCTTGAAGTAACGGCCCAGATGTTAATGGAAAATGTACATCTGCATTACTGGGTTTTTTAATTTTTCAGTCATTTTTTTTATTTTAAACTGTACAATTTCCAAGCCAAGTCCACTTTTTACACAAGTGATTTTCCAAATGATAACTACATTTTAGAGAGAATACTATTGATTTGTTAAGAGGTTAGTGAAATTGGGGAGATTAAGTCAGCTGATATTGGTGAACTAAATGGCTTTGAATTTGACAATGTAGAATATTTTTCTTGGCGTAGTGAAGGTTCCCAGACTTATTATCCCTATTGCATGTTTGTTCACCAGTACAGACAGACAGCACAGGTAGATTCACACGTACCATCAAGACTGCAGTCTTCAAGTACGTCCTTGTGTTTGTGCCTGAGCAGCTTGCTTGCTTCCTGTTTTTGTGTGAACGCTCTCCCACCTCCCATGGACACGCGGTCCAGCTGATCTGGCGTCTCTACATTACCACTAATGTGTTTGCCAGTGCTGTATATTGGACGTGGGTGTCGTTCAGGCTGTTCCCAGACTCGTCCTAGACATCCCAAATTGGATAAGTGACTGTAGAAAACAGACTGATTTACGAGTGATTACCAAATGCCTTTTGAACCAAAACAACAAAGCCTATCTGTAACAAAATGTTCTCACTCCATATTCGAGATAATTTTCTAAGTAACACTGAGACATACAGTACGCTGTAAAAATGTAAAATAGACAGGCAAATCAAAGGGCCCAGAGACAGAGCTAAGACATTAGGCATGGTAACAAATGTTGTGCGATGATGAGTCATTATAGAATACACAGCGAACGTCCACAACTGATTCTTATGTCCAAATGAGAGGCACTGTGTAAAAGCAACTGCAAATCTCTCAGCTTTCCCAGAGCTTCCCAGTGAATTTACACACATGCAAATTGCTGTAGCTGTGACATGGTAGCCGTGGGGGGGGGATGGGGTTACAGACAAAGCACGAAGAGTGAACAAAAGAATCAGAGGCAGATAAAAGCAGGTAAACACAGTCCGGCTGCTACTGAGTAATAAACGCATCCCCGAGGCAGAAGCAGACCTTCTCTGCCACACTAATCCCATTGCATCTAAGTAGCATCACTCTTGTCTGAGGCAGGCCTATAATTTGACTACTCGAGTCTCCGCTTTTATCGCTGCTGACCGTTGCATCAATATTAAAATTGACAGTCAATACCAGTACTATTTCCTCTGAGGGCAGCCGCCTGCTTTGACTGCAGCAGGGTCTCCTTCCAGAGAAATGCATTTTAATTCTGCATTTGAATGCTTATTTGTGATTTTAAATCTTATTTGGGTGGCCTGTAAAACATTTTCTCACTTTATAATCTTTGTATTCAGAAAATTACATCAATTATGTATTCCATTGCAGATGACCAATTATTTAATCACAGAACTGAAAACTCTTTCAGCATTTACATACACAGTAATACCCTATATATTCAGCTTGCTGAGCAGGGAGGCTGTGCCACTCCTCCTCTTTCCCAGGACTCCGTACACCGCCATGTAGACGCCGCGAATAAACGGCTCACGAGACACAGACGTATATCCATAACAATCAACACCAGCAGCTCCTTTGGGGTGGAGGGGGAGGGGTGTTATCTGACAGCCTCTTGACGATGCACTCGTCTCTTATTGCATATGTTGTCTGCTAAGAGAGCGATATTCTTCTGATGGCAGAGAAGCAGAAAAGAGCCTATTAGGAAAAGGCTTCTGTAATTTTTGCAGGTGTTACCCTGGTCAATCTGCAATAAAACAAGACAGAATGTCTGTGTGTAGTGCAGCGCCTCCTTATGGCTGGGAAATTGATACAGACCCCTTACTGCAACCTGCCTGCCCTATTCCATGTTCCTCTTTCTGAGATCGGCTGTTTGAAAGGACAAGGGCTATCAGCAAAATGTCATATTTCAACCTTAAAATTACAAGAAGTACTTTTTTGGTTCAGAGGTTAATTTTATGGCAGGGTTATGCAGCTGTTATTTTCCTCTGTCAGGATTATGTGCCACAAAACTCCAATTTACAATATCCAAATATACTGCTGTTATAACACAAAATCATCTTATCAAACCAATATCACGTACACATACCTTAAGGAAAAAATAAGTTAATGCGGAGACAAGTTATTCATTTGCATTTTAAAAACATTTGGCGTTAGAATTTCTAAGGAAATTACACACTTTCATCTCCCCCAGCTTTTCTCTGTTGGACGCCTGCCAGTGTCCTGGGGTGCTGCTGAAAATGACTACCTAATGCATTGGTGTGTGATCGGGGGACAACAGTCAAAGTGCTTATTTTCTATGTCATTGAGTGACAGGCGTCGAAAGAGGACATCATGTGGTTTTCTGTTGACCCCATGCAGCAGGACCCCAGAGTAACACCCAGTATCTATGGTGGAGATACTGTCTAGGTCAAAGTAACATATTTATAAACCTTTCACCGTTATTCTAGAGTAAAGAATTTACACATGAGCAAACTACGCGTCCATTACTCGACAGTAATAGTGGGGATCAAGCTGGGAAGGGAAAACGATGGCGCGGCAGCGCGCATGCGCGGGCGTTACCATGGCGACCGCGACTTCCTGTTTAGCCAGGGTGGCATGGGGACGTTTTCTTATTTACGAACTTTCAGGCGTCGCTCTGCAGCGTGACGGAGGGTGTGCTGCACACCAGGTTTGTCACATCACGCTTCGTTCGGGTTGCTGGTCATGGCGCCTCGTAAGCTGTGCAGCAGACGGTACCGACAGAGCAGGGGAGCCCGGTCTGTTCTCCAGGTGGTCGGTCGGTGTCTGTGGTGGCAGGGGTATCGACTCGGGGTCTTTACCCTCCAATATAAGCCTATAAGACGGGGGCTGCTGTGACACCAGGGACCGCCCGTGAGGATGGCTGCATGCTTCCTAGGCGCAGCTTGAGGTTCGGTCTGCGCTGTGTAACGGATTTTGGCGGGACCCTGGTAACGGACCGTTAAAAACGTTAATTTCGGGCCTCTTTCCCTTGATTGTGTCTGGTGATATTTTATCGGTTACATTTAACAGCTAGGCGAACAATTTTAAAATATTTAGAAAGTGCTTTTAAAAAATATTATTATTACTTGTTTATATCATTTTTCCCCCTTCTTGTTCTGTACACATCTTGCTTTTGTGTGGCCAACGAGCACGTATATGATCCATAAGATCTCCATTGTTGTAAATAGACTTCGTTGGTATGGTGAACACAGAGTAGGTGTCCCTAGTCATCAGGTAGATCTGCCGGTGATACCTGACTGATCTACTGTTATTATTTATTTATTTTTTTTTTTACTCTTGTGCAGCCTCATCCGTCCAAGCTTGGTGTCTCATCTTAAGGGGAAACGAGGAAGAAGCAAGGTTACATCAACGTAATCACTAACGCGGCCAAATGGCGGATGACATAAGGCGTGGCGAGGAAGAAGAGCGGGGACCTGGAGCTGCATATAACATGTTTGTGGTCATGGAAGACTTACTTGACAAGTTGAAACTTCTTGACTATGAGGCTGAAGTTCTGGGGAAACACAACATGAAAGCCCTTTCTAGGTATGTCAGACTGCACTCAGCGCCCCCCTGAATGAAGCAGTTTCTACATAAATACCGAAATCCTTTTTTTTACTCAATGATCGTCTATGCATTAAGATGTCTTGATGATTGAGGTTACTCCACGAGTATGAATTGTTGATTTTGTGTGAACCCTGTGAAGGATGTCCTCTGCCTGCCTTGTGCTCTAAGCTTCTGTGACCATGAACCGGATAAGCAGTTATGGAAGATGGATGTGGGAGTTGTGTACGCATGTACACAGGTGCCCAATCTTCATGCCCGGTGCTTCCCTACCATTTGCCCAGGCATTATTTCGCAGTGAGCCCATACATGCCTTCGAACCCGGGAGAGCAGTTCTACATGTTCACTGTCCTGGCGTCGTGGCTCATCAATGAAGCGGGCAGACCATTCGAGCAGCCGCAGGAATACGATGACCCGAATGCGACGGTGTCCAGCATCCTGTCTGCGCTCAGGGCCTTCGTAAGTGGAGCTCGACCCGATAATTACGGCCGTTAAGGTTAGAAACACTCGCCTTTGAAGGAAATGTTAATGACTTTACATGATTTTGGTTTTCCCCTACACGCTATGCATATTTTATTGTAATGCTACTGTTTAACAGAGCTGTTCTTGAACTTTAATGGAGATTCTCATGGTGCTCTCCTAGTGTTGAGGAAAAGATTGAAGAAATTCTTGTGCCTTAAAGGATATGGGTGGAAATTCCTGTTAGCAGTGGATGATAAAAGGAAATAAACAAAAAGGATGGAGTAATTTCCAGCAGTGGAAACTGTGGGTTGTTTTGGGTGAAAGCTGGTTCTGTAAATGCAGGGTGCTCAAGTGGACTTCCCCCCTTCCAAACTGAAGACGGGCTCTGGGGAGCATGTCTGTTATGTACTGGACCGTCTGGCTGAGGAGGCTTTGGCAAAGCGGGGGTTTCATTGGAAGAGGTGAGTCTGCCTTGATAACACAAGCCCCCTTTCAGCAGCTGGGAAGGACTGTTTTACGACTTCACTGCTGCTTCATTGTTTATGGGTCGCTCATTTGAGGGAGAATTTACTGCTTCTAGGCAGATATTCGGGTTTCTGGTGTAAACCATCAACATGGGGACCCTGGGCCTCCAAATGGACCCAGGCCCAGATTTCCTGGTCAATTGCAAGGGGCATTCACGCTGAATATTGATATAAACTCCCTCTTGATCTGCTCCAGACCCAAGTACCCTACAGAGGAACTGGAGGAGGAGTCTGTGATGGAGGATGATGCTGAACTCACACTCAGTAAAGTGGAGGAAGATCACACTGTAGGTTTTACGTAAAATATGTTGCTCTGTGACACTTGCAGAAACTCGGGAATGGATTGGGCTTTCAAAAAATATTGGGTCAACTCAAAATGTGTGGTATTTTCAGACGGGTAAAATCAAGTATGCTATTAAGGGGTAGATAGACATTTGGAATGTGTTTGAGTGTGATGTGTTTGCATGTTTTTTGATGGGTTGGCCCACAGTTTCCAGTGTTATATGACAGCATGTCGTGAGGAAATCTAATGTCGACATTCAAATACACAAGGGCTTTGAGTTTCTTCAGTCCGGGATTTTTCTGCTTCTGTCAGCAGTAGTTGTGTTTCTATCAATGCCTCAAAGTACTCTGTTTCTTAAGGATTCAAACATTATGAATTCCCTTTTAATTGGAGGAACTCGACGACAATGAAGAGGAAGAAGTCGTTGACCTTGAAGCACTGAAGGCAAGGAGCAGTCAAAATGTAAGCCTGGGTCCATGATTGTGTTCGACTTGCTCTCAATATCATAGGCAATGAAACGGAATCTCTTCATTCAGCTGACCTTCCTTTTATTTTTATGGAGGTTAATGGACCTACCAAGCCAGACGACATTTTAGAGTCTTGCACAGACGCAGCTGAGTGGAATCTGGAAGTGGAAAGAGTTCTTCCACAGCTGAAGGTGACCATCAGGGCTGATGCTAAGGTGAGCCTTTAAACAAGTGGCCAGGAAAGTTGCTTGCAGGTACAGCCAAGACCTCTGCATCAATCAGCGTTATCTGTTTTTTCAGGTGCTATCAAAAAACACCAATATGCGTGTATTTCAAAAAACATCTAGTGCATAATTGAGCTTAAATAATGAGCATGTCTGATAAGATTCCCGCTAAATCTGAATAGGTCCATGCACACAATGTGGACATCTTTAATAGTATGACAACTTTCTGTGGTGACGTTTCCAGGACTGGAGGACGCACGTCGACCAAATGCACCAGCACAAGGAGGGCATCGAATCCTCGCTGAAGGAAGCCAAGGTAGGAGCTGCAGGTTAGCCCTGAGTTAGCTGGTCTGTGCATTGCATGCTTCACCTCTGTCTATACCGTATCTCTTCAATAAAAATGTGTGCACGCTGCACCTTGTGATTACAAAATTATACTCCAATAGTACCATGACAACGAGGACCTGATATCTATAAATAAATAAAGGAATAGGTAGATTTGGTCAGGTCTGCATTTGCATTTAATGCGTTCTTTCCTGGATGTTCATGTGCTCCTGCCTCACTGCGATCCCATATTGGATATCTGATTATGGAAAATGGGTGGATTACATAGAAACTAGTTTAAGGCATGTGTCTTCTAATAGCACTGATACATTTCGGCTGAGCCTTGCTTCTCTCCAGGGCTTCCTCAGCAAGCTGCAAGAGGATATTAGTAAAACTCTGGAGAAGGTGGGCAGCCGTGAGAAGTACATTAACAAGCAGCTGGAGCACTTGGTCCAGGAGTATCGGAGTGCTCAGACTAAGCTTAGCCAGGTGAGTGGTCTGTCAGGAGGGGCAGGATAGGGAGAGGGAGGGGCCTGAGTCAGGTGGGGCAGGATAGGGAGAGGGAGGGGCCTGAGTCAGGTGGGGCAGGACAGGGAGAGGGAGGGGCCTGAGTCAGGTGGGGCGGGAGAGGGAGGGGCCTGAGTCACATGGGGCAGGATAGGGAGAGGGAGGGACCTGAGCCTGCTGGGGCAGGACAGGGAGAGGGAGGGGCCTGACAAGTGTTACTGTACAGCTGGGCCTTCTTAACAAAGGTTGCCCACTTCTGCTGGAGACAAGCCTGAGCATTAAGGAAATATTTATAATATGAGAGTTACATTGTCCTGAAAAAGACCGCCCTCTGATCCCAAGGCATCCCTGTGACCCTGCACTGAATGTGAATGGATGGGTTCAGCGTTCGCATGTCCTATTTGAGTAAAAGCAGTTAGTCAGTGCAGTAGGATTTGATGCTGACTGGCACGGCTGGTGGTAGGTGGGCTGCACTGAGCATGGGATGAACCAGCCGGCCGCTGAATGACACATGGTGCAGCTTTGCTAATTCAGCTCCTGCATGTCTGACCACCGAAGGCCAGGGAGCAGTACCAGCAGGGCAGCAGCGGTGTGACAGAGCGGACCAGGGTTCTGGCCGAGGTAGGCATCCAGCGCCTGTAAAGCCGAAGGTCTGACTGGGCTGTCTAGAAATTTGAACAATAATTTGCATTTTTTCTTTTCTATGTGTGACGGTGTTACGCTTCACATCATTTCTTTTTTATCCAGTAAAATGTTATTGTGAACCACAAATTCATTAGTCTGTGGGGCTTATTTTAATAACAATTCACCCAGGAGGACTTTAAGTTGAGCCCACCAGGCCAGGCTTTTTTTGAAGCTCTAAGTCGAGATTTAAATGATTTACAGATTATCTGTGTTTGTCTTCTTGGAGATCACTGAGGAGCTGGAGAAGGTGAAGCAGGAGATGGAGGATAAAGGAAGCAGTATGTCGGATGGAGGTGAGGCTGGGGGACGTGGTAACAGCGGGATACGTGTGGTCCATCTAGGGGTACCGCATTAGTGTAAATGGACCACTCATCATTTCAGAAAGCTGATAAGCGTACCTTGAAGCTGACTCAGCGGGTTGTGGGTTCGAGTCCCGCTATGACTTTCCTCCCCTTTTCAGCCCCAGTGGTCAAGATCAAACAAAGTCTGACCAGACTGAAGCAGGAGATCATTCAGATGGACATCCGTATGGGAGTGGTGGAGCACAGCATCCTGCAGGCCCAGCTGAAGGAGAAGTCCCTCATGACGAGGGAAATGCATGCCACCAGCATCCCAGAGGCCACCATCAGCACCTACTGAACCTCAGGCCCAGTGCCGCATCTCCTTGTGTTTTCCTCCTTGAAAGTGGGAAGGCCAAACCTACCCTAGCCATGTTTCTTTTTACAGTATAAAAATATATATGAAATGATATGGAAATAGTTATTTTATGTTTAAGAGAGCATTACATCAGTGGGTAATACATTTTGTACAAATACAATACAAATCAGATTTTAATGTTTTCTAAAAAGCTATATATTTAAACTGTTTTTTTTTTTCCCATATTCTGTTTATGCGTAAAACATGGCAGAGTAATAATCTTAACACTTATTTAAGTAAAATGTACTTATAGGTTTTCCACAAAGGGCTTCGATGGACAGGTCTGTAAAAATTCGAATCATGATTACAGGGATGCAAATTTTGGAGCGACCATCATATGTTTGACTTTTTTATATTTTCTGTTTAACGCTCCCTTAAAACTAACGACCGATACCTTAAAATTTTATTTGCCAGTACGTAGAACGAATGTCCGATATGAAAAATATGAGGTGAGTAATGCTGTCAGTTCAGAAATAAAACTATAAATGATGTATTGTTAATTTGAAATAATCTGTTTTTGTATTAATCTATCAAAATTGATGACAAGGGGTGGGTAAATAACCATATTTGAAGAAATGGGAATATTGCTTGCCAAAATGCTTGTCAAAATATTTGTTAAATAAAATCGGTTCAATGGACACATTGTTAAAGGCATAAACTTTTATCTTTTTATGTTTGAAAGCGGTTTCTTACGCTTCACCTATGGCTGTCAACAGGTAACTTTAGTTAAATAATACCAGGCAGTTCCACTGAATGTAAAATTCAACGAAAATCCTTAGATTAGTCAATGCAGTAGATAAGAAGTTAAAATTAGAGCCCACCTTGAAACGTGTAACGCCCCTGAGGGCATTAAATACAGAATATACGGTAGGTAGGTTGTGGGAAATGTAGTCCTATAGTTCAGCCTTCAGCGCAGGCGGACCGCTAGAGGGCGCTCTGATGAAGCTTTGGTGTCGTCGAGCGGAGACGGTCGTTTGTTTTATCCTGTAGGGAGTCTTGTCTTCAGTCTGCCTAGTTTCATGTCTGTGACGAGTGAATCCGTGCTGCTGCTGCTTACTTTTTGGCCTCCGCCAGTCCAAACGTCGTCTTTTCCCGGGCGTCTGGTCTCCTCGCAAGTTTAGGTATGTGTTTCCAGTGGTAGCTGGCATCCCTCAAGTGAACGGCTTTTCATTTCTGCTGTTTTTCACGTAATGTCAGCATTTATCGCAGTCATATGCAGCGTTGCTTGAAGCTGAGGTGTTGCCTGGTTAGTGTAAGGTTTTGTGTAGCACGGCATTTGCGTGTGTTAAACCTTTCAAAACCGGAGAGCGGAGCTGCTGTCGGCGCTAGGGCCGCGCGGAATCCTTCAACGGGCGCGGCTCCTCGATGACGTCAGAATAGATGCGGACGCCGTTTCCATGGTGACGAATTAGCGGCTCCAGTACCCTAAACACGATGACCGTCATGTGACATTTAGGGGGGGGTCATGATGCGTGATTTACTTTCACCAGAAGGATTAATAGAGCGTGTGGCTTCTATTAATAGGATTTTCATTAATTAATTGGATAATTCCCTATTGGCCGTTTCTTCCGTTCCGTTGCGTCAACTGCCATCCAACCGTCCAACAGCAGCTGCCGAGCCGATGGGCGGACGTTTAACCCTTACACTGCCTGGAGCGTGCCTTTCACCCCCGAAAAGCCGCTCTGCCCTGCCTTCCCACGACGTTACATGACTAACGTTCCTGTAACGTTCATGAAACGTGGGTCGGGAAACTTAACCAAAAAAGAGCGGTTTTTTGTTTTCTTTTTTTCTAAAAACGTTCATGGAACGTCCAGAAAACTAGACGTAGAAACGTTCTGTTAACCTAAATGCAACGTTTAAAAAACGTTCCGCTAACCTAAAATTAGCTGGGATGTTTCCTTGGCAAAACTGGGACTTTCCGTTACTTTGTGTATGGAAGCAGAAAAAATCTGAATGTGTGTGTTGAGCCATGTGCAGGAAATAAGAGAAACCCGGGCTAAGATAACAAGACAAAACCCGGGCTAAGATAACAAGACAAAACCCGGGTTGAAAAATGTTCCAGTCAGGCTTTCGATGATGGCTGCGAACTCACGTATTGCAGATTTTAATTTAAAACGGTGTTTGACTGGATTTATTTCTTACTCAGACTAACACAGAATCGGCTCCTTGCTTTAGAAGTCAAGCACCTTCTGCAGGGTTTCAGTCTCATGGTACTGCTGAGTCTGACAGTCACCGACAGTGGTCCAGTGGTCCAGCTCTCCAGGGCTAGATGGTACAACATCCTGCTCCTTTCTTCAGTCTGCTGTTTGAAAACAAACAGACCCCTGATCACGTGACTGGGCACCAGCGGTCTCTACAGAACAAAAGCTGGCTCCGTATCTGCTCCTCTTCTGGCCTGCTTCATCTGTGGCTCCAGGGGCGGCTTTACAGACGAGATGGTCTGTGTTTTCTTACGGTGTTGTCCAGAAATGTCCCCCTGCTGTATATTCACCCATTTAAAGTGTGTCTGCTTATCCTGCACAGGTCTCTCTGGCTGCGTCAGGTCCCTGTTCCTCACAGAGGCTTGCCTTATAACTGACATGTTGGTGTGTGTGTGCATTGTGGCAGAACAGCAGGTTCTTTCAGCCATCTAAAGGAGGCTGCCACTCTAAATATATGCAGGGCTGCACGGCAGAGTGTGGCTGGTCATGTAAATGATTTTTTGTAGCGCTATAGCATGTGTCTGAGGCCTGGGGGGTGCCTGACCCAGCTGTTAGTGGGGAAGAGGCCTGAATTGTGGTTAATTCAAACAGAGCATTTCATTGACAACGGTGTGATTTTCTTGTTTCTTCAGCAGCAAGTACAGCAGGCTGTGATTAAACTAGGGACGGCTCTATGTCACTTTTTCATCTCCGGGACCAACAACACAACCTTTCTATTGGCTGATGTTTGTACGATAGCCTGTTTGTTTCTGCTCTGTTGTGTATTCTTTTGAGATGTTTTGTTTGGCCTGTATTTCTACTGCTTGTATCATATTGTGGCCGCGTGGTTATACCGCATTGTGAAGTCGTCTGGTGTAGTGAAAATTCAGCGTACGGGGACTGTAGCTGTTTGTTTATGGAGTAAATATTTACACTACAGTGTTTGTTCCTTCTGTTGATCATAGTACATCTCTCGCTTTAAAGCCATTTGTACGAAATATGAAATATAGTCATCTAAACAAACGCTCAGACTGTGAGACAAATACTTGAATTCTTGAATAATTAGGAAACGTCCGTTTGCAACATGAAGCGAATCTCGGCTGTGTAAAGTACTGTATTATGACTTTATTTTTCTGATAACCAGTGCAGTCTTTTTCATCAGTATAGATACAGATCAGATACTAAACAGCAGATCGGCACATCCCCCCCAGAGTCTGAGCTCGCCTCAGATTTCCCGTGTATAGGACATGCAAAGGGAGGAAACTGAAAGTTATTTTAAATTTAGGAAAAAAAAAAAAAAATCTCAAGACCTAGCCAAAGAACCCAACAGCCTTGAATGTTGCACTGTTTTCTTCCCCCCAAAGAAAAAAAAAAAAAGTTGTACGAACCTCTTTCAATTTAACTCTGAAGCCTTTTGGAGAAAATCAGAGTCAGCTCGTGTAATCTGGCTCTACGAAAAAATATACTTTGCGTAATATTCATCAATTCACTTTAGTCTTGGTATACACATTTTCTTGAAATGGACTGACTTTCTCAGCTTTACAAAACTAAGCCACTTAAACGTGTTCTAAGGTAACCCTTATCTAGAAAGAGGAACATTCCTTGTGGTTTTTCCAGATTACAATTCCCCAAAGTCTAAGATGCATGTTAAGGTTTTGATTGAAGAAAGTCTTGCTGTTATTTCTCAAGTCTGCTTTGGTGTTCATGTATCCCTAAAACGCTGACACTGTAGAGAATTTCACTTCCCAAACAAACTATCTGGACGTCTGTGAATGTTCTCCTCTGGCAGTCTAGCAGGGCATGAGTTGACAGGAACGGTGACCTCATTCCAGCATTTTTAGCAGACAGATTTCAATTTCCTTTCTGTCTCCAGGGAGCTGTTTTGCAGTGAGGTTTTCAAAGGGAGAACTTTCCTCAGTTCTAGAAGACAGCTGAGGTATGGGGAATTTGACTGGCTTCTGCAAATAAAGTTACACTTTATCAACTGGAGTGGCGTCCACCAAAATGTCAGCCCCCTCCCTTTGAATTCCACATGCGGCTTTTTCATGCCACAACCACCCAATGAAATGTAGGGTTCAAGTAGGTTCTGTAGGTTATGCCAGACATCTTTAGGGCTCAATACTAGGGGCATTCTGGATGTAGTGACAAAACTAAATCTCACAAACCACTTCTTTGTGAGGCTCTGCTGGACCCTAGAAGGTGGATTGGAGCCCCACAAAGTGGCCCAGGAGACGTTTTAAGTCCTGCTGGGAGCTAAATGGTAGTTTGGCCGTATCCCTACAGTGGGAAGTTCATGGTGTTTGTCTGCAGTACTGAGGAATTCGTGCACACTGGTTTTTATGGGTTTGTGATGTGCAGGGCTTACCGTCGCAAGGCAGTGCACAGCATGGATAAAACCGAGAGAGATGCAGATCGATGGCCTCCAGAAGGTCCTGAGGGATGGCACCGCAGCACCTGTCTTTGCCAAATGCCAACCGTAGCCAAATATCGCTGAAGAGAAACGTCTGTAGAGTGTAGGTTTGACTCCCATACACAGGGAAGCTAAAGAGGGTGTGATAAGCAGACGTCAAACATTTTAATCAGCAGGCTGTAAATATGATTACCACTAATGCCGAAATCTCTACTAATGCATTCCAGGTCTCTTCACGCATTGTTAAAAATAACAGAGAGACACTCAAGATTGTGGGCAGATAAGATGACAGTGTACCATTCAGTGTTCTTGTTATTATCCAGACCCCAGATGGCATTAACCATAAGTTGTGTTTTTTTTTTTTTTTTTTGACAGTCTTGTGTGAATCGTGTCTTTGCAAACAGCCAGAAGGGGTCCGGTCACTACTCCACATCTCCCGGAGGGCATCCTGGATCCAGATCATGGAATTGCTGTTTTCAGGAGCAGTAACAAGTAGGCCGCCTTTCTTTAATGACAGCAGATCTGTCTCACTCTGTAAGGATCTAAAGGGGGAACAGTTCGTATTGTGATTCCTACAGATGGTCACGCCTGCTTTTGACTTTAAATATTAGCATACAGATCCTGAATATATTCAAGCATGCTAGCTGGTAAATTATAAATAAGCTTGTTTATACACTGGAGTTTTAGGTGCCATTCAAGGTGTGACCCAGCCTGTATATCAGTGAATTAATTACTTTCAATATATGTAATTACAGGTTCTCCTATAAGAAAGAGTGGATCGCCGGCTGACCAGTCATGCCGCGGGTAAGGCTGCTGTCCTCGGTGTCACATGGGACAGGCTGCCAGTCACTCAGCATGTGTCCTGCCCCCCCCCCCACAGGTTAAGCCTGTCCCTGCTGGCCCCTGACCTGACCTACGAGTGCCTCTCCATCAAGCCGCTGACCGGCTCTCCGTGCTCCTGCCGCCGAAGCCCCCGCCTCCTCTCCAACGGCTACTACGTGCTGACGGAGGACAGCTACGTGCTCGATGACGAGGGCAACGTCTCCATCACCCCCTCCAAGGCCAACGTGTCCTACAAGGAGAACCTGGTCAGGTCAGCTGTCTGCGAATCAGAGGTCAGGTTTGTGAGCTTGGTCTCCTGGGGGATCGAGCTGACGAGCATTAAATACACACGCATAAATAATACTTTAAAGAAAACTGGCATGAAAAACACCCTGCAGCTTTTTTTTTTGAAACTGTGCTACATGAAAGGATTATGCAAGGCTAAACGTCCCCTTACCATGGATGGATGGATGGATAAATGTAATTGGAGACCTGCAAACGATTAAGAGGTTTTATTAGTAATAAAAAGTCCTTGGAGGCTTAAAACTTCGTGTTTAACATTATTAAGTGGCTAATACAATTTTTTGTGTGTTAAGCTGCTTAAAAACTTTGTGTACGTAAATAAGTAACAAGCAGTACGTTTTAGTAGCTGAAAACTGAGTAGTTTATTTTCTGCTCCTGAGATCAGAAGGGTGAGGTTTGTGACAGACATTTCGACAGAACCAAATGCCATCTAACCTCATTACAGAGGATGTGGTGATGGCTGGCCTGCCAGTCTAGAAATCGTCAGAGATGGTGGATCTTGTAGCTCAGCGCTTTCACAGGAGCCCTTGTCTCGAAACATCAGTCAGGCAAAACGTGTGGTTGGCAGAAGTCTGTCTGCGTGCTTCGGTGAAGGCGGGTGTAGTGTCAGATTCAGTCGAGCTTCGTCCTGAAGTCACGCTCAGCACCGGTCATCGTGACTCGTAAACTGAAGAAGGCTTCGTAAAATCAGTCATTGGAGTATTTTGAGGATAGCCAGGGTTTTTCCTTCTGAGAGTTTCAAAGCTGGGCTAATTCTCCCTTCTCTTTAACCCTCGCATGTCAGGCTGTCCCCTGCCTTGTGTCCTAAGTTGCCTAGGATGGGCTCCAGGCCCCCCAGAACCCTGCATGGGATAAACTGGTTTGGAGAATGGATGGACGTCGAAATGAAACGTTACGCTTCTCTTTCAGCACGTGTGTAGTTAGCCAGGCTGGAATCACGTCAACTCCACACAGTTCTGTGTGTCTGTCAGTCCAGATGTAGTTTCTGACAGGAGAAGGGAGGCGTACTGTGTGAACAGCGCCTCCTTCTGTCCTCACAAGCTCCGTCGCGTTTAATGTCCCATCATGGTGTTTCTGGAGTCCACTCAGCAAGAGGCAGGTTTTTCTTCGGTACACAGAAGTTAGAACAGCCCGACCCCAGCTTTGCCGTCCAGCATAAGTCTGAGCGAATCACCGCCCGTTTCCGAGAACCGATCCCATCCCTCCCCATGCAGGATATTCCGACGCAGGCGCAGGTCCCGCAGGTCGCTGGCCAGTCTGTTTGGGATGGGTCAGTCATGGAGCGTGTTGGACGCGGTGTACCGGCCCAGCCTCGGTGAGATGTCCTGGGCGGAGGAGAGCACCACCGAGCTACAGCACGACCGCAGCTGTGCTTACGGTGAGCGGCCGTGAGGCGTTTAGGGGCCCTGCCGCCTTCACACCTCGTGTTGCTGCTCCCAGAGTGACCTTAGGAGTGAAGCCAGGTTTCATGGGACCATTCCTCCACCTTCTCCAGACCACAGCACTCCACAGAAGCCAGCCAACCACTCCTGCCGGCCCTCGGCCTCAGACACAGAGGCCTGCTACTCCAAGGAGCAGTTCGGCGAGATCCTGGGGGGCTGCCTGGAGGTCCCAGCCACCTCCCCCTTCAGCGCCAAGAGCTGCTGCCACCCCCAGGCTTGGCCGTCAGGTAAGCCTCAGGACGGCGTCCTTGTTGGAGCTGCTCCTTTGGCCAGGCGGGTCTCTACTTCTGAACGACTTCTCCTCGCAGCTCTGTGGCACATCTGAAAGTGAACAAAACGGCAGGATCCAGCGAGTCCCCTGCTGACACCTTTGCTGTTCCTTGTGCTGTTTGTGTCTCAGAATTAAGCTGGTGTAAAGACGGCCATTCGAGGCTGCGTGAACTGAAGGCCCGCCCCTTCTCCTCCCAGCCTTATCTGCAGGAGTGACTCTCAGACTCCTGAGAGGCCTGTCACCCTGAGTAATAAATCTAGGGAGGAATGTGTCGTGGGCACTGGTCAGTCTGGGACTGGATAAAAGGCTTCAGTGAATGAGCTCCTTAGGACCCCAGGCTGTCTATTCGCTGCCTGACACTTTTTGTTTTTCCTCACATCTTCTGTTTTTGAAGCTTGCTGGTCAGATTCTTCATTCAAGAAGCTCGTTCAAGACTTGCTGGTGTATTTCACTAACTAGGAAGTGATGTCTTTATTGGCGTGTGTTTTTCAGATTCCGGTATTGTTGCAGCCTTCGTCCTCGTATTTCTGACCCTTTGCCTGTTGACGGCTCTCTTCTCCAGGTGACGTCCGCTTTCGTAACGCGAGCTGCATCAGAAGGCCATGTCAGCACCCACGGCTTTCTCTCCCCATCCCCATCCCGTTTGTAGGCTTGGTAATGAGGCCCTGGTGCCTTCTGGAGTTAGGATGTGTGAGCCCATGGTGTAGGACACTTTCAGCGTTTGTATGTCAGATCACATCCGTGTCAAGTTGGCTCGCCTTGCCTCTCAGGCCCACGATCAGGCAAAGAGCTCAGAATTGATAGGGTCAGGTATGGCTTGGATAAAACATAACTGAACAGAAATGTTTGTTTGTTTCCCCACTGTCTTTAAGACAGATGGACAACAGATGTTAGATTTAATTCTAACACAGATGTGTAAATCTTTGTTAATGACTCAGTTAGGGTGTCACTGACGTCAGTCCCTTAAAGGACTGAGAGCAGCAACTTGCCTGTGACTTGATCTTGATGGTCCCTGTTCTTCAGGTCCCTGCTGGCTGGAGTGGCCGTGGCATCTGTCACTTTCACCCTCATTTTGACATCATTCTGTGAGTACTGAGGCCTCCCCAACACTAGAGTGAAACATCTACCAGTATGAATGTGGCGAACTCCTACTTTGGAAGAGAACATCGGTTGATACTAACTGATATTACTAGATCGTCATTCAGATGTGACAAACATTAATAATGAAATGTTTTCCTGACAAACAGTTTGTGTTTCCATTGCAGTCCTTACAAAGTCTACATTTGGGACCACAGTGAAGTGGAGCAGAACGAAAACAGAGGTACGAGGCTCATCTGAGCCATTCGCCAAAGGTGTGGACGTGTTCGCTGCCGATTCGCGATACGGCTTCCTCAAACGTGTGGACGTGTTCTCCGCCGATTCGTGATATGGCGTCTTTTCATGTTTTGCTGTAGGACATCAGCTCCAGAAACGAGTAGACCCAAGGAAAGCAGGTATTCCTCCTCCTTCCTGAAACACACACTCGAGATGTTGTGCCATTGTTTATTCTGTCGTTCCCTTCGCTTCCTAAGCTGTGGGAGATGATGTCACTGTACAGAGTGAGAGAAGAGAAGATGGAGGGATGAGTTGGACACTGGAGAAGACTGCTGCAAGCGCAGCACCATTTTTCATCCCCGTTGAGAGTGAAACATGCATTAACACACCTTGGTCTGATGGGTATAACAGAAGGGATTAGTAAGGGTACTGTAGTACTCTTCATTTTTACAAATTATTTTTTTATTACTTTGGTAAAATAAAATGAGAAGTATTTAATGACTAATACTTCTCGTTTTATTTTGAAGACTGATGTTCAAACTGGTAGAATACCGGTGAGGTTTTGGGGTATCCGACGTGTTTGTCGTATCGTAGATGTACTGTATAAAGTGAAAATCATAAAAAAAACAAACAAATCCTGTGACTAGGAGCCTAATAATCGTGTATTTGCACAAGCTCTTTGAGCAACATACCTGGTCAGAAATTTCATGCCGCTTACTGAGTGGTGGAAGTATTTGCTTACAAGAAGCCAAAAAATGTCAAAGTAGAGGCTTGAAAGTGAAGTGCCTTCTTTATGGTAAACGGACGCGGGGACCGTTTGTCCCTCGTCACGGCGTGCCTGCTAATGGAAGACAGCCCTGTGCCTGATGGCCCTGTCCTACAGGACTGAACCCGCAACGAGAGAATTCATGACTGTAGTCATAAAGGCGGTGTGACATATGATGACATTACCAGGGTTACTTCGCACTGGCGGCATCTATGAAGGAAATGATTACCTCATAGAAATATCCGGTGAATGGACATGAAACGTGTTTTTATGGTAACGATTTAATGTCAGCGCCTCGAGTTTGACAATTGAGAATTTTACAAATTGCAGACAATTTTGTTGTTTGTTAAGCGATAACATTCATGGGCAGATTTACGAAGCCACGCTTAGCATCTAGGGTTAGCAAACGTGTTTGGGACGCAGCATTATGAAGCCTTTAGGGAAACTGGCAATCGTAGTGTGGATTGTGAAGTGTTGTAAGGCAGTGGTAGATCTGAAAACGGGGGTTCCAAACTCTGCTCTCGGTGGGCCTTGATCTATCAGTATTCAGTGATTACTTAGTCATTTAACTACTGACCAAGTACAGTACGTGACGGAAATTATATTTAAATCATTTAATTTAAATAAACAAAAGTAGCATGTTTTTTCTGGGAACGAGACCTGTAGATGTTTCCTAATCACCGATTTGGTTTAACAGTTCAAAAATGAGTCCCTGCATGGTGCCAGCATCGGTTTAGCTTGATTCACGGCGTCTCCCTCAGCTCAGCTCGGCCTGATGTGTGTGTCAGTCACGTCTGATATTCCGAGGCTGAGATGTCTGTCTGAACTGTTGTACTTCTGTGTGCTTCCACATAACTATTATACTTCAAAGATTTATAAACATCATAACCATGTGCTTTTCCAGTCATTACCTAATTTTATTCTGTTTGTGTCTTGGAAAAATATACAGGAATATAAACTGCCAAATATACATCTGCATTAAAATATCCTTTTCCACGTTTAATGTTTTTAATCACAGTTTACCAACTGGGTTATGCTAGACTTCAAGAAGTGTACGTAAGATGGAGTTATCGGAAAGTCTCTGTGGAGTTCTGTCCCATAGGAATAGAGATACCTATCCATTACAGCTGGTGGGCATGAAAAAGTGACATGCAAAAATTCTACTTAAAGTTTGTTCTCCCAGCTGTCAAATTCCCAAATTCTTCCCAAAGTCAAATTTGTCCATCAGTAATCTGACTTGGTTCTCAGAAAATGAAGAATGATGTCTGACATCTGGTACGGGACTCCACTTTTCATGTCTGTGTACAAAATATGGTATATGCTTTAGGAAAGAGATTTTATTTAAATTGATGATTTGATGGAACTGAAGGAAAGTTTTGAAGATGAGGTACGACTGTATGTTGCACTGTAAACAAAATTCATCGCTGTAAGATTTTGTTTCTTGCCGATATGCTGTACACACACGTTAAACAAAGCATTTCTTAGATTGTACACTTCCATCAAAATGTGAATTTGATCCGAAGCCATTTTAACGTGACTGTTAAACCATCGTAAAATGCTGTCTTAAAAGAAAGTTAACCCAGTTGGCAAATGCCTTTTGAAATACGGTGAGTTAATATGAAAACCTGTCACTTTGTGCCATGTCAGCTTCTGCTTGACACTGCTGACAGACCACGGAACGGCCACAGGTGCTGAATGTTCCGTGTAGCATACGTCAAGCAGCATGATGTCGCTCTGAAAATATTTACGTTGTTAAAATGTCCTTCACATGTTGTTGACGTAAGAATATTAAAGTCATAGTACATCTCTGCTAAAGTTTTCACTTTTTGTTTGAGCGACAAAGTAACGTCACAGAAAGACTAGACTGTTCCGAACTGCTACACTCTTTAGACAGTACGCCCTCTAGTGGCTGTCATGATTTTTCTTATGGTCATTATGCTGGTGCTAGCTGAGATATATATATATATATATATGATGTTACATAATTTGCCTAACCTTGGCAGCCTGTTTCCCATTTCTGCTATATTCCTTATTTAAAACTGAAAAATATCACTATGTATGTTTGACTTCACAAGGAATGCAGCAATAATATTATTTGACAGAAAAAGTAAAATGGTGTTGTGGCATATATTGGTAAATAATTGCTTATCACTCGGTTTTAGTTCCCGAATCCCGTAAATCCGAAGGCCGTGTCTGTTTTGGCCACAGTCACGTTGGTGGGGGTGCGGCATCGCGATGCCTGCTACCAGGCAGTCATTGCCAAGCTGAAACTTCAGTGAACGACTTTCATTTCTTCTTTCCACTGAATACCTTCATTGTGATGACATATCAATTCCTGCTGCTGCCCAGTCCCGTGAGACTGATTCAGCCAGAAATTACAGCAATTATCACTCCTGAAGTGGATATTCCATCGCTCTTGTTTATAGCCTTGGGTTTTTGACATCAGTTATTAGTAACGGCGCCTGTCTGTACAATGAATGGCCAGCTATAACACTCTGTTCCAAATTATTTTAATTGCGTGATAACTTGAATGTGGGTGTCAACACTGACTTTCATAATTACCCATGATAATGACTGTACTTGAAACAACGCACACACCAAAACACGTCCGTATCTAGCATTCCTGATTTCAGCGCCTCCATTTCTATACATTTCAATTTAATCTTTAAATTAGTAAAAGGACAAATGAGGCTAACGACAGCATTGATTGACCGTTGGGGATACTCCCACCCAGCGCAGCTTTTGAAGCCTCCTGGATACGGTAGATGCTTCGAGCTCACCACAGACGCTGAGGGCACGAGGAAATGACAAATGCCTCTACGTTGGTAGAAACAAACCTTCTCTTCTGGAGTCTGCAGGTGTCATACTTAGAATTCAGCAGCACTTTATCCTCGGCCAATGAGAGAGATTCAACTTGCTTTCACTTCCTGTTTTATTAAAACACAGCCACACAATGAGCATTTTCTTTTTCTAAATACATTTAAAACTAAATAAATAAAATGGCTCGTTAACAATTGATGGTAATCTAAATGACTAATTCATAGGCATGAATAATTAAAGAGCAAGATTTTGGTAATGCAACATTCTTGTATATGCGGTAAATTAAATTATTAAAAGGCTTCAGGAAACCGGGTCTGTGAACGCCACAGTGAGCGAGGGAGAGGGGGGTCTGGGAGGACCAGCCGTCACACACTGAAACCAAAGGAATAAGCCAGAGTTTCATCTCGTGAAGATGCTATGCGTTGGTCTTAAGGCGTTCAAGAGTACAACAGCAGATAAATTTCTGGTGTGGTTTTTCAATCGCCGCACGCTTGTGTACACCTTTAACCAAAAATGCCTTAAACATCAACTGTCTCGTAAAAAATACCGTTCACGGTAATAGTTCAACCGTGACCAACCTCAGCCAAAGGAGACCGGAGGCTTGCAGTTAAAACTCAGGCAGGGCAGCAGAGGTGGCACCACAGAGCATGGCTGTAAATCACATGACCAGGCAAGCCGTCCAATAGCAACAGGCAGGGGTGGAAAAGCAGCAGCCTACCATTAATACTATCAATAAAGCCTCATTTTAAATACACGACACAGCAAGGCCTTAAATACATTGAATACATACAGATGCTGGTGTACAGTACATTAAAAACTGTCAAACATAAACTTCCATATATCCAGTCTCTACGTGTGTTTTGTTCCGTATTAAACGGAAACTCAGTACATCTTAAATGGCTGAACCACTGTTTGCTGGGTATTCAGAAGCAATGAATCACTGAAGAACCTCTGCAGAGAGCACAGAAGCGCATGAAGACTGAAGACACTCAGAAGCAGAACCGTCTTCCCTAGCGATGGGACAAATGAGGCTTCAAAACCCGCGGTGGGTGGGAGCACCAGCACGGATTGGCTTATGAAACCTCATTGTTTAAAAAATGTTATATGTTGGTTGTGTTTGCATTCGGAAACCGGGAG
>JAACJT020000064.1:1495864-1512730 GCA_009936485.2 Gymnarchus niloticus | reverse complement strand
CTCAGACCCTGCGCGTTCACATTTCCCAGTTCACACTCGAGTGACTCCACTCAGACCCTGCGCGTTCACATTTCCCAATTCACACTCGAGTGACTCCACTCAGACCCTTGCGCGTTCACATTTCCCAGTTCACACTCGAGTGACTCCACGCAGACCCTGTGCGTCCACATTTCCCAATTCACACTCGAGTAACTCCACTCAGACCCTGCTCGTTCACATTTCCCAGTTCACACTCGAGTGACTCCACTCAGACCCTGCGCGTTCACATTTCCCAGTTCACACTTGAGTGACTCCACTCAGACCCTGCGCGTTCACATTTCCCAATTCACACTCGAGTGACTCCACTCAGACCCTGCGCGTTTACATTTCCCAGTTCACACTTTAGTGACTCCACTCAGACCCTGCGCGTTCACATTTCCCAGTTCACACTCGAGTGACTCCACTCAGACCCTGCGCGTTCACATTTCCCAGTTCACACTCGAGTGACTCCACTCAGACCCTGCGTGTTCACATTTCCCAGTTCACACTTGAGTGACTCCACTCAGACCCTGTGCGTTCACATTTCCCAGTTCACCCTTGCAGCCCCCAGCTTAGGTTACACTGTCAGCTGCCAGCACACACTGATTTATGGCTGTCCCTTTAAGCCCCCCCCCATGGGGTTTCAAGGGAATTCAGTGGAGTTTCCCGGAGTACCTCCCCCACACCCTTTTCCCCTTCTGGCTCCCCCAGTCCCTCCCCCGCATAACGTGATCCGTCTTCCTTTCCTGGCCAGCTGACTGATAAATGCCCTTCCCTGAATGCCAGGACTCCTGGCACATAGAACACCACAGACGCTGTGTGGGCGGCCGGGCCGAGGTCGGGGTTAGGTGCTGGGCGATCCACCCAGGTCCCACGTCATGTTCTGCTTAGGGTGCTGGGTAAGCCATGCCCTTTATTCTCAGGACACCTTTCTGTGATTGGCTGCTGGGTTTTGCAGAGAACATACTGAATTAGATGAAAATGGGCTGCAAGACTGCTTTTCAATTTTTGAACAGTTAAAAGAATGTGATATTGATCCAAGCTCTTTTCCACAATGCTGCCTTAATGCCCTCGTAATGCGCTTGAACTCCTGAGGGGTAACAGGCTCAGCTCCACCAGAGGGCAGAGGGCAAATGCAAGCCAATTTTATTTTTATTTAAGATATTTTTTTAAACCCTTACACCTAAAGACCCCAAGCCTCTTCAGAGAACATCTTGGACTACCCTGCATATCCAAGGTATTGCTGGGCCCACTAGGTTACCATCTCTCGGCTAAAAGCAGTATTACCCTAGTGGGATTTAAATCTGTAGCCTTAATGTGTCCTTAACAACTATCCCACCTACTGTGCTGAAGGGTAAAAACGTAATTACCGCCATTCCCATGTATCACGTCATTACGGTCATTCTCATCTATCATTCCTGTGTCACACTGTCTGAATTGTAATGGGCATAGATGACCTTGTACGACCCCCTCGCCTCCACCTGATCTGTGCATACGTGTTCTCAACATCGGGCTGCGTCCTCAGGCACACGGGGCTATGGCCGTCCCTGTTTTAGAAAGAATAATAAAGTGCCGTCCACACTGCAATCACGAAATGTTACATGGGATTGACTAATGGATGCAGGCTCAGCAGCTCCCTGTCTCAGCCAATTGCACCTACACAAGAAATGGCCAGATACGGTGATGTTCAGATGGGGAGGGGTAAGCTGCCTGCTTTGCAGATGAAATATTTCTGCAGCCACAGATGATCGCAATAAGCCCAAGACAGCAAGGCTTCCACGTTAGCTCTGTAATGTAAATCTGATAGGAATGCTCTGTCAACGGTAAGTCCTGAAGTCGATTCGCAAGTTTCCATTTTCATTCCCACCCAATGAGCAGTGTGGGGGCTGATTTCAAAAGTGCTATGGAAAAAAAGGCCCCTGTCTGGTCACCAGAATAATTCAGCACAAATTCTACATCATGGTGATTAACACACTGAAGTGTGAAGCCTGTAGTGATGAATTCCTGTATCGTGTTCTCCATTCTGCACCAAAAGCATTTTATCAGCAGCAGTGATCATTCAGGCGTAATGTTTGGGTGCACTGAAGGCATGGAAAATAATTGCATAATTTCCCAGAATGCATTATGAGTTGGTTTATTGTTAACACGTCCCATCACGGTGTTTGTGATGTCTCTGAACTGTTATAATGTGTTATAATTGCGATTAGATAAACAGAACGATGGCTATGGTAAGACTTGTCCTCTTGAAGCGGCTTAGGGAACGGCTGTCAGGAGGGTCATACGAGAGAGATCTCATTTGTACATTGATTTATGATGGCCTCTAATAGCCTTTGTAGCCTTTTGCTAACAGATAAAAGCTTCTGGAGTTGTGCTCCCTCGTAGATCTGAGATGCCACATCAGGTTTATGGCCACGGTTAATGGAGAAAATGCTGACGTGAGCTCTGATTTTTGATGGCTGGCAGATAGACTGAGATGGCCACATGAAAACGCTGCCCATTCGCTTGGAAACCATGCACCAGGATTTCTTTTCTGGCTCTGAGCTTCACCAATGACCTGTACGTTCTCAGGCTTGGCTCAAAGGCATAGTCTTCAAGAACCTGGATTTGAAACCTGACCTTCATTGGTTTTGCTGCCCCAAGGAGGTCTACTGCAGTATCTTTGACCAGTAGCCGTCATCTAAATTGCTATTTAAATTGGTGGAAATCGTCTGTTGCTTTGAGTAAGTCTACTCTAAGTCTACTCTAAGCATTTTGGAAATGAATGGTGGATCTGCCCATAAGTAGCACAGGTAGGTGCTCAGAAGGTTCAGGCAGAGATGGGCTGAATGTCTGACACTCAGCTTGGGTAGCATTGAGATGAAAGTTCTGCTGTTTCCTTTCATGTGCTGTACAAAGTGGCCTCCTGGTATTTAGATGAATGAATACCTCTGTAAACTCTGTGCTTCAAAGGCATGAGCGGTCCATGTGTTCTGACATAAACTAATATGATCTATAGGCATGAAAAAAGCAGTGGGTGTTCAAAAAAATTAAATACTTATGTCAGCTTATCAAGATGGACACTTTGTCCAAATCTGACCACAACTGAAAATGGACATTTGTGAGTCTGCTTTTCGGCATGCATGAATTCCTAATACCATCCATCCATCCATCCATCCATCCATCCATCCATCCATCCATCCTCTAACCACTTATCCTGTTCGGGGGTGGTGTGGGGAGTATTCTGTGACTGGGATTACCAATATCACCTTCCTTGACCTGTTTCTCTCGTTATTTCCGTAAAGCACTTTGACATGTTAATGACCTTTCTGCATGATAATCGTGCTGTATTTATTCATTTACTTTGCATTGTTTTGGTATACGTCATGTCAGATTTCAGTTGATGCTCCTGGAATTCCTGTGGAAAAATCCCCGCATTGGGTAACACAGTTCTCCATACGGACAGCATCATAGCACAGACGTTCTTTTCGTTATGAAGAATTAGAGGACCACTGACTGGAGAGCTCGGGATCGTCTCTCTGTGGTTTGCAGTTTTCAGTGCAGCAGCCGTAAGTGTGAAGTTTAACTGAACAGTGGCAGGCTTCTGAGGGAGATTTACCACTGCTCTGTACGTGACATGAATCAGCCCCAGCAGAGCTCTCCGTGAAGCTCCATCGCTCTTTGTCCTGCAGTCTCTGCCTCGCAACTCATTTCTCAAGATGACCCCGCTGCAGCTGACGGAGCGAGCACGTCATTTTTTTGTAATTTATACGAAAATAACAGGCAGGCTTCTGCGAGTGTGTCACAGCACGCTGGGTCTAATAGAAGTGAGCCTTTGGAGAGCGGGCAGCTGTGGCACCCCGGGGATCGGAGGTAGCCGCCACTGGCTGTGTGCGTTGCCGTGGAGATCTGTTCGTGTTTGTCTTGTTCCCAGAGAAGGAGACCGTGACTCATTCATGTCAGTGGAAACGGACCCCCAGGGTTCTGCACGTCACCCACTTGACCTAAACACTGGTTGTGTTGGGAAACCCACCGGGCAGAAAAGACCATTTATGAGGTGGTCTTTGCAGTCACATGCAGGGTTGGTCTTTCCCTCTGCCTGGTGGGCTTGTGTGGTCGCCACAATCCAGGTTCATTATGCTAGCTGACAAGTCTGAAATGTCTGCTGGTTACCTTGCTTGCTGAAGGCGGCTTCCTCCTGATGTCTCACACTTCCATGTCAGCTTGGTAAATCTCATGGACGTGTGTGTAAATGAGTGTGTGGGTCCTACGCAGCCTTTAAACATGCTGTGTACATATGGTAAGGAGTGCTTCCCTGCTCTCGCTGCTGCTTTTAAACATTTCAACCACCAATTGCATGTGCATTCAGAACACGGGGGTTTAATATCATGTCTACTGATCCATCTGACTTCAGACTGTTTCCATGGTTTCCCTGGACAGCGAGAGCGGTCGGTGTCTGTTTTATTAAAGACGAACGCATGGTGTGCCAGCGGAAACTGAAAATGGGGGCTAGTTCTGATTGCCAGTGTTGGTAAATGCTGAAAAATGACCTTCTTGACAGAAAGGTGACTGAATAAATACGAACAGATGACGGATATGGCGTTTTACATCTGCCATTCTCAGTTCCTGGGACACCCCTTTGCTCTCAGGATAGCCTGAATGTGGACTCACTCAAGGTCTTGAAAACATTCCTTAACGGTTCTGGTCCATGTTAACACGTCTGCATTATGTAATTGCTGCAGATTTGTCAGCTGCGTATCGGTTCTGTGAATTTCCTGTTCCACCACATCCCAAAGGTTGAACCACTGCCTCAAGGCAGGCTGGGGCCATGAATTTGTGCCATTTACTTGAAATCCGGACCCTGAATTGTGGTTCATCAGACAATCGGCGTGCCCACAGTAGCCTGACTTACCTGAGTAGAGAGGAACCCGATGGCGCAGCCCATCCACCTCAATGTTTGACAGGTTGTAAATTCAGATGCTTTTCTGCTTGTCATTGTAGGAAAGAATGCTTACCTGAGCAGCTGTATCCTTCCAGTCTGCCCATTCTCCTCTGACCTCACATCAGTGAGGTGTTTCCACCCACAGAACTGGATGTTTCCTGTTTCTAGTCCCATTCTGTGTAAAATCTAGAGGCTGTTGTGTGAAAATGCCGGGAGATTTCAGTTTCTGAAATACCCATACCACCCCAGATTGGCTCTAACAGTGATGCCCTTTTCAAAGTCACTTTGATTACACCTCATCCCCATTCTGATGTTTAATCTGACCATCAGCTGAAGCTCTTGACCCGTGTCAGCCTGATTTTACGCATTTAGCTGCTGCCACATGATTGGCTGATTGGAGCCGGTGTACCGGTGTCTAAAGTCTGGCAGTATTATGGTGATCATAGACAAAGACATGTATGTTTAGAGACTGAAGACTAAGGATGAGTGTAAGCAGCCTTGAGCTCGATAAAATTGTTTTCTTCACGATGCTCCATTTGTCTTGAGCTTCTTCTAAACTACGTGTTCTTTATGTTTATTTATTTTTTTTAATTATGCATGCTGGCATCTTCTGCATGCAACTTTGAATACCAAACTTGCAGTAATATATACTTTGACCTTGGTGGTTTTTCCTCTAGCACATCCCTGTGTTCTCGTGATAAATTGGCAAAGATCACACCGAACCTGCTGGCTGACTGATCCCATCTCCATTCTTGGCTCAGCCATAGAGACTTCTAAATCCACTCCCAAGGCCATCAACCTGGCATCGCCCTTCCCTGCCTACTTCCTCCAGCTCCTCTCATCTCACTCTCTCGGATATGGGGGAGGGATTCCTTTCAATATTTCCCTCTCAGCTTTCTGATGAAGCTCATTTTTCCATGCAGAATTTCTTCACGCCTGCAGCCTTCGGTGAGCTGGAACTCTCCTCGAGGGTCACGGCCTACCCTCTATTAAAATGAGCGAATGATCAGCTTTTTCTTCCACGTGATCCTCTAATCATTAGTAAGTGAGGCTCCAGCTCCATTGCTGAAAAGGCATCTTCTCAAGAAAGGCTTTGTGTTGTTTCGTTGCCACTCAGAGGGATTTACATAATTTCCTCATATTCCTATCTTGAGCTTGAGCTGTGTACTCAAGGTAGATTATAAGTGTGGACTCCATCCTAAATGCTGGAATCCGTTAGTCTGTTCTGATTGACACCAGCAGTTGCAATGTCACCTGTCACCCAAAGCAGAGAGGTTAACCTACCAAGTACCGGTTAGTACCCCCCCCACACACACACACCCACCCACCATGTGTTTGTTGGTTATTCGGTGGCCTGATATGAAGGCCTTTTCTTTTCCTGTGTACAAATTGAACGCATTTTATTTTCTCTATAATAAAAGATTTATGGGAAAGGACATGAGTGAAAAATGTACTCCTTTTTTCTAAAGGGTTCAGACACGAATTATAGCTGTAGGAGTTCTGCCAGATGATTTGTATTTTTGCAGCAGTTACTTGTAAATATTTATATACATGCTTCAGTGCCTTCCGATTGCTAAACTGGTCTGATAAATCACGTTTCTGAAATCTCCTTTTTTCCCCAGAAAATTCTTACAGTATTATTTGCAATATAGCAGTTTTTAAGTGTTTACTTAGCTGCTTAGTTTGGCAAGCTAAATTCTCCTGTATTTGATTTGTCACAAACCAGGAAGAAATTTGTGTAGCTACCAAAATCACTTTCCATTATTAAGGAAATTGATCGAATCGCATCATTTAGTAATGTCTGTTTCACCGGTTCTGTTCAACTTGATGAGCACTGGATTCTGGGCTCAGTCTTAATCAGGCCTGGTGCAGGACGTCACTCTGCACTGACAACATGAGTGAGAGGTGGGTCTCATGACACGGGGAGCTCCGCCCCTTCTGTAATGAGGGGATGATGCTGTGGAAACGGCCTCAGACGCTAGGGGAAGGATTTCAGGTTGTGAAAGGAGTGCCTTCTGGAATCGGGGGTGGCTGAGGTGGAGAATGGTGGCATTTGGGGGCTCTCTCAGTCTCCCGGTTCCAACTAGTTTAGAGCATTAAAGTAACCCTGAAGGAGTAGAATGAAGAACCTGAGGTCCACTGCTCCTCTGTGACATTGCCATGAAGGTAAAGTAGGTGACATTCCTGCTGATCTGTTCATAGGACAGGCTAGAAGCATTCTGTCTGGTTAATTTTATTTTTATCGTTTTCTTGCCTTAATCGCCTCTGATTACTTCCATCTGTCACGCGGTTCTCAAGTTGTCATGTGTGCTGTATGTACACGCCTTCTTTGGAAAGCTGTCCACCTTGGCTTGGATGATAAATCACAGGAGTTGCTAAAAATAGGCAGGATGGAAACCCAGCTCTCTATCCCTGGCCTGTGTGATGATGATATCTTATTGGTGTCTTAAGAAGCAAAACAATTTGTTTCATATCCTCTCTCTCTCAGGGAAAGGTTGCACTTGGACATTATGTTTAAACTGGGAATATCTATACACCTACACTCAAAGGTGCATTCTGGGGGGGGTGGGGGGTATTGTGTGTATTTGGGTGCGGGGGTTTTAGCCAAACCTGCTTAGGTTACTGATTCTGTCTTTGGGTCTACCTCCAGCAAACTGACCTTTCTGAACACGTTAGTCTGTCACCATCTCTAGTTATGTACCAACGTAGTGTGACTTCATTGATTCCAGGCTTTATAGACTTTCAATGTGCAACCTCATTTTAGGATAAACTCCCCTGAAGATAAAACCTTAGCACGTCTGCCAAAGGCTCGCTGGCATCGGGGTCCGACAGGCCAAGTGCCGTCCCACTTCCTCCACCATTCAGGCTGTGAAATAAAATGGACTGCTTAAAATCTTCCAGCATCACTCAGTCATTCTGTGCTCTCATTCTTGCACCTGGTTTTCAATTTATGATTTGAATGCTCTGTGTTTTTGCCCCTGGAGAGGTGAGAAAGTGTCAACGGCAGTTCAGGAAGCCGAAAAACACCCAGCGACACATCTTTGTTACTGGCCTGCTCCTCTCTCGTCGTTCGAGTCCTGATTGAGGTCACGTGACCCCCCCCAAGATACTCCTACCAGCAGTTAACGGTGAAGTCACCAATGGCACGACTTGATATGCTAACCTAATAGCTCTTAGGGCCTCTGAGTTGGGGGGCTCTTTAGGGCCAGCCCTCCCTAACAGCACCAGGGGGAGGGGTCAGCAGGTTTAAGGAGGAATGTTTTACTAATGGATGTACAGGTTTATCCATTTCACGACTGGGTCGTGGCAGTCTACAGGTTCCCATCAGCTGTTCTGCAGTAGCGACGACGATGCTGATGATGTTGGATGTTGTTGGAGCAATCAGCAGAGCAAAACGGTTCATTCATCACCCTCACGTGCTGATTTGAATAGAGACTGAAATGAATGTCTTTTGATGCCTTAAATCAGTTTGCTCTACCGTCTGCTTAGTTCCTCGGTGCACAAAGACTGTACAGAAATAGGCCACGGGGTGGTTTTGCCCTTCATTTTATAATTTGTAAGCAATTTATAATTGCTAATTGCCACCCAGCAGACAGCCGAGAGATCGGCTTAATTCCCTCTGGATGTGAGGAGTCACATGGTTAAATGACAGCTGCCATCTTGTTGGTCCTGCTTTCTTGAGAAAAGATACGGTTTCTAACATGTCAGCTGGAGCCCCAGGTAGGCTCAGACTGGGGTAAATATATCGTGGTAACTCTTTCAGAACGCCAAGTCTGTGCAGGACGGAGCTGCTTTCCAGTTGCACGTCCTGATGGTCTGAAATGGGAGGTGGTGATGAAATGGTCACCATTTGATTTGCTTTTATAAATCTGGTGGTCTGGAAGAAGATGAGGGTCTCAAGCTTTCTGCGTGGATGCGGGTTTTATCCCGCATATAAAAGATGGTCCTCATCAGGGTGTGTGTGAAACATTACAGCCATTAAACAGAGATGCATGCTTCCAGATGCCCCCCCCCCCCCCATCAGTTTGCCATCATGGCTTCAAATTTAAGGAAGCACGTTTTGTGCTTAACTAATCGACTTGGATGCCCGGTCACGTCAATCAAAGACGCTGTGTTTTTCATTAGCATATCAAGGTAAGCTGTAGGGTTGTCTTTAGGAAAGTCCTTTGTGTGCTTAATTGATTGGGTGCCCAGTGCAATCAATCAAATACACTTAGCATTTCATTGGCAATCCAAAGTAAAGAGGAGGGTTGTTGGAAGAAGAGAAAACAGGAAGAGTGTAAAGAGTGTAGTGAATCCTAGTGGAACATTCAGAGACGCTAGCCCTCAAAATGCACGACCCCATCAAGAACTTCACCTTCTCTCAGAACTTCTAAGTTGTTTTCACACTAAAAAAAACGACACTTCCCCAGAAAATCTCTGTCTTTCACCTTTAAGTCAGTGTAATATCAGACGTTGTTAACTGTTTAATTTCTGTCTACATGCTCAAACCTGCTAACTTCAGCATCCTGTCAGAATAACTGCTGTTTCTCTAAATCCAGTTGACATTGGATTTAGACATTGACGTTGAGTGAAGCCTTCAAAGTTCTCCCATTGCTTTGTAAGGCCTATCGACCATGCCAAATGATCATGCCTGACGGTATCAAATTTGTATCAAGTTTTCCTTCTGTATCCTCAAAAAGGACAGCATTCTCGACACCTGCCTCTCAAACCGCGGTCTGCTATGTGAACTCCTTTGCCCCGACGGTGAAATCGTGTAAAAGGGATGACCTCAAATTCAGCAACATCGGTGAAAAGGAGGCCCAGTGACCTCTGATTCTGCCACAGTGAACTTGGAGATCTTCTAGGATTGATCAGCAAAGACAGATGTTTACACTGGTGCCTAACCAGTAAAGAAAAAATTGATTTCTGGTTTTGATATGTTTGAATATCGTATCTGGATTTCAGGAAGGTCTTCAGTTATTACAACTTCTCACGGGAAGTTTTGTCCAGCAATAAACATTCTGGTCAATCAGGCAACATACTCCACCTTGACAGTTCAAGATAATAAAACAATTTTGGCACCAACGGTTTTAATGCAGGGCCAGGCTGCCTGGGATTTGAATGGTGGACTGATTGATATTTTTGGCTTACCCTCTTTTCCAGGAGATACTGGAGAGTAATCCATGTGGAGCGTTTTACACGTTGCAGACTTTAGAGCTGAGCTCAGTACCAAAATCACTGTGGCTGCACATTTAGTGAGTTTGGTTAAACGAGTGTCAGCTGGAAGACGCTGCTCCTCTGGAGTAGAGGATGATGGATATCCCTTCCCTGAATTTGAAACTGTGCTGTCTACACGGTGATTATTGTTCTCTGCCATGTTATGTCCCAACAGATAACGACGAAAGAATGTTCGTCTTAACAAAAAACGTTATTAATCCAATTTAATCATATGCTCTTAATCCCCCTGCCAAGTCTGGGTGCAGTGAAATGCCCGTGGTACTTTTGTGATGGCAGCTTTTCGTGCTTCCAAGGCGTGACGTTACCAAGGTCTGGCTGTAATGGTCACATGATGTGATATCATCCAGATCCTTGGATTACATGATCCCATTCATGCAGCTCCCAGGAGATGGCTGCTGAGTCGTTCTTTTGTATTCTGACACCGGAATAGACAGGGGTCTTCACAGGGTGTTGCTAGGCAAGGGGCCGACATCGGCCCCACCCCACCCCCCACGCTCTCCAAGGCAGAGAGCTTCTGTTTGTGTTCTGACACCGTGGCTGGTCTGCTTTTCCAGACTGACATCTCAGCAGCAGCTGAATCTACGCCTCTGATTCCCACATTTTTTCCCGTGTGCAGTTCTGATCAGTGCTTCTGGAAAGCGTGTCATATGAACCAGTCCCTATCCCGTGTGCAGCATCGGGGAGTGCTCCCAGTACTACGGCGGACCTCTCTAGCACCTTGACTCTCTGTCTTTCCTTCTAGATATGTGTTACTGTGAATGGCCAGTGAGATTTATTAGGTGCACGTAAGCTTAGGTGAAGATGCAGTTGATGATCTGATGAGACACATACAAATGCCATACTAACATCCTGCCATGGTATTAATATAAGATTGGAGGGCACCTGGGCCAACTAAGAGCCCTGAGACCTCAGGTTCTTTACCATTCCACAGTGCGTGTGAGGATCCCACTGTGTGGATGGGTGGGGTAGACGCTGGGCATACCCCACTGCTACACTGCATGCAGCATGGCATGGTTGCCTGTCTGATCCAATAAATCTACCTTGTAAATGTCTATAGTGATGCCTGAATGGAGTCAACCGTGGTAGATGACAGTCGTTGTAATATGGCCTAAGCAACCGAACCACTCTCATCATCTCGTGACAGTGGCACTCGAAGAGGATGCGTTATCTAATGCAAGGTTATCCAAGTTATCCAACACGTCCATCCTTATTTTTGCCCTCTGAGCCTGCAATGTTGTTTGTTCTTTCTTATTCAACAGCGTGTGGAGGACCTGAGATCTTGACTAAGATATGAAAGTGGCATCTAAGCCCGTGCATTGCAATGATCTCTAATGTAACAGGAGCGAGATGGGGCACTTCCTCTGAGGGGAAGATCTGCCTCTCGGCTGAACACAATCAATAACTCTCGCTGTAAATCAATAACTGTCTAGCGATAATAGGGCACATGTCAGACTCTTAAATTTCGAACCGTGAGCCTTGGCTTGGTGCTGGAGGTAAAGGGAGGCCTTCGGGCCTTCAGATGGATGAAATGGACTGTCACCTGGAGAGCTGCAGGCCCCCACGTGTCTGGGGGTGTGAGGGCCCTCAGGTTCCTAGGTACACCTGTTTCTTCATGGTCTCATCTAAGCTCCCTACCTGCAGATCAGCCTAAGCCACCTGAGACAGAGAGAGGCGCCAAGGGAATATTCGTTTACAAGGCAAATCCGAAAATCTCAAAAAAATTGTATGAATGTTTTTTTTCAGAACGTGCACAAGTCATCTTTCTGGAAATCACATTTCCAAAAGCAAGGCTCGTGGGTTTTCCTGACGATATCAGATAGGGGCTGGCTTGACGATTGTGGAATCCACACTTTACTCTTCAGCCAGGGTGGTCAATGGAGGGGACCTGGTAACACTCTGCTCTGTGTCTGTCACTGCGGGCCATAACATCCCCATCTATGTTGCGGGTAGTCTTTCGAAGGGGGGGTTTTGTCCAGTTCTTATGCTGTTCTCGAGCAGAAAAAAATCTGCCTTCCATGCACCCGTGCTTTGGTGAAGGGTGGGTGAAAAGGCTGAGCTTATGCTGGGAATTAGAAACATGTATAATTGCCCTTTGCTCCATCTTATTCAATTTCCAAAGTTCAGCCTGTCAAGGAATCGGCCCGTTGCTTTCTTGAAAGGTCTATAATTGCCAAACTAAAATCTTTTTTTAGCAATTTGCCAGATGGAATTGTACATCGGGGGTGCAATCCCACAGCATAGATATTAGTGTCTGATTGGAACATTAGATTATATCTTTACATTACCATAAATGCGTGGCTTTCCGATTTCTGACAGCACTGGAAAATGTCATGGGCTCCGCTGACTCGGCGTGCTGGTTGCCGAGGTCGCAGTAAGGGTAACGTATCTCCAGTGGCTACCAGCCGGTGACCTGGCTATAATTCAAACCCTTGAACTTCCTCAACGTTCTTCCTGAGCCTCAGAGAGCTGGAGAGGTGCATGTGAACTCGACGAGACCGGAATGAGACGTTCCTGTTGTGCACGGCAGCCTGCTAATCGTGAGCGGAGGTCTCGTGATGAGTACATTAGAAGGTCGGAACAGCGATGGTGAAGGTGGTTTAAGGACTGGCAGCGAGCGAAGGGGATGGAAGCCAGGGAATGATGCAGGAAATGGAGATGCAAAATCGCACGGTATTTTTAATAGTTACACTGAACAGTAACAGCACCTGAATTGTAGGGGCTCTATTTACAATGTCATATATTTGTATAGAAAATGTGTGACGTGAATCGGCTGTACCAATGGTACAAAAAAAAAAAGAGGAGAAAACCCAGAACATCCGGCAACAGACTTCATGGCAGATGACGGGATTGTGGCAAGATTGAAAAGGAAGAATGAGAATTCTGGACAGGAGGCTCTGTGAAGTACAGGATGACCTGGATCAGAACACAGAAGCGTAACAGAACAGCGGGTGGAACTCGATAGAACCTTAAACATGATGAGAGGGTGTGTGAGGTGGGAGAATCCAAAGGCGATGATCCATCAGTAGCAGGACGTGGGGGTGGATATGGTGGTTATCGGGGGTCATCTTGGATTTGTATACATGCTGTGTCGTAACGAGGAAGGTGTGTCATGGTTTCGAAATCAACCCCATGTCAGCAATGCCCATAAATCTGTTTATTACATCATAATTTGTATAGTGAGTAACTGCACTGGGTGTTTCACTGTGATAGCTACCCCTAACTGGAATGGTAGCTTAAATGAGCTCTGGCCATCCAACACAATTTATAGTAATGCCTCTGGTAGCGGCGTTCTGTGTACACCACACTAACTGTGGAAGGGAGTATGTGGTCAGCTTCCCTGGGGGTTGTTAGCCAGGCCTCTGAAGCCTAAAGTGACTGAAGCATAAAGGATGGCTTAGAACAGCCTCCCCCTCTTCCCTAAGAAGCGCTGGTACTGGTGAGAGGCGGACTGGGGTTTCTCCAGTACGAATTAGTTAACACTGGTGTTCGACATGCTTACTGTGGTAACATCTGCTGCTGAAAGGCAGGGCTGCCCTGCACTTTTCAGACACAGTACCACACCACTAGACAATAGTGAGCAGTGTGCTGTCTGGGTGTGGCTCACGTTCCCTTTCTTTCTGGATTCTAGGTTCTCTGTTCTCCCGAAGGCTTCTCTTACGCTGACCCTGAAAACCTCTTTTCCAAGAGTCTCTGTATGCTATTACTGAATTACCATCAAGGTTAATGACGTTTCATTTAATTGATTGAACTATTCCCTTAAAACAATCATTTTTCTGTTCCATGCGCTCAAATTAATTTCCCAATTTTGCCTGTTTTGTTCTGGGAACCTGTCTTAATTAGGTAGATCAGCAGGTGGATGTGAAACATCTAGCGGTCTGAGTCCTTGCAGGTTAGGGTTAAATGCCATAGCTGGGATATTTAAGGCTCTTTCATATGACTGAGCCCTTAGTAACGTCATGGATCAAGTTTTGAAGAAATCTCACGTCAAGGTGACATCTTGCTCACTTGAGCAGTAACTGGTGACAGACTACGACCACATGAAGTCTTTGGCCTTCATCAGTACAGCGACTGCTGAGGTTGTGCTACTGAGTGGGTCATGTTCCGGTGGGTCATGTGACCCCGGCTTTAAAAATAACTATCTGGCAGATATTCCAGAGTACCCCGTGTATTTTTTTGTAAAGTGAACCCCCGCTCTCCTGTTGGCCTGGTCGCTCTATGTCATAAAGGAACTCCAGAAGGAAGGTGGATACATCCAGGCCATGGCTGGGCTCTGCAGCCTTGCTGAAGTTCACAACACTTCTAGAAGGTGAGCACCAGCGATACTTCTTCACAGAACCAAGGAGCATCGTGGATGTTCAAAGTTAATCCTGGACACATTTGCCATGGAGACCACACCGGCTGATTCCATTTCCCTCTGCTCCTTAATCTGCATATTTTTGAGTTTTCTTCATGTATAGACCCGGAGCACCACATTCTTACCTATTAGTGACTTTTGATATATCCCAGTTGCTCCCTGAAAGACCCTCTCCTGTATTCACCAGTCATGCTTCCGGAGACTTCTCTGTGCATTATTCAGCGAGATTTTACACGACTGCCATTGAGGAGACTGTTACTAGGCAACAATGGGGAAGGTAGTGGTGGAAACTGACCTACATATAAAGGCTTCAGCCCTCTCTGTATGTTCATACCGAACGTAGCATGGGGTGACCGGAATATTCATTTTGTTGTGTATGATGAACGTTGGTATAATTAATTCCCATGCCCTGCAGCCAACCCAGTGACTCTGCAGATCACGCCAACAGTTCCTCTCTCTTTCAGGCCTGAAGCTCTCTTCCGTTTATACGGAAACTTTTTACTGTTTGAGGGGCAAAATCACCCACGGTGAGTCCTGCAGCTCCACAGATATCAGTCAAGTCGCACAAATGTTTCCTCCCTCAAAGGGGTCTCTGCTGCTTTTCTCTGGAGGCTCTTGATTTGTTCTTTCTGTGGTGCATGGGGTCTACCAAATGGCACAGAGGTTATTTAGAAGAGAATTCGTGACTACAAAGATCATTTTACAGATGTTATCAGAAGGGTTTTTGGAAGGCTAAACTGCTCTATACTGACTAGTGGCGGACTTGTTGACTCAGGGCATATTGAAGATGTAACTGTAGGTTTTCCGATGAGTAACTGTTAAGCTGTCTCATTAGAAGCTAACAAGTAAAGTAAGCTGGTTTCAATGGCAATTTCCAGGAAGATGGATGCAGCCGTGTGTGCTTGATCTGAAAGGATAAAATATTAGACTCACAGGGCAACACCCAAGCAGATGTCTTCTGACTGGTTAAACAGGCCTCCGTGAAAAAAAAAAAACAAAAAACTATTGATTTGATTATATTCCAAGGTCACGTGCCAAAGCATAACAGGAACCAGGTACCACTCTGATAGAACATGAGAGGTGTGTGTTTTCGCTGTGCTGCTCCTCTCCTCATTTCATTACGCCGATTTGCTGGCGGCTCGTGACTGATGGTAACGTTGCTCCAAGCTTCTGCTTCACTTCCAGAGCTCGTTAAAGGTGTGGCGGTCTGTGATCAGATCGCTCTTCTCCTGCTACTGCTGGGATATTTAAAACTCGAGCAGGAAATGAGAAAACACCAGGTTCCCATGGGCCGTCGGAAAAGAGCGTCCAGATACGTGATGCATGAAGAAGAGCTGATGAAGAAACTGAATTATAGCGTGAGGTGTTCACATCACGCCGCTCCTGTAATACCGCGGTATTTTTGACTCCCCGTACTGTTGCACATCATGACATGTGACAGTGGAACTTCCCCTCGCCTGGCGTCCATCAGTCATCGTCAACGTGCATAAATGCCCTTTAATGTCTGTGCGGAGCCACTGTGGATGACCGATACAACACAATGCCAGATTCACAGCTTATGCGGTCACTGTGGAATTCCAATGGAAAAACTTCAGTAATGGATCGCTGGGGTTTTCTTGGAATCGGTGAAAGAGGTGGGGTGGTGCTTTTTAAAAGCCTGTCTGAGGCCTGAAGACTTTGCATCATTGCAGCATCTCCAGTGGTCTCTGGTGGTCAATGGCTTCCTTGCCATTCTGTTAATGTGCTCCAGATCAAAGGGCTGGGCTTCAAGTTTGCACGTGCTTTCTCCTGGTCTGATCCAGGACACGTTTGTCCCGATGAAAAGGGGAATCTTGCAGTGAGAGAAGGCTGGTCCTCCTCTTCTATTCCTTCCCCACTTCATAGGTTTGGATCCTTATATGGTTTTTGCAGAAGCCTCACTTGAGAGTACGCAACCGTTTTCTTTGGTTGCCTCATTTGAATATCGATTTTACAATAAATTGGATGGTCTTGCAAACACACAGACTAACCCGTTTTGGATACGATGCTAGCACAACATTTGCCCAACATTAGCCCATTTGTACATAGGTTTATATTTACATTTAGAAGCAATTTTCACAGAAACTGAAAAATAAGGTAGCCATGGGACCATCCACTTTCCTGGAGAAGGATGGAGAACATCCATCCCTCAGTCACTATCCTGATCAGGGTCATGGGGTCCTGAACCTGTCCCTGGCAGCACAGGACACGAGGCTGGGGTACACCCTGGATGGGATGCCAGTCCATCATAGGGCACGAGACTGGGGTACACCCTGGATGGGATGCCAGTCCATCATAGGGCACGAGACTGGGGTACACCCTGGATGGGATGCCAGTC
>JAACJT020000064.1:1475369-1495764 GCA_009936485.2 Gymnarchus niloticus | reverse complement strand
CATCATAGGGCACGAGGCTGGGGTACACCCTGGATGGGGTTGCCAGCCCATTATAGGGAGAAAATGATAAACTTTGCCAGTTTGATTTCCTGATATCTGTCTTGAGTCCTGTTTTTCCATAGCAACAGGTTTATGAATTTTTTGGGCAGAAAAAGTTTACAGCGCAGAAAACAAGATACCTTTTTTTTCACCAGCTGTGGGATGATGAAACGCGTTTGTGTTGGTGATCACTCTTCTGTAAAAATAACATTTTTACACGTCTTTACATGGTTATGCTGTAAGCCGCCAGGAGCATTTTTAAGACGTCACATTACAGATGCACGGTCCTTCCATTACATACAGCATTGCACATTAATTATTGTTTATTACTACAGAACATTAAAATATAAACACTCTCGTTTTTGGATTCACTGTAATAGAGGATGCTTCATACATCTTAGGTCATCTGGATGGACATTTTGTGTGGTTCATCGACTTGAGGGTAATTAATCCAGATTATTCCCACGAAAATTGCTAAAATGTACCATCTGCCCCGATTATCAAGTCAGTCGTATGCGCCCCATTCACAGCCATGTCAAACTGAGTGAGTCTGAACTTTTAGAAATACAAACGATTTGAAGGTCTGTTTGTCTTCAAAGGGAGTAGAAGTGTTTAAGCAGACGGCCTGGTCACACAAGTAAAAAGCAAAGTCACTGTACAATATCCATGTTTATATTACAATATGTTAGAATTCATTCATTCTCTGTCCGTACAGCTGCAGCAAAAATGTGCCCAAGTTTGCCAACTAGAGTAATTACACTTCCCTCCTACTACAGTCTCCTTGGTATCCAGATTTGAATGGAATAATTTTCCCATTACTACGAACCCCCCTCCCCGGCAGGGTGTCCTCTCTCGAACACAGCTATCTGTCTGTCCTCTTTAAAAGTCACCTCTGGCAGAGTGTTACCAGATCGTGGCTACGTCCCGATTGGTTCGATCCAACTGCAGCGCACCAGCGAGGCTCCGATGCTTTCCAATCAATTCCCCTTTCGCGGCGATATGAACGCAGTGCATCGCAGGCTGATACCCTGCAGCGTTTGGAAGATTCTGTAACCTCATTTCTCAATTTCTGTTTCAAAACCGCTTTTGGTCACATTGTCATCTGACTCGACGTGGGTCACTTAGCATCCTGCTCAGTTAACGTTTTCAGCACTGAAGCCAGGACCTGTGACTTTTTGGACCTGCAGGTTTGAGTTCACTGACTTATCGAGCGTGTTGCTTCAGTGCCCCTTTTAGGATTAGAGGCTGTTGATCTGTGTGGTGGTGCTGAGTCATGGGTGAATTTTCACATCCAGTAGTAATGAACACATAAAAGACAAGCCCCTTCCCACCATGACGAGGACAGTCATCATTTTCCGTATTATCCATCCTCATCAGTACGATCAGTAATCTTCCATCCTTCCATCACTATGAGCATTATACTGTCTGTACATGCTGTTTCCTGTCCGCTGTGACACCTCATCTTTTAGGCTTGTTTTTGCATTGTTAGCATTGTTAGCCTTGTTAGCGTAGGAGTGTGTGATGAAATGAAGGCCAGATTCAGATCGCAGGCTCTGGTTTCCTGAAGACGGTGTTCGTTTATTGGAGAGAGCAGCTGTACACAGATATCATCCCTGTCATACCCGATCATCGTGGTCAGGGTTGTGAAGGGGCCTGGAGCATCTCAGGAGACGAGGCTGGGCTACGCCCTGGTTGGGATGCCAGTTCATCACTGGGCACACCCTGGGTCACACTCTGGATGGGATGCCAATCCATTTGGATTGCAGGAGGTAGCCTGCATGAAACAGGGAGAACATGAAAACACCCCTTAGAGGAGGGATTCAAACCCCCAGACCTGGATCTTTGGCTCAAGAGTGCCCAGATCCCTCTTTACTGTGTGATCATCGGAAAATGGCAAACTGTTGCACAGGTTGTTGTAGGATCAGGGATGGGGAGAGATGGACACGTAATCCGGGGATTAATCCGACTTCCGACTGGCCTGATGTCTCATAGCTGCTTTCCGTTGTGATGTGAGGATCTGCTGAACTCCTATCTATCTATAAACAAAGCCTCTGGCATGAATCTGTGAGGAGAAGAAGCCACTTGAGCAGTGCTGTCATCAGCCACAGTCCTTACACCTCACAAGGCCGCCCGCTTCCAGGGGAAACCACCAGGCAGGTGGTGGGAAAGCCGAACAGCTCGACACCTGGTACAGCTCTGCCTGCCGTGTGCGACGTTAAGGAGAGCGGTACCTGCGCGGGGCACATGAGGCAGCATGCTGAAATGTGACAGCAGGACAGTTTAACGGACCTGCTCACTCTTCCTGTTAATTGACCTTCCTCTCTTTCGTCCAGTTGGCTGCTTTTGCAAGGGGCTTGGAGTGAGTTGAGACACGTTGGGAATCTTACCCAGATGGTCTATGCCTGACAATTTGCTTTGGGGCAGGCCTCCATCACCAGGAAAGTACAAGAGAGGCTGATGCACTGGGGGGCTGCTGAGGGAGCCTGTGTGGAGGGATCTGGGCGTGGGTTCCAGCTGGCAATACCATCAAGCCCTGTGTGCTGTATGTCCTCCTTCATTGGAAACCCTCAGCCTCCGTCGGTGTAGCCCAGACTGGGCTGGAGAGAACACATGTAGCTCTGAAACTGTCAGCTAAGAAAAATCAAGTCTTTAGTAAGATTACAGGACCATCTTAAATCAAAGTGCCGTAGATGTGGCCTGTTCAGTGGCACTGAGTCACAGGAGGAGATGAAGAGGAGATGCATGGCAATAGATGAATACTGAAGCTTTTTTCCCATAATGATAACGTGTGCATCAATATTGCTTAATAAAAAATTATTATTCCCAACGCTGATCCATGTTGTTGTACCTCTCTGTCAGTGAGTTTCTCCACCCCTTCAAAGCAGAAAGTAAATATTAATTTTATTTGCTTGACAGCACTCATGTTGTGACAAGTTTAATAAGTAGTTTCTTTTATTGTAATCCCCAGTGATTTGTAGTTTGAGTACAATATCAGTTTTCTCTAATACTGTGGTATGCAAATTGGCCAGTTCAGTTTTGACATATTGATTAATGTCATATAAAGTCATATATAGCTCATATTGTCAAGCAGATAACCTGGAGAAGACTTCCATGCATCTTTCAAATCGTTTATCTAGTAGAGGCGCAGGTCCACATCCACAGAACTGGGTGGGATTTGAACCACGTTGACCACACGTTGAACGTTAACAGCGAAAGTTGGATGTTTAGCTCCCTCTTGTGGTCAAATTGAAGGTTTGCAGCCTTCGTCCCACTAAGGTTTGTGAAATAATGAAGTCTTTGCCATAGGGGGTGAAAATGTCATGCATGCTTCCTCTGAAGCATTTCAATATATGAACTAGTGCTTGCTTTATGTAATGAAACGAGGCACGTCATAGTTTCTGATCATTCGAAGTCTGTTCGTCTCTTTGTCTTTCAGTTTCTTGATCGTGCTCGGCTGTTTAATATTATCCATATTAACCACGTTCAAGGAACACGAAACCCTGTCCGCTCACTGGCTCGTCATATTGGTAAGTCTTCCCTTTCATATAATTTATAATTCAGCGCTAAGTGCTTCCGCAGCTCCATTTGGCCCCCTGGTGATTAAATATAGATGATGGAGAGCCGTCCATCCACGACGCTGACTGAAGCCAACTCTCCACTCCACTTTCTTATGTCACTCGGATTTACCGCCTCCTTCAACTCTGACGGCCATCAGGAGACCTTCACCATCTTCCTGTTCGGCGGTGAGTTTGTGCTGCGCGTCTGGTCGGCGGGATGCTGCTGCCGCTACAAGGGGCTGCGGGGCCGGCTGAAGTTTGCCCGGAAGCCCCTCTGCATTTTAGGCAAGTATGACTGACTTAGAGCTGGCATGGGGCCATGGAGCACATCACACACCCCCACACCCCCCAAGATTCCGAACAGCTCAGATCCCTTACGATTAAGTCCCGTTGAAACATACTGGAATCAAAATCATCCAGACAGGAGAAATGCCCAGGATACTTAATTACTTGTGTAGAAAATGCCATCATTAGGAGGACTTGATTAAGTGAGAACAAGTCTGTGGTAGTTTTAATGACTTACTTAGACTGCATTATTAGCTCATACGCAAGGCCGTTTCAAGGCCTGGGCGTCAGCCAGCTTCGGACCCGCTCCTGTCTGGTTCTGAGTCCACAGTTCGACACGCTGCTTGTTATTCACGCAAACTAAAGAAAGTGCCACAGACTTCACCGCCCTGGGCTTCTGGGTGAAGCCCCTGGCTGAGCATACGTATCCTTCTTATCTCCGGCAGATATCTTTGTGCTGATTGCATCGGTCCCGGTGGTGGTGGTACGTAACCAGGGAAATGTGCTGGCCACCTCTCTGCGCAGCCTGCGTTTCCTGCAGATACTGCGCATGCTGCGTGTGGACCGCAGGGGTGGTACGTGGAAGCTGCTGGGCTCTGCCATCTATGCTCACAGCAAGGTACGGCCCCGCCCCTGGCCCCAAGTCGGACCCTGGCCTCGCGCCCATTGTCACGTGTAGCTCAGGGTCGTTAGCTGGATGGCTGGGCCCATCTGTCAGACTTTCAGAAGGCTGGGACGCTCTTCTACGAGCTCACGGGGGCAACGGCGGCCCGATTTCTGCTGAAATGCAATTTTAAAGCAGCGCAGACCAAGGAGATGTGTTGCTGCAAGGCTCTGTCCACTAACACCCCGGCCAATATACATATGCAGCAGGTCTTTGAAAGGACCCACAACTTTTCCTGCGTGTCGCCGCTAAGCTGCTCGGCGTTGTGCTTGAACTGTGGCAGTTGACACCGGCTCAGCACCCTGACGCCTCTTCCCTGCTCCAGGAGCTCATCACAGCCTGGTACATTGGCTTCCTGTCTCTCATCCTGGCCTCCTTCCTGGTCTACTTGGTGGAGAAAGATGATGTCAGCTCGAATGTGGGGAACAGCGAGAGCCCGACGGTCCAGGCCAAAGAGCAGGACTTCGATACCTACGCGGATGCCCTCTGGTGGGGCTTGGTAAGAATGCAGGACGGCCTGTCCGTCGGGCCGCGCATCGCAGCATGCGTGGCTAACCAGTCATATGGTTGCAGAGCTTTAGACATGTAGAATTTTGAGCTCCAGCGGAGTCCTCAGCTGTAGCAAATGGACCCAGGGATAGATGAACATGCAGGGAGAAAGGAAACTCACTCGTTATGGATGACCTGTTCCTTTTTGAGTTCCGCGGGAATACATGCACAGTGAGATGACTTCGTCCCTCTCGTAAAGTCTTAGGACGCCCACCGAGTTAGCAAACAGTCGTTTTGTCTTGCGCTGAAGGCATTGAGGAGAACATCTGTAGAAATGCTATGAGAAGACTCAGCTCCTCTTACTGCCTACAGTGTGAGTCGTCATCATGCTAATGCTGAGTCTCCACGGTGTGCAGATAACGTTGACCACCATCGGTTACGGCGACAAAACCCCCAAGACTTGGGCCGGACGGCTGCTGGCCGGCACCTTTGCCCTCATCGGCGTCTCCTTCTTCGCCCTGCCTGCTGTGAGTGACCGGGTCACGGTGGCTGGAGCGGTCGCGGTCGGTGTTGTTCAGATGCTCAGCTGTCACCGGCTGACTGCAAAATCACAGTGTATACGCTGTGAAAAAGCGACTGTTGCTCTCAGTCTGGAGTGACTGATTTTATGTACCTTCTTATTTTTAATATCCTCAGAAACTCTATAAGTGTGACGAGGTTAAGTGCTGGAAGAGGGACATGAATGACTTTTTGCTATTGTCGTAAGAGTCGTGCGGGCTCAGGGCTCCGTGGAAACCGTGCTTCCCACAGGGCATCCTGGGCTCCGGCTTGGCCCTGAAAGTACAGGAGCAGCACAGGCAAAAGCATTTCGAGAAGAGGAGACACCCAGCCGCAGGTCTCATCCAGGTGAGAGTCACCCCTCCGGCCCCCCAACCCCCTCCCAGAGCAGCACCTGTGCTGCCAAGGCCACCTGGTATTCATAAAACAACTTTTTAAAAAGCGGCGCTGCTTTAGAAATAGCAGACAGCAAAGATTATTAGGAAGAATTTTTACCGTGGTAGCGGTGTTCGTGTTGCTGTAGCGTGTTTGGCTGTGATGACGGAGGTGACGTCCCACCTCTGACTCCCGTCCGCCTCCCCCCTCCAGTCTGCGTGGAGATACTATGCCACCAATCCTGCACGGGACGACCTCATTGCCACCTGGAGGTTTTATGAGACCATCATCTCCCTGCCGTCCTTCAGGCACGTCAGTCCGGCCACACCCACCTCACCCGGTGGCCACACCCCCTGTCCTTATCTGTGTTGAAGGGGTGCCAGATCTTACGTTCAGCTTGACTTTTTCATGGTGATCTTCTTGTATGTCGTAGTGATGAGTCTTGCCCGGACAGTTTCATGATTCGTTCGCGATGCATCGTTGATTTTATTTTATTTTTGCTTTCCATATCTCCACTTTTGCTCCGAGTGGCTAAATTAGGCTGTGCGAACCTGGTCACCAGCCGCAGTACTGGAGCTGAGTACTTCATTTATCGACCTGTTGATTTGGGTTGTGTTTATTTTGAAATTATTTTGCAGTTCTATCATTTTATTATTTGTTCATGGTTTTTTGGCATGTAGCCTGCATGAGTTGGTTTATGCTGAAGTCAACACTTTGGTCTCCATTTAAGTCTGGACCTCCACCACAAAACATGACAGGTAACATTTGGAGGCAATGAGAGTGGACAGTCAGCGACGGGGGTGGGGGTCCTGTCTGGTGGTGGTCCCTTAGCCGTCCAGCCAATTGAGTCCGGGACCTAGTTCAGACCCCCCACTCTGCATGAAAACATTGACATCAGGACATGTGAAATGACACACTGTGACCGTGTTTTATGAGGAAATGTAAACACTTGTCAACCAGAAGTCAATCTAACCCATTTTTTTCTGATTTTTTTCTACAGGAAAGACCATTTTGAGGGAATGGCCAGGTGGGTTGTTTGTGTTTCCTCTGTCGTGGGTCCGATTTTCTAGGTGTACCTTTGCAGGAGAAGGCTACAGGACCATTTTTCCCACTGTAAATGGGACTATAATAACGGGTGGGACACTTGCCCTCAGCGTGGTACCGCTGCTCGATACAGACAGAACAAAAAACCTCTCTTGTATTCACTCACTCATCTCCCAGCTGCACATCCAGTGCGAGGTTGCCGGGTGACCTGAAGCCTATCCCAGGCTGCTCAGGGTACGAAGTTGGTGGCACCCTGGTCGGCAGGCCGGTCCAATGCAGGATAGGCACCTATACTATCACAAATTGTGGGCAGCTTACCTGGAGTGTCAAGGAAATTCGCCCCACACAGGGAGAGCAGGCCTTCTGCACTCACAGCCACGGGCTGACTTTCCCATATCGTACGGAGTGTTTCACGTAAGGTCATTGAAGTCCCATTAAGTCAAAGACGCTGTGAATTTCATTCTGTCTTCTGTTAAACAAATTGTACTCCGACCGAAGACGAGAATGAATTACATTCCTAAAATACGTTTCTTTTTATATTCTCCCTTATTAGTTAATGTCTAAAATTTCTCTTGCAGTGAATGTGCATAATGACTGTCATTAAAGATGCATTGAATATGAGGACGATGGTCATGCTTCCTGTCAACTAATGAGGACTATGATCTTGTCTGTAAATCTAACGCCCGCTTAACGTGAACAAGCCCAGCTGTAATTATCCTACGTGCTGAATGCTCTGTGTACCTTTTGTAAAATACTTTCTTCATACATAGTTGTAGTTCGAGTCTCAGTGCTGCTGTACAGAACCACTAGCCACTCTGTATGTGCCAATATTTACAGAACTCCCCACTGGAAAGTGCAGAGGGAAAATAGCTTTAGTGTTAATAGGGATAAAATGACTTATGACGGTGTGCAGGTAACTAGTTACGTCACGCTTTCTGCCAAGAGCGTCACACCTAACATTGCCAGTCATTTCCTCGCATTTAACTTCCTCTTTTGGCTTAACACAAGATCAGCTTCACGACGATGCAGTCAAACTCGAGGCGTGCTTCAGCCTAGCCCTTGGTCCCAGCCGTGTAATTTGATCCAGGGTTTCTGAAAGATGTCAACCGTCCACAAGAGTGTCACTTCTTTTCGTCTTGTCATCGGTCCTTTTGGGGACGAGATTCCCTCGCACTCCCTGTGGGAAACCAAGGACAAGCAACTTCTGTAGATGGATTTTAGCGATGGGTACATGGCTGGGAAAGTGAGGAAGATGATGGCACCTTGGTGTGGCAGGCGTGCCTTCGCTCAAAGAGGAATCCGCTGTGTTTTGAGATCCGAGCCTCACGTCTTTCACAGGCCCGCTAAGCAGAAAACTCGGACCTTATAGAGTCAGTGACTCGGTCTGTTACTGGAATTACCCAGCGAGAATTGGGCATTTGGGAAGCGGTCCATGTGAACCCTGATAGCATTGAAGGGCAGCTTTGAGTAGAGCTTCTTTTACGTGCATTATGGCCAAATGAGCCTAGGATCTAATTTTCCAGTCTTTATCCAGCACAAGAACGAGTCAGTGGGAATTTCTCTGCCCCCTCCCTTTCCTGTAAATGCCCCCCATTCTCCAGACTCTCAGCACTTTAATCTTTTGCCTTTATGCTGAACAGGAGATAGAGCTGTATATTGTGTTCACTGTGGGAGCAAGCGTAGGTGAATACTCTGGTTTCTGTCTGTTTTTGTTTTTCCCTCCAACCTCATCAAGAGACCAGCGGTTTAATTTTACAGGGCGGCCATGGTCTCTGCCAAATGCCGTCAGCAGCTCAGGCAGCAAGAAGAGGGCTGCTTTCTACAGGACTTTGAGTCTGACTGCACACAGCCCGGTGGTTTAGTTACAGCCAGGTGGAGCACTTTAACTGGCCCGTACTGCCGATGGCAAGATGGTAGTCTTTGCATTTTCACACAAATTAACTTCATACAGATCTGGACGTGCAGTCAACTCAGTTCCTGTTAATGAATTTAGTGAACGCTAAAAGCATGTCATGGCATCTATGAATCTCGAGTGTCAAATTACGTCGTAAATCATCACGTGTACTTGGCAGATCTGCTTTCCTTTACCCATTATCGCTTGTATCTGGATATCAGAGGCGTACGGTAAACAAAAGCCATTCTTCCAACACATGATGACAAGATCCTTTCCTGCTGTTATCAGATGAATATCGGCTGTTTCCAGTTTCACAGAGTTGACTGCAGACCTGAACTTTCCAGCATTTAGCAGCTGAAGGTCTCCGCTGAAAAGCACAACAGTTTTTTGTACCCTAGCTAAATGAAAACTTGATAGCAGGGCATTCATGAGAGGTAAACCGACAGGAGAGATGGAGACGGTGTGGTGAGGAGGGGGTGCGGTTTGTGTGTTCAGGAGCCGAAAGGGAGGAAGCCCTGTTATGAAGATAAGACTTTGGTGTTTTTAGGGTTACGTGTCCTCACTTCCAACCTTGGTTCTTGTTAAACGGTATGCAGAATATCCATATTACTGGCTGAGAGCCTTGCCCTGCACGGTTTGACTCCGAATTCAAGCTCCGATTTTGCCTCACACCCCGTCTGTCCTCCTCCCCAGCCAAAAGCTGAGCTTACTGGAGAGAGTGCGGCTCTCCAACCCCCGGGTCACCAGCCCCGCTGCCCCCGCCATCAGGGGGAAGCTGCTGATGGCCCTGAACCCTGATGCCATGGAGGAGGGCCCCCCTAAGGACCCCAGGCCCACCGGGTTCAGCAACAGGGAGAAATTCCGCACGGCCTTCCGTATGAAGGCCTACGCCCTGCGGCAGAACTCCGAAGGTGGGGGTGTCCTGGACTCTCTCCTGGCCAGCTGGAGCTTTGGGTCCCTTCAGTCCCGTGCTGAGCTTGTGTTTTTTCCGTTTGCCTTAAGATGCTGCAGCTCCACCCGATCCTCCTTGTGAAGACAGGGTCTTCCCAGCCGACATGCTGCTGGAAGCCATGATCCCCACACTCAAGCAGGTCATTAGGGCTGTCAGGTAGGGAGGTGGAGGGTTGGTGTGCAGAGCTTCTCCACGATGACCTAACCGGTTCAGTCACATGCATTACCACGGGGATCTTTCCATGTTAGGCTTATAGACTCCGAATGTAGTTTTTATAAATACTAAAACTGTTTTTTTTTAGATTTTCTTTGTCCCTCATTGAAATTAATTCAGTTGTAAACTGTAGTTACTATACATTAGTACAGTTATAGGTCACGGTACGTCCTCGGCCGTCTCCACCCTCGCCCCGTTCCGTTCTCAGTCTGACAACGTTTTCCCCACAGGGTCATGAAGTTCCTGCTGTGTAAAAAGCAATTTAAGGAGACCTTAAGACCTTACGACGTCAAGGATGTGATCGAGCAGTACTCCGCCGGACATCTGGACATGCTCAGCAGAATCAAATATCTCCAGACGAGGTGAGAGCGAAGTTCTCAGGTGAAGCAGTGAGAGCAGATCCACGTATTCATTTATAACGAAGTATTTCATGTTGATCTCCGTTCCAAAGCCACCGCTCTTCTTCTTTCAGGATAGACATGATTCTTGCCCCTGGGCCCCCCCTGACTCCAAAACATAAGAAGTCCCAGAAGGCACCATTCGCTTACCCCTCCCAGCAGTCTCCCAGGTCTCTGCAGTCTGCCGCCGTTTTACGTGCGTTTCGCTGTGGGTTAGCAGGCAGGGAAAACGGTTCACGTTCTTGCTTCCCCTCAGACACGAGCCCTACCCAGGCAAGACTTCCATGCCCGAGGCCGAAGACCAGAGCATGATGGGGCGCTTTGTCCGGATGGAGAGACAGGTACTGCCCGTGCTTCAGAGCGGCCGAGGCTCAGCAGGCCGCAGCTGGACCTGTGCCGGTGTGCCGCTGTCATTGCAGGTGGAGGACATGGAGAAGAAGCTGGACTTCCTGGTTGATATGCACATTCAGCACATCGAGCTCCTGCAGGTGGATGCGGGGGGTGCGGCCCAGCTGGCAGTCGGTGATCCGTGTGGCAGCAAGGAGGACAGCAGGTATGCGGAGATCAGGCGTGTCTTACTGAACTATACGGATAGCAGTCCACACATGTCCTACCAGGTTCCCATCAGCAAGGTCGCACCCTACTACAGCTTCAGGCAGGACCGCGGCATGACCGTGGGCCCAGTGGTGCCCACGTACTCGGAGAGGCCTACGGTGCTGCCCATCAGCTCGCTCCTGGACACTCAGGGCCAATTCGGCGAGGAGCCACGGGGCCAGGGCTGGACCATGGGGCGGGACATGGACACACCCCTTTCTCTGCCGTCCGTCAACCACGAGGAGCTGGAGCGATCCCCTAGCGGCTTCAGCATCTCGCAGGAGAGGGATGAGGCGTCGCTCAGCGCGGGGGGTGCCGGCTGGGTGAGGGAGAAGCCCTATCTAGCCGAGGGTGAGACTGACACAGACACCGATCCGTTCACACCCAGCGGGGCTTTGCCTGTGTCCTCCACGGGGGAGGGCTTTCCTGACTCCATGTGGAACACGCCGCCGTGATGGTGCGTGACTGGCCCGTGTGTAAATATTATATCAACTTTGTACAGAGCACTCGAAAGGAAAAAAAAACACACACACACACACACACACACACACACAAAGCTTTATTGCCGCAAAGCTAACAGCGCTGCATGTGATGCATGCAGAGTTAGTGGTAGAGACTGCAAAATTCAGGTAAGGGGAAAATAAAACATATAACTCACCATAATTAACTCTATGCTATGCCGTTTCGTAGATTTCATTTTTGAAACGACTCCACATGTGTTTTCTTTTTTAATGCATGGTTTGCATGAAGTGAAATGTTTCCAAAAAGCTTAATCCAGAGGCCTTCGACCTCATTTCACAGCTTCATCGTGCGGTACGTTGTGGCTTCCTACGTCTGGGCAAGAAAAAAAGAGAATGCAAAAACAAAATATGTATTGGATTTCCTATTTTTGTCACACATGACTACGCTGTGCTACGTGGGGAACCAACAAACATTTTGTATTTGATTTTGTCGAGATCGTTTGTGGCGTAAATGAACGGCCGGGTTTATCAAGCTTTTGCACAAGTGTAAAATTTGCATCTGATTTTCGCTAAGTAATAAAAAGGAAAAAAAAAAAACTAAAATTCATTTATAACCTTTTTTATTTTCTTCCCCTCTACTGCTCGTAGCCTTGATTCTCTATTAAATGTGTGTGAGAGCCTTTAATTGCCCAGAGGAAAAACAGGTGCAAATTCTTTAACTGGTCTTAAGACTGATGAAACGGTCCTTAAACTGGACATTGCAATGTCCTCCGGAAAGAAAGAAGACTAGAACCCTAAACAAAGTCTTAATTTTCACACATTTAATCAAGTTAAAGCACGTTAAATAATATTCCTGAGGTTTCGCGTACATTTTAGTAAACATCCATTACTGAAGCCGTCATATATCACTCCATGTCAACCTGTAAGCCTGATACTCCTAATACAGACTGATGGCTTCATATACGGATATTTATTTACCTTAATGGTTGTTATGCATTTTTACAGCATCCACTTTGAATGGTGCACGTTACTCTACAATTTATCATTAAATGAAATACAGCAAGCAGCTAAACAAGTATGACTTGGTAAAATGAGCCCTTAAATGGAGTTGGCCTCGTACGTGTTCTCGGGTTCTAGAACCACGCGTCGCTGACGTGTGTTCAGGCGCTGTATTTCTGTGATGGAACCGCGGTTTGCCCCATCCACTATTCTGCTTTTCCACCCGTTCCTCCGTCATACCGATGTGTGGAGATGAACGCTGACAGGTATGGGAATTTCATGGACATGTTAATGTCAACTGCGGCTCGTCAGCCGAGCCGTGTGATACGGATTTATTTTAATCCTGTCTTTTGTGTGCAGCAGGCCAGGGTTTTATCGGGGGAGGGAAGACGTGGCATCACCAAAATGTTTTTTTTTTTTAAACCTCCATAGTTATGTGTTTTATAACACACAAAACAATTTCATATAGCAAAAACAAAAACAGTAATAATTCATTGCTGTTGTTCTTGTTACCCCCTCATTTGCAGTGTTATGAAACACATTCTGTGCCCAGTACCATAATTTCTGGTGGCATGGTGTGAAAATGTGGAGATAAGTAATCCCAAATGAGATTTCATGTGCAGGAGTGTTTGACGTTTCATACTTTAACAACATCACTCATACATCATACCAATAAAGGTACTTCCCTGGGACAGTCCTGGGGGGAACGGAATCTGTTATTTTGTTATTTTGGCGGCATGCAAACATGCAGGAAAGGCATTCTCTTTTAGAGGGAAGTGTGTAACTATTACTGAATTCCCCTAACGCTGTTATACCATGACGACAGCCAAAAGACAAATTTGATGTCATGTTATGTCTCTGAATTTCAGAGACCTTCGTATAGTCACTGTCACAGTTGACCTTGTAATGAGAATCGATATTATTTTTAAAATAAAGGAAGGTCTTCCAAACAGACACGTGGGAATGGTCATTTCTAGATGGAATATGCCATCGACCACTTATAGGATGGTTTTCTTATGTCTGATGGATTACAAAACAAAAAATACATAAATGAAATAACAAACAGACCATTCAGAATACAACAAGATCTTATAGCTTTGAAAATGTTGCCAGTTCAATTTCGGATCTGCGTATTGTTCATCGATATATTTTTACATAAAATATTAACCTTATTTGGAGCAACTGTGGTTCTTTCAATGCAGTGTGTGGGCCCAGAATGTATTCTACTTTTTGTTTTTATAATCCATTTCTACATTTTACGTGAAGGTGGGCTGAGCGTACGGTGTTTCGGTGTGGGCCTGTAGTTAGTAATTAGTGCATCTGGATGCTCTTCACTGTCACCTAACGTCCCGTGATATATTTTAGAGAATTAGGCGATCGTGAAGGCAGGACGGCTGATGATGAAGTGATTTCTTGTGGACATACAGCTATGCCAGCACTAGTGATCAATTCCCTGAATTGCACGGTTCCCCATGGTTCCACACCACGACCCATGTACTTTCAGTTTGGTAACAGAAGCTAGAAAGAAACTCAGCCTAGGATTATAATTCATTTAACCTAAGGTAAATAAAATGATATTTCCATAACACTGCACACACTTTCACTATGTGTGTAGACTGCCCAGTTAATTGTTAGTTATTCAGCTCTGTAGGCAAGGAGACTAAAATAGGATACATCCCTCTGGTAAAAAAGTTTAAAATGAGAAAGGGAAAGCAAGAGACATTTTGAAACCCATAATAATAAGAAAGAAAAAATATCCTCAAAGTCAACATGCAATGAATTCATTTTTGCGATGTGACGTCAAAGTTGAAATAAGTATGGTGTTTGGATTTCTGCGGCTCCTTTCTCCCTTTCTGCCTGCACATTCTTTCCCGTTCCGTGTGAATGAGTGTGCAGACAGCGTGTAACTTGGACTACAGCAAAAGTCATAAAGGCGGATTACTTTAAAACATTTGTTCCGAATCGCCCTTTGCAAAAAAGGTGCGCTTTGTATGAGTTTAACAATTAAAACATTTTGAAGTGCATTAATCCCAGATTTGGCAATATTTGGGCACTCCAGATGAATTTCTTTTTGAGTCTACAGTCGGACTGTGTGGTTCTGGGATGTGTAATGTTGTGACATGATTCTTCTTTTAGTTAAAGTTCCATCATGAGCAGTGATTATAACACGCCATGCTGACTGTAGTTACGGGCATATGACCGATCAGACATTTTTTGTGCCTTGCCCTCGTACGAGTTTTACGTACAGCAAATTATGTGTCTGTTAAAGCTTCTCTTTGCTTTATCTCCATTTTGTTACTGTTGCTACTTTTTTTTTTAAAACAAAGGGAACTTTTCAACAAGTGGCCTTCAGAGCTGTGTATAATTTTCTTCATTGTAATTTTTAAATGGTACTTGTAATTTATATTTTAGACCTAAGCAGTTTTAATATTTTCCTTTAACAATATGCAAATTGTATTCTTACTTGATTTTTTATGTTTGTCTTTACTATTGGGAAACTTACTAATAAAGAAATAAACGGAAAATTCGCTCATAGACTGGTATGTTCCAGACTTTGGTTTTGCATTAATTGCGAGTCATAATTTGCAAATTGTTTGATTGCATATGTGATATTGTGGTTACATGCGGGAATAGACTGGAGTTGTTCATAAATGACTCGTTCTCCACAAAGGAATGTTTTATTTGAACAGAATGATCTTGGTTACTGAAATGACTCGTTCGCTTCCTTAAATGAACGAGTTGGGTTCGTTCACAACTGAACTGCGTCATGCAGTGCATGACCAAGAAACCCTCTGTTTCTCCAGCCAGTTGTGCGATGATATACACACACCTGATAGCATCAATATCCAGATCGGGGTCAAGGGTGGCTGGGGCATATCCCCAACAGGCCAGCATGTCAATCCACACACACACACACACACAATCATGCCAATGAAGTGAGAACCACACAGGGAGCCCACCATCCTCAGCTCCATGGGGGAAAAAGCAGGCCACAGTTGCTGTAAGAGGACCACCTGCCCAGTTATGACTGGCCTGTAAATTGATACACCCACAGCCACAGTAGGAAGGAGATGCCGCTGTGGATGGACAGATGCATGGATTCACAACGCTCACAATAATGACATATCTTCAAACGTCCAAAGATAATGACGTAATAGAAGCCATGTCTGCAGAGAGCATGCGTCTCCTAGCTGAGAAGGTCAAACAGACTGAAGGGGGCCCCTGGAAGCCATGAAAGCTCACAGCAGCAGGAAGTTGGAGCCATTTGGTGTTTTTCTAAGGACCAACTACAGTCGGGCTTCTGGGTGTAAATTAAAAGTGCTGTGAGGGGCCTGTTGGCCGGCGTCGGCGTGTCGCGACCCACCTGTTGGGTGTGTAGGATCGTGGACCGGCGCTCCGCTAGGAGGGAAGATGACTGTGTTGCTTTTTGGCAGGAATTTCTCTCAGAGACATGTTAACTTCAGATGAGTGTTTCAGAGTCACTGCTCGAATTATTGCTTAAGTTTGACCAGCTTAAGTCGGTCCCACCTGAGACAGCAGGAGGAAGAAAAAAAAACACACATTTTGTATTGCAGGCACGCCCACAATTTTTGATTGTGTTTATTTCGCCTGCATCCTATTGGCTGGTTCTTGGAAGCTGCTTTTTATGAGAGCAGTGACTGTTACATGCAAATGGCGAAGATTGTATGGAATGGTGTATTCAGCTTGTCAAGTCTCGTCTTTCCTGAGCCCCCGGTGGTACCCAGAAGGCCCGACTGATTAAGGCTGCGCTCCGGTGGATTGGGGTACCACCAGCACACCATTAAAAGACCATTCAGTTGCTCTCGGAGAGCAATTTCAGGTGCAGTTTCAGATAACATGACAGCCTGTTACTGCAGCTATTTACAGTGTGATGTGGCCATGGGGGTGGATGCCTGACTTGCCCGCCCCGGCTCTACACTGTCTTCAGAGTCCAGCCTGTTTTCATTTTTCCAAGCAGCCTCTCCCTTGGGTCACTCAGACGCAGGTAAGACGCCGAGATCTCCAACGACCATCGTCTGGAACAAATGGAAGTGGATTAGTCTCTCCGCAAACACTGTAACTTAGCCCAGGCTGAGCAAACCTTGGACCAGGAGTGAAAAAGGTATGTCATTTCACGTGTTGGGGTTTCGTAGTCAAGATGAATGGTGAAGGGAAGCATGGAGATTTAAAAAATCCTTTCGACTCTAAAGAAAAGGGGGTATAATGAGCGAGATGTACTCATCATGTAATTTTTTAATTTCTCAGTGAAAGATCTGACTTTAATTTTTCAGACTATATTCCTTTTCATTCCCTACAGCATATTTGTGCACTAGACCACGGTATTAATGATTTAAAAATATGTAGGATAAAACAGTTATATTAAATCTGAGTAAATATCTTTTTTTCCCCTTCCTTTCATCCATGTTTAAAAACATGCATATAATAACCAATCAAAATTAATAATGTGTACCAGCTTAATCATTACTCTCTTTGGGTGCTGATGGGTAACGACATTCCGAGTGGTTGCCAGGGTACTTGTTTGGTGAGTGCTGGTTTTAAACCCAGTGGCTACTGGTTTTACAGTTTAACATGCAGCGGGTGTTCAAACGAGAAGGCATTAAGTATCCTGTGAGAGGTGGGGAAGAGCGACACGAGACTGAGGATGGTGAAGGTGTCTGTCACCAACTGCAGGTCACTGTCCCACCATGGCTGGCATCAAGCAGTCCAGCAAAGACAGCCGGCTGTGCTTCCGAATCTGCATGACGATGGTCCACTTGGTCGCAATTCACGGTCACGGTAGGACCGCAGCCGACAGCAGTCATGACCCCTTACTGATGTACCGTCAGAATCCGACCCGAGAGAACCAGATTCTGCTGTTTGATGATGATTATTATTTTTTTTTAATTTTCATTTTAGTTCTGAAAGCCGGCGCTGAGAAACACATGGAAAAACAGGACATTCTCGTATCCACGGGTAGGCTGCTGGTCCATTTGTGTTGAGGTGAACCTTAACTGGTGATCAGAGACAAATTTATATTATAATAATTATTGAGTGTAATATTATAGTCCAAATTTGATGCGGTTTATCTTCTTACAAGTATCATCATTTAAAGATAAGATAAAAGATTCCTTTGTTGTCATTGCAAGTACAACGAAATTTGTAGCAATCCTAAAGCTGCATTCACATATAAAGGACACACTTACAGCCCAACACACCACCATACACAACACTAAAATACACAACAACTGAATTATTACACTCAGGACCTGTGGAATCTGAGATTACAGCCATTGAAATGAAGGGCAGAGAAGGATAACACACAGTAAAAATGTTTACATCTCATAATTCACACCGTGAAATATTTATCAGTATTAATAGATGCCATTTTAATCCTCAGGAGAAAAACAATACCATGTTTTGAGTCATCCTAATAATTCATTTTCATGATCTATTTGGGCAAGGTGAAGGACCGCTCTGTAATTTAAGAGTCAGACTGCAGTTTAAAAATGCGGTGTTTGATTTCTTAAAGACCGACTGCAGCGTCAGCATTCCGCTGTCGTGTTCCTCTCTAGAAATTCCTGCTGAGGATATCGACCTTGCATCCATTGAGCTGACCCTCCTGGTGAATAACTTAATAAAATCAACACAAACCGGTATGCTGCTTTATGGGTAAATATTTTATAATTTACTTTCTTTGTTTTAAGGGTCTGTGCTGCAGACAGCAACAGATGATAGAAAATGATGCTTACACAGACGTACACTTAGTGGCCACTTTATTAGGAACGCCAACCCAGTGTAAGGTTGCTGTTCCTCCTTTTGTCACCAGAATCATCTCAATCGTTGATGACTTCTGTGTTCAGTGATGCTGTTCTCGTCACCACTGTGGCGCTCAGCTGTTAAGTTTGGACTTGCACCCACAGGGCAGCTCCTTATCGATGTATTTTGTTATTGAACCATCCGCTGTAAACTCTAGACACCGCAGTGCATTAGAATCCCAGAACGGTGCCTCTTTCTGAGATGCTGGACTCACCAGGTCTTAAATCATTTAGACCAACCTTCTTAGCTCCTTCACTTGCCCTTGTCTGCCATATGACTTGCCTTTTGTACCTAATAAAGTGGCCACTGAGGATACGGTCACAGCATTAAACAGGTAACAGGTAGTATTTCACACCGAAATTACATGTCACAACATCAGACAACACAGTCATGCATCTTTTTCGGCAGCCAGTAGATTTCATACCCTTTTTATGACCCACATTTTCAAGAAGGAATTAGCTTTACTCAAGCTTTACTCAAGCTGATTCCTCTGTTAAAAGGCTGCACGTTTCAGTTCCTCAAACTCATCACTCTTCCAGGAACTGGGATGGATTTGGATTCATGTTGCCTGTCTGTTCCTTTCCACAGGGTCCCAGCACCTCTTCACTTTGCTGAGCATCACGTCTCACAGCTCCTTGGCCTTCAAAAAGCTCACTGTCCTGGTCTACAACAGTAGGTTCTGCTCGCAGGCTGGCTAACCCTGTTAGCTTGCCGGATTTGCACGCTCCCTCCTTATATTTGATTTTATTGAAGTGCTCAGGCCCCTGCGGTAAAACCTGGCTCCCAACAGTTTCCAGTTTGAAGAGCGTGGAGAGCAGCCTGTTTCCGATGAGACACTGCTACTGTTTGACTAATCACTCGAGCGACTTGACAGGTGAGCAGACAGAAACAGCGGCACGCGGAAGAGACTGTTTTTTTCTCTGTGGTGTACTTCTAAATGCCATTACCTCCTGGCTTGTTCTGTGGATCAATATATCTGAAGTTTATCAACACCATGCAGGTGAAAAAGTTCTAGGGGAGCATGGACCACAAGTGAACAAGTTTCTAGCCTGTACCCATATGCCAAAAGACAATGTAATGGAACTGAAGTGTGCTTATTCTTGGTCTCTGCTCAGATTTCACCGCCATTTTATTGGATGTAGTGGGCAATTCCACCAGCTATCTACACGAAATTTTCAAATCCAGCTCCATATTGTCTGGTGAGCAGGTGTCATCAAAGCCTCTGAAAATCTGTGAACATTGATTGATGTTTGAGTGTAAAATCAATAGAAACCTCCCTTACGTGAGGTGCAGTTTGTGTAAAGGGTCTGGTGTGTGTCTAATGGCAGACGTTCTTTATTTCTGTCCAGTGCGTCAGAGTCAGGACTCAGACTGCATATACATCTGTGTAATGGCGGGGAAGGCTGGTGAGTAACCTGCCTTTCCCTTTAACTGAGGACAGTGGCACACCTGGTCGATAAGAACCAAATAAAGGAAGCACTCATCGATTTAATCACACTGGTTTACTGTATGGGCAGCGTTTTGATTGTCTTGGTCCTGTGCTGGATCTTCACCGGGCCTCAGTGTGGACTTCCTCTGAACGTCTCCACTATCGGTGGTCATGTACATTTCTATAGCGGCTTTAGAATTGTCCTCATCATTAGTACGTCTTCTCCCGGACTTCTAAATTGTCTTATCTGCAATAAAATCAAACCACCTGCCTAACCTTGCAAAATGTAGTCATGTTGTTTAGATGCTGTGAATCGTGACTGAGTCACTGTCGTGCTAGTCAAGGGCCGCGGCGGAGCGATCAATGCCATGTCTGATCAATGTCCTTCTTTTCAGAGAGACATCTGTCTCTGCTCTGGGAGAAAGACTCCATCAAGCCGCTTTTCAATCAAACTATTACTGCTGACGTCCACGGAGGTAATTTTACCTCATCTGCATCTGTTGTTACACAGTGTAGAGTACAACTGTTCGAAGCATGTGAGGGGAGTCACACCTCAGTGAGTCCTCTGTCCTTGATTCCGGTCTGTAAAATAACCTTGCTGTTCTCGTGGGGACTCAGACCTCAGTG
>JAACJT020000064.1:1464329-1475269 GCA_009936485.2 Gymnarchus niloticus | reverse complement strand
CTCTGTCCTTGATTCCGGTCTGTAAAATAACCTTGCTGTTCTCGTGGGGACTCAGACCTCAGTGAGTCCTCTGTCCTATCTGCAGGCTGAGATGTAACACGAGTCACCTCTCCTAAGGTTAGCTCTCTCTCTCTGTCTCTCCCCCTTCTAAGGCAACGTTACAGTCCCTCATGTGGCTGTGGGTAAGGAGTTTCTGTGGTCTTCTCCTGCCACCTATTCACGCAGGAAGCCTTCTACACACATCCTATCAAATTGAAGAATTCTACCAGACTGACGTAATATAGGCAACCAGTGATATGTTACTATTATTAAAACTTTGTTTGTTGTTTTTTTTCTTGCATTCCTTTAAATTTTATTACATATTAAACTGTACAAACATAAAAAAATGATAGGCAAGCAATACATTTTTATATTATAAAATGCATCTGTAGGTAATAATGAAAAGCTGAGAATCCCTCCTGTGCTGTGTTTAGGGTCTGTAGGACACCATTCTCTACACGCTGCCGTCTTCTTTGACTTAGTAATCGATTGGTTCTTGAATAATTTGAGCAGCGTTACATGTCGCTGTCATCATCTCGTTCAAAAAGGGTGGTACCATTTGCCAACGGGTTGGAATGTCAGTTCCTCACTTCAGCCTAGCGGGGCCCCGACCAGCTCGCCCGGTAAGCTGCCCTCGTCCTTCCTACTCTGCCGCATCAACGAGTCAAATGTTTATTTCGATAAGATCAGTGCGAGGGTGGAACCTGGGAATGCATGAAGGGATAAACTGCAGCAGGTACCCGGCGTGATTCTGCCGTCTGACCATCATGCGACCGCCATGCGACCGCCGACGCGCTTTCTTTCGTTTATGCTGCCTCCTCTCCGTTCTTCTGGTTCACAGCCCAGAGCGATGTCACGACATCTCCTGCTGCAGTGTCCAGAACAGTTTCCCAGGCCAGCTTAGGAGCCAGGCCACAGAAGCTTGCAGGTGATTTTTGCTATTGACGGGGACAGTGGTGATGCTGCATCGCTCCTCTGGTTGACTCCTGCTTCTGTGCCAGAAGAACACCGTCTCATGTGAGACACGACAGCACAACTCATCTGGGCTTGAACTGCCTTTTTTGGCAAACCGAAAATACAAATTTCTAACGCATATCTTCTGGAGTATATGATTTATTCGTGGGTCAAGGTTGTGATTCAAGTCTAGCCAAAGGAAAGAGCAAAATGATGCGGGATGATAGTAACCATGGAAACACAGCCATTCAGAGCAGTTTTTCTTAAAGCATAGGTTAGTATGGGTAAAAACTGAATTAAGTCTTTGTAACATCTGTTTATCATTCTCTATAACATAATAGATGCGTCTTGTTGTTGTTATTTAAGCCACTCGGGTACATGGATATGGTCAGTGACCTTTTGTTTTTTTCATAAGCATTGGAAGGAGATGTGTATTATTAGCCTGTTATGTGTATTACTAGGATTATTAGGCTGTGCCTTAAATGGAGAGGGGTCCTCCGGGCGTCGTGTGCCATCTCTAATGCATTAGGGGGAACAATAATGGTGCGATGTGCGGAGAGATAGAAACATCAGTAAAAAAAGAGAGCATTACGCTTATCTTTTTGGTACGTAATTGCTGGACAGCAGCCATAGAGCACTTCAACAACCGATGGAAATTTCTCACTGGAGAAGCCCGACTTTGTATAGGTACGGCTTCTCAGTGCTGCTGCATGTCTCTGCTGCTGAGGAAACCTCGCCTTCTTCTTCTGAGGCATTATGAACCCACGGTCGACCTCAGTTAACTCAACAAATGGCTGAAGAATACCCCTCAAGACATTAAACGCTTTCCTCATTCAAGAGCAGCTCCTGAACACGACCGCTAGGGGGCAGCAGTTCCCCACTGACCCTTCTGGATTTCATGATGGCTTTGGTCGAATCGCTGGGTGTTTTTCGGATTAAAGGCACCTTTCTGATTTGCCCATTACGAGGCGATAAGCGTGCCTCTTTCACATTTTAAATTCTTTGCTGGTCTTTGAGCTCTTCTTTTCACTGCGTCGCACGAATCGGCGGTGTTTCACAGGCACCCCTCTCTTCCAGTCTCCGATGGAGATCACTGTCACCAGGTGTCTGAACAGAGAGCTTTCCTGCCGCAAAGAGACACCAGGGTGCAAGTAAAACAGGCAATATCACATTAAACGATAAGCTGTCGATGCCCGTCCGTGATTGTGAATCACAGACTAATGACAGACAGTGCCCCCCCACCCCCAAGGAGAACCAACACTTTGTACAGCTGCAGAAATAATGAAGCATCTAAACGGCAATAATTTCGATTAAATGGACGCAGGATATTTGCCTGTTCTTCAGTGTACATCAGGCTTGACGGCCTGAAAGGCTGCGATAAATGAACACCAACTGACCAGAACACAGGCCTGAGGTCTGTACCTCAGCGCCTTAAAGGTCTCGGTGCTCAACAGGGAGCATAGTGACTGCATTACCAGCTGCTGTGCACTCTGTTTCCCATCAGGCTGTCCATGGAGAAGACTGGACAGCTCCCACACAAGGACAGGCACCATGGAGCCCACGGCCATCGCTGCCACCACCAGCATCAGCACCCTAAGACTCCGTTCTTGCCTGCTTGAACTCTGCAAGTTTTTCACCAGGTGCCTCTGCCACGGCTACCGTGGGGCCAGAACGGCGCGGTAAGACTGTTCATGAATAAACAGTAATTAAAAAAACACAGTCTACCATGTTAATTGTACATGTCCTATTTTTAAAATGTCATGTTAATGAAAACAAACTATGGCAACTTAACCCAGCACGATTTGGGTGGGAGGGAGGTTACATTTACATTATTATCCTGACTAGATAAATTTGAGATAATTGACTCTTCATCCGCACTTCGTAATACTGAGTAAATTGCTTTTGGTTAATTCAGGTACTGTGCTGAAAACCATGGATGGTACGTCACGTACACACTGGAGGTGTGCAAGAAGGTTAAACGAATGTCCTCCTCACAAAGTAAGTGTTGGCTGACTTGGCAACCGAATTTAGAAACCATTTCAGTAGCACCATTATTTTATAAGTAAAATCACAGAAGAAGAAAAGAAATGAAATGAACATCACATCAGATTGTCTCAGACTAAGGCGGAGCTCATTGCGGGATATGATTTCCTCTTTGCTTTGTAATCTCTAACCGTGGATATCCAAATACCAGCTGGCCGCTCGACCATGCTTTGGTGCATTAGGCATCCAGGCATCAGGCTGGAGGGTTCATCCCTGCCAGAGAGGCAGTGTCACGCTATGTTAAGATACTATGCTGAAATGGTCAACTCTGCACTGAGACTCTATAGGATCTCACGTTGCTATTGAGTACATTCCCTCTGATGTCCACTAAGCTCAAGGTAATCCATCAGCATCTTTCTATTGGCAGTCCAGAGGATGCAGTGATTACGCGTTCTGTTTGGTTTTTTTTATCAGTCATTTTATTAAATGATTAATTAAAAAACTACACCAACAGCAAGTCAATTTGATTTTTGTTTTTTTTTAACATATCTAACAGCAGTTATGTTCGTTACCTGTTGACATAGCAAACTACGTAATTTCCTACTAAAATTCAGAGTCGATCTGATCTCCATCTGACCGTGTGTTTAACTTTAAAGCGTTTCGCTCTTACCTGGGTCACGTGACCTTGCAGGTGCAGTCAGCTTCAGGGGTTATTAGAGGGCACTCTTCAAAGAAGGGGTCACAGGTTAGACATCCCCACTCACCCATATACTCCTTAATGTTTTCCATCTTTTACTACTCATAACTGCTGTGCTCTAAAGGTCTAAACAGCAGTTTCTCAATATTTTGAAATATTTTGGTGGTAAAGTTACCTGCGTGCTAACCTTATCACCTACGTAGACATTTTCCCCATACCTGAACCCCTGGCATACTCTAAACACTTTATTTGTCCATCAGTTTAATGTCTTTTGTGTGTGTGTGTGTCTTTTCTCTCCCTTCTCCCCGCAGATCTCAAACAGAGGTGTCTGGCTCGAATGTGTTCGAAGCCCTAAGACGAAGCGGCTCTCTAAGCGGGCTTCCCTTCGCCTGCACTCTTTTCTCCCGAAGCTCCTGTCACATGGTGTACTGGTGGTGGACTGCAGGTGAAAGGGTGCCTTCACACCCTGCCTATCAACAACTTACCACTAATGTCAATGGATTCCACTCACATGACGATGCACACGCAAAAGTTCTACTGACCGTATAGTAAAGAGACACACTGTGTAATGACAGTCAGACAAGTATTACACCTTATCAACGAGTGGATTTGTAATGTGTATGAAAAAGCTGTAAAGCTATTTTTATTATCATAAAGTATTATTTTTATAGAAACCAACTTTGTTTCAATTTACCATGAATTAGTCTGGAAGCAGAGTTACAAAACATATGGCTGTATTTTACATAAAAATTAGTCTGCTGTAAACAGTTTTGAGAAAATCAAGTAATAATTAAACTGGTTGTTTGGAGATATTTGTGTTGCCCTGTGTAATAAACAAGTGACCCAATCCCAGGTGAAGTTTCATTAGTATCCGTCTGTTAATTAATGCCATTGATTGTCCAGAGGAGAACTGAAGCCTGACCGAGACTACTTTAATGACAGACCTGTGGTAGGTGGGCCCAGGTCACATGACCTTCTACTCCTGGGCTCAGCTCCACTGGGGCTGCCTTTGTTAGATGAGTCAAGAACCCTCGGTTTCGGTTACAGGGGGCTGCGTGTCTTTGAGTGGAACCCTTGTTCTGTGGTGACCACCAGTGCACGCAGGCCCGGTCCATTGAGTTTGTTCCTGCCGGATCCACTGTGGCTGCCAGGAGTGCCACTCTGAAGCTGACCCCCCTCCCCCCGGCCCCCCGATCAGGAACATGTATCAAGTCATTGTTGACCCAGAATCTCCGTGACGTCTGTGGTGCCCCACCTTCGAAAAGCCAGATCGTCGGTTTGTTAATAAATTCCCACCGGATGGAAGCTCAGTCGAAGTGAGTAGCACCTACATGGACAGACATGGACACGTGCCACAAAGCGACCGGTGAGTCTGAACCTGCCGCCCCCTCTTCATAACGGCTACATTTATATTTATGTTCATGCTGATACGTACGGGAGCCAGCTAATAATAGCTTAACATGTCAAATAGTGGAGCATTTCATAGAGATTCAGTTTTCTAGTTCCTGTTCCGACTGTTCTGAGTTGTGGTTCTCTCTCAGATTGACATATGTTATTGTCAGTGACATCAGTTCCTTAACGGTACAAGTGTATCCGCTTTAACCACTTCAGTTACCGTGCTGTTTTTGGGGGGTTTAGTGCCAGATACACAAACAGGCAAACATGCAAGTCGTCAAGTGACAAGCTGACCTTACCAGGGAGACCCTTAGAGAAGGAGAGGAAATCTCTACTAGCAATCTCCTCATCTGAAGCTCCACCACAGACACGACATCGATTTAGCAACACCGTGATCTCCCACGGCCTAACGTGGCACTGCAGCGCACCATGGGAAATCCGACGGTAGCGTGGCGGCTTTCTGATCTTTGCCACACTAACTGGCGAACGGTGGGTGAAGCAGGGCCTCGTTAGGAGTGATGCGGAGCTTTAATGAGGAGCACAGAAACGGCAGTCAGAGTGTCAACATTGTGCATGTAGGAATTTAAATGTCTGGGGAGATGCTCCCCTTAAAGAAGTATCTCACTTCTGATTTAAAATTCAGATCTGATGTTTGGCCAAACACATTTTATGTCTAGAAACACAATATCCACTGGCACTCAAGACCCAGGATGTAATATGTAGTCATGGTTTTGGCGTGAAGAGGTTATCTTCTATTCCAGCGCAGTGGTCCTGCTTCCTTCAGAAGACCATCTGCCTTGTCAGCTGTTAGGTAAATCATTGGAGTAGGTGCTGGTGATTAACTGCCTGGATCTTTTCTCCATCCAGAGCTGAAGATAAAGCTTCTCTTGTCACTCTTAACGCTGTCATCGGTTCCGACAGGTAAGGGCCAGCCTGGCAGCTGCTGGACCTTCTTGTGAAAGGGAGAACCGGAAAAGTACAATTTGACCGTAACAGTTTCCAGTACACTGCAGTCATGGCCGCTCTGGAGAAATCAGCCTAAAAAGGGTTAAGTTAGAATACAGAGGGCGTGTCTTTCATGAGCTTATCTTTACACATCTACTAAACATGTACTGTTCATGGAGTGGCAGCTTTGCAGGGTGTGATGTAACAGACTTTAACCTTGCACGATTTCTCTAGTCTCTTCCAGAAACTCCTCATTTTCCCCAGAGACAGTCGAGCAGACAGATGCACCTCTTGACGGTGAGGATGGTACTGTGAGAACACGGCACACTGCTACGAGGAAGAAATCAGCAGCAGCCGTAGAGAACCATCGACACGATTTGAAGATACCGCACTTTGCCGTTTACCTACATCAAACAGTGTCGTCATGGCATTTTGTCAGACAGAATTTAGACAGGTTACAATGACTAACATTACAGAGAATGGTGTGCAGTATGTAGTCGTGATAGACCTTCCTCCCATGCCCGGTGTCCCCCGCTGCTGTCCACGTTCTCCTGCAGGCTGCCTGGGCTCACGCCTCACCTGGCTTCAGGAGTTGCTCCACGGCTCCCCGTCCCTCTTCAACTTTGCTCTAAGTCTGCGTTGCGAGACCAACCTGTGTCCCCGAGACCTGGAGGATTACGGCTGCTCCTGCCGTTACCGGGGGGGGCAGGGCACCGTTGATGACATGGACAGGTGAGGCTCTCCCTGTGCTCAAGGTTTTGATGGCTGCCCCACAATTGTGGCTGGGGGTGAGTGTCACGAAAGGAAGGATCACGTTGTATTGCAGGCTCTCCTTTACCTTCCTTTCTAATGCCTGCTTACTGACTGACCACCGTCCCCATGTGCAGATGCTGCTTCCATCACAGAGAGTGCTACAGAGCTGTGCCAACACATGACTGTGGCGTGGACCTGAAGATGGTGTCATACGGCGCCACCTGCAGAGAGAGGAACGTCACCTGTGGTACTGAAAGTAGCTTACGCAAGGGCACAATTATTCCTATTATTAAGTTTTTGGTGTCTTATTTTTTGAATTAAATCATCAAATTCAGATCACTTTAGGGAAGCACTTTGGTGGAACAATAGTTCACATGTTCAGGGCTGGGGGTTCGAGTCTTGCCCCCAGTTCTATGTTCTCCTCATTTTTATGTAGGGTTCCACTGGGTTCTCCTGTTCCTTACTGGAGTCCACAGTCCAAAGCTGTGGCTAGGCAATCTGCCTTTCACGTGTGACTTTGTGTATATGTGTGACCCTAACCCTAATCCCGTCCAGGGTCCCCTTAAGTCCTTGGGATCGGCACCAGGCTCCCCACTCTTCCATACTGGATTGATTAAATCGACAATAGAAGGACAGAGTAATCTGGATGAGGTTTATCATGCTGTCTATGCTGAATGTGCTTGCAGACATGACTGATCCGTGTGCCCGGGGGCGGTGCCTATGTGACAAGGAGGCTATCAAGTGCATGGGGCGTTCCCTCTACAACCCTGTCTGGAGACATCTGGACCGTGCGTCATGTCCACTAGGCCCCTCCACTGGTAACTACAATGGACCACGTTTTGATGTCTTCCACTGGGAACCTGGCAAGACTGACAGCATCCATCTTCAACGACACCTGATCTCAGCTGAGATTAAGGAATAATGTCTGTTATGAATGATTGCATCAATAACCAGTTTATTTAGCATTACTTCTCTATAGGTGCCTATGGATTGTGAGTTGTTGGCATGTCAATCTCAACTTGCGTTCATTGGCTAAGACGCTATGCTAAAGACAGAGTTAAAGCACCAACGAAACCCCTTAAGTCCCAAAAGCCTTAGAGAAGAGATGGAAGTGGGTAAACTAAGGTGAAATGGGAGACGGGATGGCGGTAAAGGGGGCTCCATGTTCTCAGTGGTCCACAAGGCGCTCTGATTGGAGGTTGCAAAACCTTCTTTGATGTGTTGTCCTCTGCTGCGCAGATCTGCCTGACAACGGCACCCTGACCAGCATGAGCTCAGGGGGACACCGTTGGAATCTGCCTCCCCATGGGTGTCAAGGCAGGACAGGAACTAAACGACAGTCAAGCCAAATCTCAGCCTTCTTTCGGCTGCAAACTCTCAAAGACGACTGATGTTCATTAACCCTTGCAACCAGAACCACAGATCAGCTTTTGATTGCTTTTAGGATGTAGTTTATTTGCTCCCCGGTTTTGTAGTCCTGCTCATTAGGTTTAATTCAGTCGCCAGTCCGTCTCACATATGGTCTGCATTCATTTTTGTGATGAATGAAAATGTCAAATTCTGACCTGCCCTGTGTTCATCTGGCCATAAATTAACTAAATAATTTCTGGCTGATTATCCTGCTTAACATTGTATGCCAAGGTTTTAATGAAGCCAGCACTGAGATAAAAACAAATGACCTTTAAGTAATCTACATAAGCTTAGAGTGGAGTTACTGTGGCAGCTGAATTTTGACGTGCATGAAACATTTACCTTTGTTTGCTGCTGATTCACGCTGTTACCAGGTTCTGGGCAGCAGAGAATCGGCTCACTTCAGGATCTGCATGTTGAAAAGCTTGGAGCAGATCACCTGCCTGACAACTCTGAGGATTCTCTCAAGGAAGGTAGATGCCTCCAGCCAGTCTGTTCATTATCTCGGCCGAGAAGATGGAGCAGCACTATGAATACCTGACCTGAATTCATTTTGAAATATACGGCAATCTATGTAAAGTTTCCATAGTTGAACCTTTGCTTAATTTACGAGTGTCATAACGACAGAAACATGTACACACCAGCCCTTCCCCCTTTGTTATTATCTAATTTCCTGAGGTCTTTTTTTTTTTAACCAGAAAATTAAACAATGTTTACTACTCCATCATTTCCTGAAACTGGGCACATCCAAACAACGCTGCCTGTAAACGTCTCTGCGGCCACTCTGAGCGAACGTGAAAGGGTTCCAGAGCGACCTCTCTCTACTCAGACGTTAGACCGGAGGTCTCAGCCTCTAGTGATCATCCCCATTCAAACACGGCAGGCCTGCTGAGATTCCGTTCTGGTTCATCTACAGCTTTGAAAGGGAGGGAATCAAAGCCAGCAAACATGCCAAATGACACGGAGGTGGCGGCCGGAGCCTCTGTCTTGACCACTCATCACCATCTTATCTCCGGAGGTAAACAGCCGTCATCGGCACCACGCCACACCCAAGACCACCATCCACTAAACTTGACATGTTTCTCATTCTGCCATTAAACATGGCACAGCCAATGAGAATGGAGCAGCACACGCTATCAGAAGGTGCATTGTAATTCTCACCAGTTATGGTTGTACCATTATGACTTATCGCTTGGGTTGACGTGTTCATCACATACCGAACAGACTTATACATAAAGAGTATGCCACCCACATCACCTTTTAAGCTTTTTTCTTCCCTCTTCTCTGATTGGCAGACCTGGCTGAGCCTAAAACAGAGTCATTGGCTGTTAATGTACAGGGAATGATGCCTCGACCAATCCAGACTACGTCTTCTACCTTGAACCCCATGGACCCGGAGTCTTCCACAGATGGTAAGCAAGACAAATGACAGCATGATTTTCCCCACAAAACATGAAACTCTTTACCTCCATAATCAGATCATTCGACAAACTAGATGAATACAGGCAGACACGCCTGGAGTGTGACATATTAAATCATTCGAGTTTTGTTATGAGACATCATTCTGGTGTGGAGCCTCAGAGAGGTCAGCTGGGTCAAAGCGGCCTCTTAGCAAACGGCGTAGGTAAGCGTTCAAATCGCGGTGAGAACGGAAAAACAAACGTCCTGAAGACGGTGTTGAGTGCTCTGGAAATTAGCCAGCTACCCAGTACATTTCAATTAAAATAATTTGTAATAAATTAATGTTCAATAATCCTTTGGGTTACTTGTTGTAATTCACTGCTGGTAAAACGATGGCATCTCTATCAGGTAGTTAACCAAGGATTTAATCAGACTTGATAAGAGTCGTGTTGTTTCCCTAGAGCTTATTTTAATAAGTGTTATATTGAACATGCAGCCCTGGCATCTACAAGGCAACTTTCGCCAGGCAGGGCTCAGCCAGAAGAGGAGGATTTTTTTGCATGAAATAAAGGGGGGTTGATCTCTGCCACGCTTCCACAGGTCGGGAGCCAGCATCCATGAGAGCAATACGGTAAACCAACCCAACTCATCCGTCGAAGCTGAAGCCAACAATGAGGCTTCGTTCAGAGAGACTGATTCACATCCTGACTCCGAGCAGGACGAAGCTGCTGCTGTTTATTTCCTGACAATGATGCAGAAATGTTCACTCCTAAACTGTGTGCTTTAAGAGGTCCTTGAATTCAACAGGCAGCCCATTTTGTACATGAATTTGTGTTTTCCGGTTCATGCTTTTCAAATTGCAGGGGTCGATTCTGTACACCGAACGGCTGGTGGCTCTGGAACATCCACACATAGCGTCACAAACGAATGTGTGTTGCTTCCGAGTTTTAAAAATAACTTTTTTTTTCCCCCATGGCAGAAAGTTCTGCTGTCCTCTTCCAAAATTGTTCTTGGCTGTCAAGTGTAATGAGTAAGACTTGAAATGCTTTAGTGAAATGACAGCGGGAGCTGTTAAAGAACTGGAACATTTTGAGTTCAAAATCTACATTGTACCTCTTTGCCAGAAATAAGCTGGCATTTGGAGAGAGAGTTTTACAAGGGTCTGATAACGATCATCAGATGTAGACATGAAAATGTGTGAAGTGATCATCTTTCTCCAGATGCAGATCTAGGAGTCGAGTCAGAATACTGAGCCAGGCCAGTCGTGTCATGCATGTTCTCTGCCGTACCCCCCCCCCCCCCCCCCCCCCCCCCCCCCCCCCCCCCCCCCCCCCCCCCCCCCCCCCCCCCCCCCCCCCCCCCC
>JAACJT020000064.1:1440158-1458491 GCA_009936485.2 Gymnarchus niloticus | reverse complement strand
GTAAGAGTAATGGGCCCGGCCAGTCGTTTCATGTATGTTCTCTTCCGTACCCCCCCCCCCCCCCCGCAGAGTACCGACCCCAGCCAAAGGCCACGACCCTCTTTGCTCTCTCTCTTCTGGAAGCTGCAGGCCTCATCGACCTGCCAGAGGAACACAGTCCTGAAGGTCAGCAGCCAAACCCACACCTCCAACTTCCTTTGTGACATATTCCGATTATACGAGCGGTCCACGGCAGTCACAGGTGTACCGTCTGTACCCCCCCCCCCCCCATGCCATCCTCACTGACCACAGGGTGCAGTCTGACCTTCACCCAATACAGTGCTGCCGGTGCAGCCCGTCGGGAGATGCCCGCTCTGGGCATGATGCTGCACTGCCTGACCGACCGCTGCCCGCACGATTATGAGATGTACGGTTGCTACTGTGGACAGGCGGGGCGTGGCCGTCCGGTGGACCAGCTGGACAGGTGGGCAGGGCTCAGCCTCCATGATGAACACTGGAAGAGGAGACCGCTTTCAACACGCCTCAAGCACGTCCATTTTTGGATTTCGAGAAAGGGAGAGCAGCTTTCATGTCAAATTCAGAAAAAAAACAAATGACTGTTATTACATTAAGCATCCACTCTCTGAACAAAAACAGCACGGAAGACAGAGGCTCCCTGAAAACAGGTCACTTGTTTCTCTTCCCCACAGCTGCTGCTTCTTCCACCAGTGCTGTCTCGAACAGATAAGGATGCTGGGATGTCGGCAGGACCGCAGGCCAGGGACCCACGTTACCTGCCAACACGGGCAGCCGCGTTGTGAGTGACAACTGGCTCACTGGGCTGCATAGGGCACCCTCACAGGGACAATCGTGTGCCCAGCCTGTGTCCTGTCGCTAAAACAGGATTAGACATGAGGAGTCAGAGAGGGACACGGACTAGACACCCTGACGCTGAGCCGAGGGTTTAGGTCTGGGCAGAGCACATTTTAAGATGGACGTCTTTGTGCTACGGGAGCAGACGGCTTGTCAAATGCCTGAGCTCCAGCATAGATGAGGATCATTGAAGCTCGAGGAGGGACAATGGGACTGTCGCCTCATATGGGGGTTCAAATCCTGCCTCCTCTGTCTACATTGTCCCTGTGTTGTGTGGGTTTCTCCTAGTCTCATCCAGAGTGAACCCAAACCTTAGGTCCGATGCTGAGCTCCCCTCCCCAGGTACGACGCTAGATGGATGACCGAAGTTCCTTTCTTTACGTGTCCTTCTCTCCCAGGCTTCGGGGCCAGCGTGTGCGACAAGCTGCAGTGTGTCTGCGACAAGGCCGCCGCCGAGTGCATGGCGGGTGCACGCTTCAATCACAGCGGCCGCTTGCAGCACTGCCACGGGCCCAAGGCACCCTGCCAACGAAGGCCCCCAGCACTCCTGTGGCTCCGCCCACCGCCTCGCCAGCCCGACTCCAGTGAAGAGAGCGGGCTCCACGAGGGGTCTGAGGGTCGTGACAAGGCAGGGGACACCGCAGCTGTGGTGACCAGCAGGACGGAAGGGGAACTAGAGCCAAGTGATGGAGCCTAGGGAGCAGCGGGCCGGTATTTTCAGGACAGCCTATATGGGGAGCCTGCAAGCTTAACAGCCCTCAGGGCCTAGGTCAGCATGCAGGGTGTACATCAGGTCTGTGAGTATAAGGCCTTGAACCCACATCCTACTGGATGAGAACAGCTCACCTGTTAGAGATGGAAGGCTCATTCCTGTTTTGAGGTTAAGGCTACACCATGTTATGTACACTTATCTGGCTTTTGTATTTTGTCAAAGCAGTTCTGTTAATTGAAAATAAAAAGAACTTTCAGCATGTCAGCCCTGAACGAATCCCGACTCCCGCACCACCTTCAGACGCGAGACCGGGCTTGACGGTCATGTGACTTGGTGCCAAGCAGTTCCATGAGCACTGGTACTCTGAGCTACACCGCAGGGCCAAATCGTGAATTGACTACAGGGAGAATGGTGAACAACAAGGGCGAGCAGAATTGATTCTCACATCCAGCGAGACCCCCAGACCAGACATTCTTTCAAGCCCCCCATTTCAGTTAGTTAATTCACTGACATCTCCTCCCGTGGAAAAACCCAGGGTCCCTGTTTTCAGCTAGTAATTTAATTGTCAGTTACATTCACCTCGTGAGAGCAACACCATCCCAGTTAATTTCTTGAAACAGGACACAGAGGCAGTTTGTTAGGTTTGAATATAAAACTTTAATCACACCATCTGTGTGTGTAAAATAAACACACTTTACTACTAACAGTTTGATTTAGCTATAGACAGTCTGAAAGAGGCTATATGTAGTTTACTAGGGGGCCACTGCAAATGATCAAGAGAACTTCCTGATTCTTCATCAATCGATCTTTGAAACAAGCCTGAACGCCACCACACAACCGTGCCACCTACTGCGTTTGGGAAGGCACCCTGAAGGTACCACTGTGGCAGGGGCACCGCCAGTGAGCAGAAGCTGAACCTAGCCGGAGCACTTAACGCTAAGATTACTGATAGAACGTTAGAAACAAAATAAAGTAGAACTTGGGCGCCTTGACACCTGACATTCAAAGGCAGGGGGCACCATTTCACACAGGTAAGCGAGGACATGTGACAATCCTCCTCGGTCATGTGCTAGAAGCCTGCCATACAGCTTAATCTGATGTGAGAAACATTCAAGAAATACATTCAACAGCCACACAGTCAGAACATTACCTATGAAGCCAGCATTCACATAGTAAAGGCTTAGAGATCAACCGGAGGCTTATTTCCAGCATAAAAGATGAAATGTTTCAGGCGATCCATCAGAAAGGGTTAGAATTAGCCGTCATTTAAATCAGGTAAACTTTTACATTCTGTCCTGAGGCCTGAGTACAACGGCGAAGTCTCAGCATCATATGAAAAACACAGATGAAAGAAACAAAAAAAAAACAAAGGCGATAACCGAGGAAAGGTTTGGTCCAGAGAACAGAAAGCCCAGAGACTGTGACTAGAGAGAAACTCAACACTAGAACGAGAGCCGACACGAGCGATCCAATTAAAGACCGAGCAGACCAATCAGAGAACCGTTTCCATTTGTCCATTAAAGACAACCCTTCAGAGCCTGACCCACCACAGCGGGCAGGCTTGTGAATGCAGAGTGATGGAATGATTCATTTATACACAGCAGTTAAAGTGCTGGCCATGGTCCACTCTGCGAGACACACTCCACTAAACTGCATACACAAGGGACTGCTGCTCGTACTGCTTTTTCTGAATTCCATAACCTACTCAAGAGAGCATGTGCAACCGATAAGCTTGCCAGTAAAATCACAAAGAAAACCTACTTCAGCACGTGTAAATTATTGCTAGAAACGTGTTTAAGCACATTCTTTCTGAACAATCAGATCAGAGGTTTTCCAGTGTTTGAAAAGGATTCCTCCAGAAGGCCCACCTCCCCTTCAACACGCCTCGTAGTTCTGCGATTCCTCCAGAAGGCCCACCTCCCCTTCAACACGCCTCGTAGTTCTGCGATTCCTCCAGAAGGCCCACCTCCCGATTCTGTGAGCACGTATGCTTCTGAACAACCCAGTTAACTTGTCACCCTAATGCAGCTGCACTGCCAAATGACCACATGGCGTCTCCTCCCATACTCTAATCTTGGAAAATGCGGCAATGCAGAGGGTTCGAGGGATTAATCAGGAGCGGTGACCTGGAGCTGCAGTTCAGGGTCTTCCTTGTACCACATCGTGGCTGCCAGGACCAGGAAATTTAACACGACGAACATGCCAAGCATTTGGCACAGTGCGCCAGCAGGATGGAGAAAGCTGTGGAGGCAGCCGGCCCAGAGGAGCCTCAGCAGGGCACAGCTTAACTACATCTGTATACAGCCAGCCACCAGACAGGTGTGGAAATATATAATGTATGGAGACATGATAAGAGCTGTGGCATTAGACTTACACGTCATAAAAGATGATCTTGTAGCATATTTAATAGGCTTGTGATGTGAGAAATGCTGGTACGCTATACAGATTTAATCTACCACAAAGTGCTGTTCAATTTAGTCTATGTAATAAAACTGCACACATCCTTTCTCTCACAGGAGAGCAAAGGTGCTGAGGATGATAAGACACATGACCACACAGCACCTGCTAACATGCAGACCGAGTATCTACTGACCACAGCGTTAATTACAGAGGCCCCGATTAACCCCCAGGTCACATTTTCCAATGTTAGTTGGCCCACCCAGACATTTTCCCGCCACTAAAGGCACCAACTGTCATCACCTTTACGTTCCGCTCACGTGCTTAATACTCCAATCACCGAGGTGATTTGATGGGCCAGTCCTTGACGATGGTGGCCTGGCCCGCCCCCACCAAGCTTTTACTCTTCAAAAGCTGTGGCTGTCAGCAAGTAAACCAGCAAGACAGGAGCTCACGGAGGCTAAAGCTGCATTCTCAATAAATTCCACACATATAACAGTAAAACGGCAGCACATGTAGAAGAACTTTGCATAAACCTAAATACTGAAAGTTATACTGAAAGCTTTGATCACAGCATACACATAACACAATCCTTAGCACTGGAAATATTTTACGATAAACTTCAACCCTGAAATGAATGCTGTTCTGCGTACTTCTCCCTGACTGTATTACCCGATTGTCAGCATTGATGCCGATCCCTCAGCTGACAGACCACGTGTGTCTCAGCTGTGTCCATACACCAGGGCTTGGATCGATACACGTGACTTCATCTTGGATTTCTTCCAAAGATTCTTCAAGATTCACAGCTAACCCAGCAAGAAGCCCTTCATTAGGGCTCTTAAAATAAGTGACCCTCCGTCAGCCAGAGATTATAGCAATCGAATGTCTCACACACTTCCTGTGACTTCAGATTCTCTCTTAGAGGGAGCATCCTATTAACAGATTTTTGAAATAACCCTTTAGTCTCCCGAGCTCTCAAGTCAAGTCTTCAAAGACACCATTTGCGAAAGAAAAACAAAAGGCAAATAGCAGAGAGCGAGTTTACAGGAGATAAGCGTGTGAAATGCTGGCGGTGATTCCAGACAGACACGGGGGGCATCTAGTAGACACACAGGTCGGGGAACTTCATCTCGTATACCGGGACCGACTGGTACTGGGCATGGCCGGATGTGATCGTCATGGCGCCAGACGGGCTGGGCGGCGGCCTGCAGGGGAAGAAGAAACATGCTTGTCGCCATGCCAACACAAATAGGAAGCTGAGCAGCGGAGAACCGCATATATCCTGGTTATCAGAGTCTTAAATATGCAATTATTTCATACTATTCTTGGATTTTTTTTCCCCCTCGGCACACAGAACCAGCTGTACAGGCTTGACAGGCACTCTTATACGAAGAGTCTGGCAGATGACATCCAAAAATGAATCTAGGTTAGGCTGACCTGGCTTTGCATAGCTCATGACACGGCCTTTAAAAATAAACCGACAGATTACCGCTACGCAGGACACTTATGAGTCTGTCAAGCCAAAATTAAAATGAAAGCACAGGCTGAACCCCAATAAAGAAAATTAACACTCATGCAACACTACTGCTGCCCAGCCTTCAGTCATCTCTACTCCCGAAATTCCGTAACAACACGAAGACGGCCAGGAAAGATAACGTGGACTGTTAGTAAAATGTGAGTTATCTGGACACCACTTTGCCACCTCCGTTCTTAGAATCAGAAATGGTGAAACGCTAAAGTCCCCAAACGGACACGCTAATCGAGAGGCAGGTACGAAGTCCCGTTATTGAAAAAGCACTCGGAGTCGTCGTGTTCTCACCCCCACAACCACACTGCCCCAATGACTGAAGAGACCGACTCGCTTACCGGATTGTCAGCTCGAAAATCTGCGCCAATCTGTCGTGTAACATACTGGCCTGCAAAAGCAGGGAGACACAAACACCCATTTTCAGCCCACTGTAAAATACTGTACATGAGAAGAGCTGAGCAATCTAAAAGCTGGTACAGATACTCCTTGAAACATGATGGGGATTATCAGTCCGAGGTTAGAAATGCTCACAGTACTCCTGAGCTTTTCTACACAACAGATTTGCCATCAAGGTATTTACAGGGAAATCATTCCTGGCCGTGAAAAGGTAGCACAGCAACTCAGAAGTGATACTGAGTTCAGTACTCGGGGTGAAGGGACGCAGCAGCGGGAGGGTTACAACAGTCAAGCCCCTGCTGCCCATGCCTTAAGGATGCTCTTTACCTTAGACTCGCAGTGGGCTGCGATCTCCTCGAACGGAGCCTTTTGGAACTTCTCGATCACCTGCCGTCTCTTCTCCTTCTCCTGTTCCTCCAGGCCTGTGGTATCTGTGAAGTCGTCTCTCAGGTTACACATACTGGACAAGCTCTTCCAGACCAAGTGTGCCTCAGCTGCAAACACCCAAAAGCTCCTGTGCAGACCGGTCTTCCACAATCACTTGGGCATGCAGAAAGTACATTACAGCGACAAGACGACAGTGACTTCAGCACACGAAGACACCAACGTTAGACAGAGAGGGGCATCGCACCTAGAGGTCGGTAAGACGCCAGAGGCAAGCAAGTTACAGGTGCGGGTGAGCAGGCGGGAATGCAGGCCCAAACGTTACAGCTATGCGAATATGTCTATTACATTGGCAGCCGATGTAACAATGCTGCAAGCCCACGACATCTCTGACACATCAGTGACCAAGTACAGAAGAGCTCCAGGACGGTGACTGTCCCGGCTGACTCACCGATGGCCTTTTTCAGGGTCTCGAAGGTAATCTCTTCGGTCAGCTGGGACTGTGAAGAAAGAACGACACAAAGAGAACATCGAAAACGGCCGTTTCGGAAATGAAGATGCCATCTGGTTTAGCTTGTTCAGACTTGAGCAGGCGTGTAGAAGACACTCTACAAACTTCAGGAGCCTTCGCGAGGAGCAAACGGCCACGCTGACAGGTGGAGGATGAGTGTAACCAGGAAAAAGTGTGACCTTCATCATTAGAGCACCCGCTTCGACCGCCGGCGACCTGGCACTCAGAGAGGCTACTCAAGGTCCGCAACGGAGGCATTAATGAACTCAGACAGGCGCTCATTAATACAGGAGACCTTCCAATAGCATTTAAAGCAGAGCCAGGAATGCGACAGCCTACAATCACCTGGGCGTTCTGAATAAACACCCCCTGTCCCAAGCTGGTAAATCTCATCGTCTTAAAAAACACTTTTATGGCTACCCCATAAAACAGTGCCACTCATCCTGTCTGAGGCCATGATTCTCCACAAAAAGATTCAGTAAAGGAAACACGGCACCTAATGCCGGGGAAGTGCCTCCGTGGGCTTTTCAATCATCTGTCACATCACTACTCTATGAAAACAGGAATCACCGGTGCTGTTTTCCAGAAACCGCATCCTAAGGCTACAGTCTGGCGTGGTCTGAATTTGAGTCTAAACGTATCACCTCTCCCCACCAGACAGCCCTGGTTCCTCTGCTCTGGCCAGACGGATGTGACGTCCTCATAATCCAGTACGAGGTGGGATATAAAAACAAGAGCTGATGATATATTCTGCTTATTTCCCCCTCATCTATCATCTATAATTAACCCTTCGGCATGCTGGCTGTAGGTGTGGGAGCTCATGCAGATGAGTCTGCAAATTAGCGTGAAATCCTTCTTGGTTTTTTACAACAAACTGCATACTGGAAAATTAGCAGACATTTTGCTAATCGATGCTAAAAACAAAACTGCCCTTTAAAATGGCTGAAGATGAGCGATCGGGGGTCGCTTACCTTGTCTGGCAGGTTACTGGAGACTATGTCCACCTGGAGGGAAACCGTATCTACAAAGCTCTTCCTTCTGGAGAGGCGGTCTTCATCTGGGTGAAGAGGACAAGACACTTACACAAACCGTCAGCGTTCCTCAAGAGACCCCGTAAAGCTTCAGGGAGGGCAGCAAGACCGACACACAAAAACTGGGCAGAGACTGCTGGAAGAAGAGGCTGTTTTAGAGCAGGAAGAGCCGAAAATGTTCATACTGTACGTGATGAGGTTTGATTTCAGGCCGTGGTGGAAATAAGGCCGTTACCCGGGTTACTGGCGGGCAGGTAGACGCTGGTTCTTCAGTGGCTCGGCATCCCTGCCAAGGTTAATTTACGGCCGATGGAGACGGAGCAGAGGAGAACGACGGACTTTAAAAAGGACGAAAGGCTCAGGGCAGTGAAGACGGGTGGAGGGGCCACGGTACCACCCCACTCACCAGCAAGTACAGCTCATAAAGGGCCAGAAAGAAAATGACACCCCATATAACTGACCGTGGAACAGATCCGTCAGCCGTGGCGCCAGCTAACAGTACAGAAGTTAAAGCAAAAAGCTGACGTCTCTCCCGCTGATTCACAAGAAGTGGTTTCACATTTGGTTGTAGCTCAAGCCAAAAGTGATTTCCACAGCTGTACCCTGTGCAAACCATCAGACTTAGTAAAAGCAATTTAAATTAAGCACGTTCCTCAGGAGGACCGTAGCAAGGCTTCAGGCAAACTTAATCAGGACCATTCTGGCCACAGACAGGGTTTGTGAGCTAGCACATATCCTTATGAATGGTCAGAACAGCTACTCTCACACCGCCGGATCCAACAATCATCCAACAGCACGTTTCCCCGGAGAAATGAATGCTAACAGCCCTGGGCTTCTACACGCTGTGTGATTACACTGCACAGATAAGCACATTGAACCTGGAATCAACAAGATTGTTAGAGCAAAACACTTACTACACCCACCACTGACAGGCACGACAACGGCGAGGAGGAGACAGAAATAAAGCAAGCTTCTGCTCAAAGTCACGTTCGGGTAAGAGAGGAAAAAATGAATAAATCAGCTTAAGTCCAGTGTTTGCCGTGGGTATGAAAATTAAGACAATCTGAAGGCCAAAGCGTGCGAGCGATAACCAGATAATGAATTCAGAAATATTTTCATTCCAATTCAGGCTGCCTATTGTACCCTGAGAAGCAGGGAGAGATGAGGCTTTTATCCAACTGCTCAACAGAACACATTTTTATAAAGATATTTAAAATCCCTGGCCAGCCTGGAGTTCTGAAACTCTGTCATCCATCTCTATATGCATTCAAACATGCAAATATTTCTAAGCACAAATGGAGTGCCTGAAAAAAAAACAACAATTTCTGACGTTTCTTGTTTGAGAAGCAAAGAAAGACAGACCAGCACGAGAAGGGAGAGACGAACCTCACCCTATACAGGGGCTTCCCTACTCTATAAATGACTACATCTCAAAGATAGAAATAAAGAAAAACTGGACGCTCTTTACTGAAAGGGGGAAACAGGTCCACACGGACGGCATGCAGAGAATCACTAATCCCCTCAGTCGGCAAAAGATAAATCTTATTTTTAGTCATTTCACTTGCCTGTCTCTTACGGAATAGGGAATCGCCCTGAAGCATCTGACAGTACCTTGTAAAGTAGGGGCTGTTGATCTTTCCTTGAAGATCCAAAGTCTCATTTAAAAAACGTGCGGGCACACCAAGACGCCTGAAACATTCGAATGCAACGTTCCACCCAGAACTCTGGGTTTCTGATAGAGCAGGCAATGGGAGAACAACTCAGGGGCATCATTTTGGATAAATTGGAAGAAAAAAAAACAGACCCATTGTAAAGCCACTGCATTCAGCAGGGAAACGCGGGTAAGCCACATTCCAACAATCATCACATCACTGAGCCACACTATGACGTGAAAAACAAGGTCTACAAAAACTGGGATGTATTAATTTTCCATTGATCTGCGGAAGTCAAAATAAAGGACTTAAGCACCAAGTTCCACAACCGATGACAATATAAGATTATTTTATGACTATCAAAGCATTACACCCTTTGGTCACTGTTTTGTGAATGCATAGCTATCTGCATCTTCCATTCAAAAGAGAAATGCCTTCACCTGGTTGTTGGTACATCACCACATAGCAGGACAAGCCCTGTATTGGCAGGTGACCCCGTGGTTCACGTGTGAGGCCTCACCTGAAACCTGAGGCTCGTACGGGATGGTCAGCCTCTCCACGCTGTAACTGGGGCCTGCCAGCGACTCGGTGATATCCTGGGTTTGAAAGTACAGGTTGCGGTCATCCTTGTTGAGGGTGCTGGGCAGCCTGCGGCACAAGGGGCACTGTGAGCCAGAGCACATCTGAAATCCTCCCACCTCACTCAGAGCAGACACAAAGAGACAGCTACAAGTGGCAGTGTGGGATCTGCTAGCCATACCAAGTATGCTACAGCGGATTTACAGGAACCGCCTGCATGAGTGATGGTAAAATTCCAGCTTTTGTTCACTAAAGTCATACAGAAGGGAGCAAGACAACAAAGAACATGTTTCTCTGCTCGTATTCTCTGACCTTTTCCTGTGCCGCTGTTTAGACAAGTCTCTGAGCTTCCAGACTCTAATTTGTTCGTAAGCAAAAGCAACTTGCTAAAATGTACTGATCCCTGATCAGCACTAGTATGGTACATGCACTTTCAACCAAATGACGAACACTAAAGCTACTGAGAAATAAGGGGAGGAGAACAGCTGCCATCAACCCATTTTTCTGAAGAGCACCTGTACAGTTCTAGCACTGTGGGCCCAGCTGGTACAGAAGGCAGGATTGGTGAACGTACTCCCATTTCTCCTTGAAGATGTGCTCAGGTAGGAGGTAGGGGGCCTTGTGGTTTCTCATCTCAAGGACCTGGACGGCAGAGACATAAAGAAAGAGCCCAGGGACTCCCTTTAAAGGGCACGCTGATGGTGGTCAATGCATGCAAGAATCCAGCGGCCTTCACCGAAACAAGCCGGGCAAATGAGTCATACCTTGGCCACGTACTGACAGAAGGCCGGGTTGGCGATCATCTGGCTGAGGAAGTTCAGGTAGGCTGCCACAAGTGCCATGATGCTGCAGCAGATGAACATGGGCATGTTCTCCTCATTGGCCAGCACCATGTCCTTCAAACGTCAGAGGGAGGGGACAGTCAGGATACGTGTGAAAAGACCACATTTAATTATTACTCTAACATGCATGTTTGAGTGTTAAAAAGCGTCTACCCTCATGAATTCATTACTCATTTTTCCGGAGTCTTAAACTGCCTCGGTTCCAAAATATTTTGCAGCTGCCTGCGTAGTTCCCGTGACAATGAGGGTTAGGGTTATGCCTCGCTTCCAGTGAGGGCGTCTCGCGGTATTCAGAAGCTACCGCGGTCACAGCCACCCGTCATCTTGTCCACCACAAAAGGCCCATCCACCCCTGCTGCTGCTGTTCCTGGAAGGTGCCTAGAGATGGCGCTGTCCTGCGTTCGTGACTAAGTGCCCGCTTAGGCTGTGGGGCATTTTAAAAGGAGATCTCCTCCTAAAAACCAATCACACCATACGGCAACAAAGCTGACAAAGCTATTTTTCAATATCACACCTCAAGGAGATAAATTCTGGAGTCTTATTCCGAGTGTCCCGTGTGCACTTAAGACGGCTCTCCATGCCCATTCAATATGTAGCTCTGCAGACACTCTGTGGGGGCAGCTGAGATCACATGATCACTCCCGCTGGGGTTCCACCGAGCGTCTTCCTCTCGGGGGGCCTGTTAAACCCCGGAGATCTTGAAGGAAAGGATGGAGGTCGTGAAAGCTGTACCAGGCCATAGCGCTGCTTAGTGGAACAGTCAGTGCTGTGGGAATCTGACTGCAATTAACACTCACCGGAGCCTCGTTAAGCCGTCTGCTCCTCCATTAAAGAAATTAAATACCCAGTTCAGTGGCATAATTAAAACAATAAATGCTACCCCCTTGGGGCGATATACTGCGAGCCTCACTCTTACAACCTCCCTGGGTATAAACTTTAAGAACTGTTAACACGATAACACTTCTTCTGAGAGACGATACTGACGGGAAGCCACGCCGCAAGCTTCCCAAGCTCATTGGTCAGCGCGCCTCAGCTGTGGCCCCGGCAGGCCAGAGTGGGAGACTCACATCGCTCCAATTAAACTCATGGTCATCGAGGCCTGAACACACCAGACCGAATGGTTCAGATTTGGTAAATTTATCACAGGCCCGAGAACACATCTGAGGTTTTTAAATGTTAAAAAAAAAAAAAAAAAAAAAGAAAAAGAAAAAAAAAAGAAAAAGCCATGTGTTGGTTTGTGGTCTGTAGAAACATGCAGTCATGTTATGACATGAAGACATGGCGGAAATACCACAGGAAAGTCAGCATTAGAGCAATTTAAACTGCACGCTGCGCAGCCTCGCTACAGTCGGGGCAGATATCATTATGAGAATAACAGTATTTAATACTCAGCATGAAGCAGTGCTGGTGAGTGTCGGTGGGTGGAGACTGACACACGCGTCCAAGAGGCCTGACTACTGCTTTCAGATACCAACAGGCAGACCGTAATGACATACGGCTCGTCCACAGCGCCATCTATGGAAGAGAGACCCCCTCCAGCCTCATAAAGGAGAGGGCATCTAGCAACTGGAATGACTCAGGGCTGCGCCCATTTCAGCACCTCTGCTCAGGGCCCACGTGTTGCCCGTCTACCATATTCAGCTTCCCTGAGCGACTACACGGCCTTCTCTTCCATACCAATCTCCTTCCCAGGAAGACCTCGATCTCTACTGGCGGAAACACTTCGCTCTCTTCCGAGGGAACATACGCTCATCTCACATCTAGGAGCGTGAGATTTATAGCGAACCGAACCGTGGCGTGTCCAACAAGACAGACCGGCTCAAGGCTGGAAGCATTCGGAGCGGCGTCAGCATTACCTGCAGTGCGATGGCCAGCCGGATGAGGTCAACCACCACCTCCTCATTGGCCAGCTCGATGGTGATGAGGGCCAGAGCAGTGAAGAGTAGTTCAAAGTTCTTGTGCACATTGTCCTCTTCCTTGCATCCTAGGTAGATGTGCCTGTAGAGCTGCTGGCCATGCTAGAGGGGGAGAGACGACATGGCCATCAAAAAGAGCGGGAGGCCGGTACTCTCCGGCCAGCCGGCATCGGGCGGGAGGCCGGTACCATCGGGCGGGAGGCCGGTACTCTCCGGCCAGCCGGCATCGAGACAGATCACTAAAATGACACGTAGTGTACGGCTCTCTAATCAAACCAGAATGCATGAAAAAAATAGTCAGTAAAAAACAAAGAAACACGCGAAAAATGATGTTAGCTGATGTGTGAATAAATGCTGACATGTAAGATTAAATGAGAGTAAACATCACGCATGAGCACGCACGTAATGTTCAGTTACAGATAAAACGTCCCGTATGTCAAGAGAGCGATTATCATCTCCGAGCAGAGACAATCCCACAGCTTAGTGGAGCGGCGGTAAAACAGAAAGACTGTTACACAAAGCGATTGTGGCATCCCAGCAGCATTTGCCCATTTGCCTCCTAAGATTCTCTCAAGCAGAGGAGGTGGTTTTGAAAGGATTGAGTCACACCTCTATACACACACAGCCCTATTTTTGGGCACAAATTTCTGCATTTATAGGATGGTAAAATCTCACCTAGCCCCCCAACAACAGTACGCGGGAGAGAGTGTGACGATTGTGTGATGTGACCGTGACACGACTGTATTAAAGTACAGCCACCAGCACCTGAGCGGACCTCCGGTCAGAAAACAGGCCCCCCGTTCAGCAGCTGCGATAAGCAGCACAGAAACTCGAGGTCCTCAGGCTTGCTGGTAGCTGGATGAAGGCACATTTTCGGGAAGAACACAGCCAGGGTGCTGGGGTTGGTAGCCAACACACTGCTGGATGTTACCCATTAGACCCCTAGGGCTGGTGCACGGAGGACCCTGCCCGAGCAGTGCTAACACCATGGACCACCCTGGAACCAATTCTCCAGCCTGACAGGTTAGAGCCCCCAATTCCTGTGCCAGCTGGCCCATCCAGTTCTCAAAAAAAACGCTTCAAACATGGTTGAAAAGAAAAAGAAGAATCCAGATGTGTCAGCGTTTCAGTCGTTCTGGACGCCAGCGAGGCAGCACTCTTCCGTGTTAGTCCACATCTCTCGTCACACTCCCCGTGCGCCGCCATTCCGAGTTCTTGACAGCAGCATGACAAACATGGCGGCGCCCATCTCTGCCAGATGTGGCATCAGCGGCAGGCCGCCCTAAGTTGGTCCAGCACACACCACTCCACTTCACCAGTGGAGGGCAGCAGTGAGCCACACATGAGAGGAAGAGGAGCGAGGCAGGCTATTCTGCGTACAGACTGAGGACACACCAAACCGTTCGGTGTTTTTACACGCATTCAATATTAACCTTCAAACCACGGTTCATATCAGGACACATTCAATTACAGCACAGACGGCTGTAGAAGGACAAAGACGTGATGCAGGTAACGTGTCGCTTTTAAAGTGGCTACGATAACTGCTCGTCCTGCGTTCCGCTGATCGGACACCTGCAGAGACAGCCCCCCTCCAGCGCCAGATGCTTGCAAGCACAGATGTGACATCCTCTCGCCACAACGCAAAGCGCAGCCCAGCAGACAAAACCATGGCGATCGTGAAACAGGCAGCCTCAATCCCCCGTCCCCCACAAGAAGGTACCCCAGCACAGCTACCAGGGAGACGGAGATTAAGGACAGCTGCATTTAAGGTGGCATCCTAATGTAGCCATATAACATTTATGTCGTTTAGACCTTGCAATGAAAAATCAATGTTCAGTTATGAGATCATCTGTAATTAAAACTGACTTTTATCCAGGGGTTAATACTAATACATAGCCTTACTCAGAGGGGTACACTGAAACTGTGTAGTAAAAATGATGAAAACAACTTTAAAAAGCCTTGGCAGGTACTCATTACCAGAGACATCTGGGTGGTAAACATCTCCTAGCCGTAGCGGGGGACCATCCCTAGCAGACATCCTGGTGAGCAGCTTCCTGTTGTTGAGAGGAACACGCCCACCTCCGTGAACGTCGGCGAGAGAGATGCACGGCACATGAATGGAATCGCAGGCCATCGCAGTGCCGTTACAGTACGATTACCATCGATCAGAAGAGAGGAAGTGCTCTGGTCTACAAAGTGGCACTGAGCTAAATAAAAACAGCCTTTGAAAGGCTAACTGGGACAAAGGCTACGCCGATTTCTGAGGCACACAACAAAACATGTTTCCCCCATGCCATCTTAAGCAGATGCCTCGCATCTCGAAGCTTTCAGCTGTTCATCTTCTGTTCATCTGCAGAAGTTCCAATTATAACCAGCAGGAGAAAAAATAAGGAGGACGTCACAGAGGAGGGCAAACACAACCATGATGATAAGTACGACTGAAGATGGCCATCCGCCATCCTGTACACTCTGCTCCCATGCCTGTTTCGGGCACCGCCAGACCCCCTAGGGGCCATATCAGTGCGGTTATGGGCACCGCCAGACCCCCGAACCCGATAAATAAGACGAGTACAGAAACATCACGGAGATCATATGACACCTGAGAGAGAGCCCTGAGCCATCATCAGCATGCTGTTTACGCATCCATCCTGAAGGGGGCGCTAGCGTGCCTGTAAGCCTTGGGCTGAGGACCTGCTATGAGGGTCACAGGACACAGCTCAGACAGATGGATGCTGCTACCTGCTCACAGTGTCATACCACGCTGACAAGGGAACACAAGGCAAGTGGGACTCGTGTTTGAGAGTGCCAAGGTTATGCTGAGGCCATCCCCATACACCGTATACTGTACATAAGAGGGTTAGTACCTTTTTCATAAAGCTGACATCTTGTTTGGATATCTTCTCTCGCTTGATCTTCAAAGCTGCCACATCTGGAATAATTCTGCAAGCAAAATGCGTTTTAATGGGCTTTGGGAGGTCAGTGTGGTGGAGTTCACACTGCGGGCCAAACGGGTGGCTGACAAACCAGAGCCGGCCCCCTTAACCCCTTATGTATCCTTTCCTGACGACACAGTTACGAGGGCCGTGATTGGAGCGGAAGAGCTGTCAGTCACTCAAGCTACCTGATGCCACGCAGCTTTGCGCGATTGTCATGGCGATCAATGATGTTGTGCAGGATCTCAAGGACCAGTTGTCGGAGCTCACAGTCCTCCATCAGGGAGGTGGAGAAGAGAGGATCCAGGAAGAGCGGGGGCAGGGCAGCCGCCATGGTCTTTGCCTTGAAGCCTGACGTCACCTAGGGCACAGGGAGCTCTTATGGGGTGGAAGTTGTGAGAGATCCTCCAGTAGGTGACAAAAAAACCAAAAATTTGGCTAAACTACACCTACAGGAGTCTCTGCCATCTCTCGGACATATTTTCTGAACTTCTGCTAACAGTCACTATGTCAAAGTTGACATTTCAACAGGAAGTCACGTTGACTTGTGTGTCACATGTTGTTAGAAATCACAGGACTCCAGCCCACAGAGACCCGTGTCTGCATCTCGTGTTCTACGGTTGCAGAATTCGCCAGGCCCTTCACATGGAGGACCCAAGCGATCGCATCAAGCGTCAACATTTTGAAAACGGGATCACGGCATACAAACACACTTGTGACACGAACCAGTGTGGATATTGCTCTATTGACCGTAGAAGTGTCCCACACTTTATAGACCACCCGGGGCCTTGGTGGCGGCTGGGCAGGCCAGGGGTCCAGCACATTACGTTAAGACAACCTTCTTAGTGCAGCGCCTTGCAATCTCAGGCCTTCTGATCAACAGGGATGACCTTCGGATGACCTTCAGATTGGTTTGATTTTTTGAGCGGCGCCGTTGGGCAAACATCCCCCCGCCCATCCCAAAGCCCACCAGGGCAGCTAAGCAAGAGGGGTTCAGCTTGCGGCTGCAGCAGGTTATAAATAGTTTAACCTTTTTCAGCAGTCCCAGATGCTGTTGGGGAGGGGTGACTCTTTCACTGCACAGCTCCTCTCAGCTGGCTGGCTGCGGAGGAGGAGGAGATGGGGCCTCTTTCTGCCTGACTCATCACTTCCTGCTCTTGTGATATTCACCCATCCTACCACTAGGCTGACAGGAAACACTTCTTAAAGGGCAGCTTGCTGGGGGTGTGGCTTGTTGACATCCCAAGCTTTAGTGCATGGACAGTGCCTTCACTGTGGTAAACCGGTACCGCTGCATGTCCAGGAGGACATATTACTTTGATCAGCTGTAGTGTGCTGGGATCAGAAGTTAAGGTCCTCGAGTTAAGGTGGCTGACGTGAACATACTACACTACCGATGGGTCACCCGGGGGCAGCTGCCACAAGGCTGACAACAATGGGCTTTTCTTTCTGAAGACCACAGACCAAGGTTATCCAACACTCTTGGCTTGCACTTGGGAACAACCTCAAAATCCCACCCCCATCTCACCCCCCGTTAAATTTGTCGCCGAGTTACTGACTACTGAGTGCTCAGCCAGCATCCGGCACCATAGTGATGGTTCGAGGCGGAGGAACTTGCCATGATAAGGGAGCTGAGGAGCATGGTTTGAATTCGCTTCGTGCCCAGATGCCTGTGGAGATGCAAACATTGTGCATTTTAAGGAGAACATCTGGAGGCTTGAAAATCACTCAGCAGGTTTTTGAATACAAAACACCACATGACTACTCTGTGAAAGAAAATTCCACATATGCCAATATTGTACATCTGCTTTGGCATGTAAATCCCTATTCACAACAGCAGTGAAACACTAGTGACTGAGACAGGAAGCAGTGAGCGATTCAGGTAAGATTACGAGTTCACAAACCGCAGCAGTTCAGCGTAAACTTGGTGCTGCAGTACGCTCTTGATGTGACGTCCTTATCCTGCAGCTAGACGGCCCAGGGTCAGAACCCCTTCAAGGCTCAAAATACAACAAATGAAGTTATTTGTGTTGATATTTAGGGTATTGAGGACTCCATAAATGACAGTGGCCTGATTATATTAACAACTGGATTTGAACCTAACATTTTGAAAGGATAGTATCATAATTTGATTAGTGATATTCACTCAGTAAAATGCATCAAATTACCATTCAACAGATTTCTGCTCCTGAGCTGAAATCTTGTCTAAAGGCTCACATTTTGTTGTGGACAGTTAACTTCGAATTATTTTAAATCTGCTCAATTTTTCAAATGCAATGTTTTATTTTACAATAATGGCCTTTGGATCATTCAGTTAAAGTTCAGGCCTTCAATGCCAAAGAAAAGCTTGTTCTTGTAAAGTGTTTTAAATGTCATGGTTTGATACAGTTTAGTTTTTTCTGTCGTGTTGCTTTTATTGCACGATTGGCATAACATGAGGTTACAGCAGAAAAGCCTAATGGTATTAACACCATATACCCTACGCTCGTTAACAGCATGCCTCCGGCCGTAATGGTATTAACACCATATACCCTACGCTCGTTAACGGCATGCCTCCGGCCGTAATGGTATTAACAGCCATATACCCTACGCTCGTTAAC
>JAACJT020000064.1:1417534-1440058 GCA_009936485.2 Gymnarchus niloticus | reverse complement strand
ATATACCCTACGCTCGTTAACGGCATGCCTCCGGCCGTAATGGTATTAACAGCCATATACCCTACGCTCGTTAACAGGATGCCTCCGGCCGTAATGGTATTAACAGCCATATACCATACACTTGTTAACAGCATACCTCCGGTTGCAGTAATGTCCTTTCAATTTGATTTTGTTTGGACCACTTTGAGCTAAACATTCCAGCACATTTCCACTTTAAACCTTTTAATTACAGGTTGACACCAGCAGACATGCTGCAGTGAAAATGCAGTAAGTCTAATTACACTCCTCCAGAAACAAAGTCAGACAGAGGAGAGGAGGGAGCTGAGATCTCAAGAAAGATGCCTTTGATTATGGATTACTGGGCTGTGGAGGGCCAGCTCCAAGATTACCCTTTAAACTGAGGGTGCTTCCTGACAAGACCCAGAAGAACAGAAAAATAAAGTAAAGCCTCAAAAATCAGGTCCAGCTAATGAACCACTTGCTGTTCAAAGTTCAAAGCCATGAATTTTACCTGCCAGAAGTCCAGATAAAGCGCATAAATTATTTAATCAAGTCCACTGAGGGTCTTTTCCAGGAGTCGTCTTGCTGACCTACAGCGGCCCAGTACTCAAGAACGTGCACGCACGCACACGCACGCACGCACACACACACACAATATGGACGCCAAAGAATCGAGGCTTCCCTGGCGATGCCAATTAGCGACTCCACCCACGCCCCGGCGTCAGGCCAAGGGTGACGCACCCGATCTTGGAGGCATCCAGGGAGTGGCAGGGTGTGCCGTAGAGGGGCACTTTACCCATGATAAACATCATCACCTCCGCTCGCTGGTAGTCAGGAAGGTTTCCACCGAAGAAGCCTGCAGGAGCGAAGACGGCCAAGCAGCAGTCGTTATCTTAGGGAAACCCAAGGCCAAGCAAATGCAGCGAGCATTAAGGTAACTAAGATGACTGGGTAAGCAGACCACTGGCTGAGAGGACATTGTGTTCCTATGAAGGGCGGCATAAATACACTCCAACTTCAGCAAATTATCATCAAAGGAAACTGTGAAGGTGTAAAGAACCCTATATTACAGATATTACGGTAATGTCAATTAAAATGCTTCAGCACAAACCCCCCCTAGATATTATTATATATAGAGACCCCCCTAATCTCCCGTATAATACAGAGCGTAACGGCTGCTTGTGTCCAGCCCCCAGGGTGCTGACTGACCGATGGTTTGGATGATAGCGTTCTGGACGATCCTCTCCTCGCTCTCCTTGGAGCGTGACGCCACGCTGGTGCTGGAGTTGCGTCTGGAGTCGACACCCATCTCAAAGTCCACGCTCATGCGCAGGTGTTTCAGCAGCGTGTTGAACACCTCCAGCACCGTGGGGCCTGAGGGAAAGAGCACCAGCAACCAATCGCACACGAGCAGGGGGAGGGGGAACGAGTGCAGTGACCAATCGCACGCGAGCAGATCTGCCGGCGGTGGAAGAGTTCACACAAAAAGACACGGTCTTAACAGAGAGGACAAAGTGGAGCATTTCCATTACTTCTGGAAGGTTCTCCATGGGGGAATAAGCCTGTTACTAAGAAATGACTTTAGTGAGGAGTTTGAAAGAGAAATGAATGAGGAAGATTCTTATATTAGCAGCACTTATTAAATTCAGAGAGTCTTAATGAATTAAGGAGTTCTAAATGACAATCTTGTATTTTGCAGATCTATGAATTGTGCAGTAATCCGCTGAATGCCCATGTAGCGTTCCTGATGCACCGGCAGGGATTTAAGCAGCACTGTGCAAACCCACGGGGCTGACAGTGGCAGCTGTGAGCCTTAACCCCAAGACAAGGCAAGGCCTGTGTATTTAAACCATAGCCAATGACTAAAGCGTCATTTAAAACACAAACACAGAAAAGCAAGCAGAACGTTTACTCTGTCAGAAAGGGAGGTTAATGCAAGCTGAAACACGGAACAGCAGCTGACACACAGGTTCAAGGTAAAAGGCACGCTGCCGTCTGATGTCATGTGACTTATGTCACGGGAGCACAGAAGCACATTTCAAGAGAATGAGCTCACATTCCCACTATTTCTAACGAGCAAGTCTTGCCGCTGGAGATTTACTGGGATTTTTAAAAACAAACATTTATGATTAATACGCAACATCCACACAAACACAAACTTTGTTCACAGAGACCACAAGCAAAATACTAAAATGCAGAACAGACAGTCAACTCAGTAGACCGACACCAACCACGAACAGCGGCCAAAGTCTCGGGACATCACTGCCTGAAAAGCACTAGGCTCGGTCCTGACTTGGCCCAGCACCCGGCAGAACGTCCGCTTAATCCAGGCGTGGGCTGCCTAAGAACCCACGGGTAACTGGCGGGTGTGAAAACCCACGAGATGATGAAGGCGGTTATGCACTGACTCCTATGGACCGCTGCCTTAACCGGCATCATTAAGGTGGGAAACGCAGTGTCAGCGCTTTACACCGCTGGCTCTCGTCGGCTCTCGTCTGTTAACACCCGGCCTGCCTCTAAGAAAGGACACTGGAGCACTGCTGTATGTTCAAAGGGTCTGTCTTTCACTGCTCCTTTCAAACACGAACAAGCCCCCCCCCAGATATAATTAAAGCCTGCCGTCATAAGTGCTTCAGGCGTTACGAAATCCTGATCTGCCTTTGTCCCCACGGTAACCGAGAAAGCTTTTCGTCGCCGTGGTATCCACAGGTCCCATGCGCCTTTGCATAGTAACTCGTAAAGTCATCCACCCTGCAACAGTCACCTTCGGAGCAGCTCCCAATATGAGCCAATACTGTGGGCTGGAATTTAACACCCAAAACGTCATTTGCCCGGTATGATTCCAGATTTTCACACAAGTTAATCATGTTTGGGTGAAACCCAAGTTATCAAATGAGAGTTTCCATAGTAGCAAAGATGGAAGAAGGGGCCAGGCATTCTCCTCTGGCATAAAGCGCATTCTTAGGGCATCTCTGTCTACAAACGAGCCAGGTACTTACCCACAGATCCCTTAGCGGCGATGGCAACGGTCTCCAGGAGAACCTGCACGATGCCGGCTCGTACCCGAGGCGTGTTCCTGTTGTGGTTGTCCAGGTGGCCGAGCACCTGCTGAATCACGTGATGCGAATGCTGGGCCTGGGAGCCAAAGGAAAGGCGTTACCACGGCGACTGGGAATTGGCTGGAAGCCCTGGACGATGAGGTGCACTTACGGGGCAAGGCTCACACAAATCAGATTTATTACTGATTCATGCTAACTAGCCTCCTTAATTAAAGATGAGGTGTACTTAACGAACCCATATATCGAGTGATCTTGTGAAAGATCTGTGATATAGAATTCACATACATCCACCTGCCGGCAGTCTCGGCTAAATTATATTAAACTACTAAGTGTATTATTTGCTAGTAAGCAGAGTGGGGAATCCATCCAGGCACTCCGGTTTATCCCTGCAGGCCAAAGACAAGCAGTCAGACTGTAGTTGTTAAACCATCCACAGAGTGAGTCTGTACGTCTTTGAGAGGCTGGGCAGCAATGCAGCTATAAAAATTTGGGTTTAAATGACAGAGATTAGCTTGTACCCATTTCAGGCTCATAAACCTATGAATGTTAAGATTAAATGACAGAGATTACCTTGTACCCATTTCAGGCTCATAAACCTATGAATGTTAAGATTAAATGACAGAGATTAGCTTGTACCCATTTCAGGCTCATAAACCTATGAATGTTAAGATTAAATGACAGAGATCAGCTTGTACCCTTTTCAGGCTGGTAAACCCCTTTCCCCACCATGAGCAGAAAGGTAAATCATACCATTTTAAGGACACGGCCTTTCATTTGATGAAATTCAATTCAATTCTACTTATATAGCGCCTTTAACAAGAAGCACTGTCACAAAGTGTTTTACAGAGTCCTGGGCCCAGAGTCCCCAGAGAGTAAGCCAAAGGCGACAGTGGCAAGGAAAAACTCCCTCAGGAGGAAGAAACCTTGGGAGGAACCAGACATAGTAATGATACATAGTAAAGATATCAGAGACCCTGAATCCTAAGAGGGAAGGTATATAGAACTCCATCTCCAAGTCTCTGAGCTTAGGAATCCTGTTATCTGAGATCCACAGTGTGCAGACATCTTAGCAGAACACATCTGCTCAATATGAGAGTCGTTTGGCTCTAGCAAACGCTTCTTGCTCACCGCTAAAGGAAAATCTTTAGAGATTAGCCACAGTGATCCATTTTGCCAACAAAGGGAGACTTGCAGCTCTGATAGAATCTATCATTTTGTTTATCAGGAAGGCGGCTCTGGCCATCTCAGAACCGCAGGCAGGACAACCAATCAAATCGTGTCAGAGGCTGGGTAGGGAGCTGTCAGAAAACATTGGAAGAGACGCAACTTCCCGGAGACCATGCATCAGCACAGTGACACGGGCCACACGCTAGACAGAGAAGGCCATGGCAATTCTGATCTGAGACATCCAAAATCCAGACTGGGCAGGTGCTCAGAGGTGCTTCCGATCAGCGGCCCCTGATAGGCATGAATTTTCAGCACAGATTAATTACGTGGAGAGGCAGTGAGCGAACGAGGCACGGCCATAAGCGAAAAAACAAGTGAATTAGCGAGCAGCCAGTAAGTTCCAGTGTATTTGTTCAAGGTGTGCTGGGTGTCACCAACCTGAAAACCCTTGGGGTGTAGGCGGAGCCTCATGGCCATCCCTGAGCGAGGCTGCTCCTCCTTAATGAGGAGACAACTTGGCAGTGATGCTACACTGACAGTCAGCCTCCCGCCTGCAGACTGGCTCTTATTATCATTTCTACAACTGGGGACTGTCAATCTGTCCAAAGTGTGGCACCAAGCGGGATATTTTGGGGGGAACCAACTCATTATTTTTAACAAGGGGCCGAGCATCTGAGATGGCAGGTGACACCGGGCAAAGTTGACAGGGAGGCCACGGACCTCTGAGAAGCAAAGGACTTCGGTCCACACTCAAAAAGTGTGACCAAACACTTCCCTTTGCCACACAGCGCCGCTCTCTGTTTCACACGCGATACACTCCCCTATCAGAAACATCCACATCACAGAGCAAACCCTGCGGCTGCATCCCACGCCACACCAGGCTCACCCTTCCACAGATAAACTCAGCTCCCTAACGCAAAAGCAACTTACGTCATTAGTGACTGAAATGTCTGTTTAGCAAAAACCCAGCAAAACACCCACAAGCTCGGTGGGAGGAAAGATAAAAAGCCAATTCTCTCTATGAACCAGAGGGAGGTCACGGATGGGTATGATGGGGGGGGTAATCAGGAGGAGGAGAATAAGGAAGCTTAACTATGATGTAAAGAACAACTTTCATAAATAAAACTGCTCATTTGCATATAAAGTTGGCATCGTGCTGTGAATAGTAAGATCGATGGTAACTAAAACCTAAAAACTAGTGGATAAAACGCTACTCCCTGCCTCGACATATGGGCAACCCTGCTGGGTAACGAGAAACTGTGAAGTCGGGCCTAACGGAAACGGGCACAAGGGCAGTCAGACAAAGGGTCGGGCAGCGGTGCCGGCCTGTGAAGTCGGGCCTAACGGAAACGGGCACGAGGGTAAGTCAGACGAAGGGTCGGGCAGCGGTGCCGGCCTGTGAAGTCGGGCCTAACGGAAACGGGCACGAGGGTAAGTCAGACGAAGGGTCGGGCAGCGGTGCCGGCCTGTGAACTCGGGCCTAACGGAAACGGGCACAAGGGTAGTCAGACGAAGGGTCGGGCAGCGGTGCCGGCCGCGTCTTCATTAAATCGGTAAGGAGCCCTAAAAGAGGACGTCATGACCACTAACGAGAGAGTGCCACAGCTGTGTCTTGATATCGGCTTCAATTATTAGATTTGAAGACATTTACAGCCATGCCAACCTAAATCATGTATTACTGCAGGTCTCTCAGACACCTTGATCTTCAACCAATCAGATCACTTGACATCTACAAAGACACTGACGTTCAGCAGCAGACAGATTTTAGCTCATGAATCTTCATTTGAATACCAAGAACCTTGATTAGTTTGGGGCCCATCATGTTTCGTAATTGATAATCCTGCTCAGTTTCTTCTTGAATAATTTATGGAATCGTACTCTTTCAGAAGATTACTCTTAATTAGTAACCTTAGAGCAACTGAGCTGCTAGGTCTGCTAATAGCAAACAACATGATTAAAATGTAGGCCCTGACGGAAATGATAACACACAACTGAGCAGAATTAAGGAATGATTCACCAGGCTGATGGCGGTTTCTTTTGTTCCCAAATCCTTCAAAAAACCACCCAGGAAGCTGAAGCCTGCTTGTCCCTGATCTGAGGAGGGCCGCACTAAAATGAATAAAACCAAAGGAAGACTGACAGACATCATAGAATAGCAACATCAAGACAGCTTTAAGAAAACAGAATTTCAATGATTTTCATCTCAGGACAGAGAGGCACCCAAAGACAGATCTTTTCAGGTAATGATAATCATTTTTGGGAGCCTTAGATGGCAGTCTGGTAGCATCAACCTGCTTCATATTAGAGATGGACGTCTTTTGCTGGGGTGAAACCACCGTCTGAGCCCAAATCTTTTATCCTCACCCTCACTGTGTCATTCATTTTCTTCCAAGCACGAAAACGCAGCGAATGTTGAAGGTTTTATTGTTGCCGTCCAGCTGGCCAGGCTGGTTTATGCTAAGGTGACAACAGAAAGACCAGCAGAACAACGCGCCTTAAAGGAGAACAAAATCTTTATCTTGCGTGCCCAGTCTTGCCGGCGTTTGCCTTTGATCGATACCAACATGGTCACAAAACTGAGAGGGTTCCAGGGCTTGCCTGGCCGTGTGTCTGCTGGAGCAGAGCGAGAACTCAGTCCGCACCGTGCCCAGCTTCTCGTTCTTCCCCAGGAGGGACCGTAGAATTCGGCTCCGTTCGTTCCTCTCGAGATCAGGATGTCACAGGGGCTGCGCATTCAATTTGCCTTCTGATGTATTTTTGAGGACAGACCTAATTGGGCTTATCCAGTTCTGCTTTCGAGCTGACAGTACTTTTCGTTTTCCGCTTTTTCATTACGGGTCCCAGCATGTTTTTTTTTTTGCCAGTTTATCCCATAGCTAACATAAACGTACCACGCCGGACGTAATCAAAGCTGCTCAGCCGCAATGCTTCACACCATTTGATTTTAGACACAGCCTTCCATTAAAAATGAACAAAACAGGGTAAGCAGTCATTAATGTGCTTAATTGCACAGGACTTGTTCACGCCGCAGTCAGCCTTTAGTCCAGAGCGATGTCCTGCTACGGAATGCTCACTGAACAGCTGATCCAGGAGATCGAAGGGGACCCCTTTGAAGAGTGAGAGCGAGGGAGTCGTACCCTACCTGACATTTTCATCCAGCAAGCAGCCCAATCACCCCTTTCATTACAATGCACGTGGTTGTAAATCTTCTCCGGCTCGTACAGTCATCCACCACTAAATGCCCCACGGAGACTTCAAACCTGTATGAGGATCGCTGCCCCCCTGCCCCCCCACAGGCTGTGCTGGACTGGTGCTTCTTAGGCTGGCCGCACACGCGGACACGCTAGAAACAAACAGGCTTCGTCTCCCTCGCCCAGCTGACCCTAACCCTAACCCCGTGTCCCTCGTTCCCGACAGGACCAGCAGCACGACTGCACCGCTGACCCAGTTTAACAAGGCGAGTGCTGCAGTCGATTTCATCGGACCTCATTCGAACAGCTAGTTTCCGAGGAAATCCAGTTACTTTACCGAGGCCGTCGCCACTCTCGCGATACCTCCAAACACTGAATTTTGGGGTGATTTAAACTTCAGACGACAGCAGACAGACCGATTATACTCAGTCACCTACCAACAAGATTACTGCCCTATGCATCTTTTGAAAATGTTGGGAAACAAAATAAGTTTAAATTGAAAAAAGAATTGATATCAGCAAGCTTGTGGAGCGAGAGGAGGGCGATACCTGAATGGAGTACATGATGATCCTGAAGCAGGACACTGCAAACTCATTGGGGTCCCACAGATGGTGGTTGTCTAGGTGCCTGTGGAGCAGAAAGAGGAATGAAAGACAGAAAAAGCTGGCGACCTCCAGTTAATACAATGCGAGGAGACAGCAGTAACCCTTAAGCTCTGGGGAAAAACAAACACAGCCTAGGAACAACGGGAATAACTGGACCCGACTCATACAGTGGGACGTTTTTATTACCAGAGTCAAATGTACCATTTGTCTCATTAACTCATTAGTCGCACAATATAATGAAAAAATGGACATCAGAGAAGTAAAAGAGCTCCACTGCATGGGTCCCGGATTAAAGTGCTTCCTCAGCCAATCTGTTCCCTCGGTCTTCCTACCAACGCAGTGCTGAGCAGGATTAGACCAAGACTCTGGTGTGAAGGGAAGAGGTTCCTGGACCTCGGACCGAGCTAATCTCATTCGGAGAAATGGACACGGCAAAAAGGCTCTTCACTCACAATCGGGGGAGGAGTCAGCGCCGTGGACGAAGAGAAGGGGACGCTGTACGGCTGACAGACTGACAGCAGGCCGGGCAGCACAGACAGCCCCGCACTAACGGTCAGCAGAGACAGAGAGTACTCTCTTCCTAAATCCTACCGACAGGTTCCAAAACCAGGCAACTTCTGAGATTTTGAGACATTCATAGAAAATAAAGAGACTGAGCTCACCGGCCTGGAAAACCTGGCAGACGGTTTGTGCACCGCTGTCAAGAAACACACACACTCCAACTCTGTGGCCACAGCTCCCCGATCCTGACCACACATTCAACTGGGTCAAAACGGGGGGGGATGCCGTCCGCATCTTTAATCGTCTCTTTGGGCGTGAAGGCTCGCACCCGAAGAGACGGCAGCCAGACTGGATTCCGCTCGAAATCAGCACAGGTAAACTTTACGCACGAAATCAGGGGTGGGCTTGGATTTGAGCCTCTCTCGTAGATGGTAACCCTCGAACCCGGTAAAAAGTTAGTCAAACCTCGGATACAGGAGGAAGAATGCAGGTTCTCTCCTGGTCGTGGGACACCGGAGCAGCTCCTTGCCCTCATAAGGATACTGGAGAGTTCATGGGAGTTTGCCTAAGCAGTCTACACGTGATTTGCAGACTTTAAAAGGCCTACGACCACGTTCCTCGGGATGTGCGGTGGGAGGTGGTTCAGGCGTGTGACGTACTGCTGTGGGCCATCCAGAGGGACAGCTTGGTTCACACTGTTGGCAGTAAGTCGGACTCCTTCCTGGGTCTTGGACTCCACAGGGCTGTCCCCCGTCAATGACTCTGATCATGACTTTTTGGTTTTTTTTTTTTTTATTTTTACAGAATTTCTAAGGGCAGCCAAAAGAATGGAGGATGTCTGGTTCAGCGACCACCAGATCGCATCTTTGCGGACGAAAGCCGAGTCCTCCCAGCATGCACTGGGGCAGTTTGCAGCCAAGCGCAAAGAGGCGGGGATATGGATCAGCACCTCTAAGTTCGAGCCCACGATCCTCAGCCGGAACTTTCCATGTCGAGGATGAGTCGCCGTCTTAAGTGGAGGAGTTCAGCCATCTCAAGGTCTTGTTCACAAGTCGGGGAAGAAAGGAGCGGGAGATTGACAGGCGGACTGAAGCAGCATCGGCACTTACGTGAAGAGACAGCAGAGCCGAAAGGCAAAGCCATCGATTTAGAGGTCGATCTACGTTCTGACCCCCGGCGAGGGTCACCGGCTCTGGGCGATGACTGAAAGAACGAAGCGGTAGAAATGAGCTTCCCTTCCAGGGTGTCTGGACAACATGAGCCTTAGAGATGGGCTGAGGATGCTGGACATTCCAGATTAGCTCAAAAGTCGAAAGGAGACAGCTCATGTGTTTTGGCCATCTGTCTAGGACGGCTCATGGACGCCTCCCATTGGAGGTTTTTCAGGCACGTCCACATGGGAGGAGATCCCAGGGCAGGCCCAGGACATGCCGTTGGCCTGGGAACGTCTCAGAATCCCCCTGGAGACCCTGGAGGAGCTGGTTGGGGAGAGGGAGGTTTTCAGCATCTCTGATTAAGCTGCTGCCCTCGCGACCTGGACTCCGCCAAGCGGTGGACAATGGAAAGATGCTGCACAGCTCTTAATCCAGAACGAACGTGCACTTTGTTGCTGGTCCCTCTCTTGAAGTTCAGCCTAGCTGCACTTTGGGTAGCTCCTTAAAATGTGAAAAGCTGGTGTAGAATCGGCCTCACCCTACATCACCTTGAACAAAAGGAGCAGCTAAATCAATAAAACATTAAGGTGGCACCGAAACTGATATCGTACGTAGGTGAGGTGTAGGACCAGGTTCTGGATGCCGTTTTTACAGCTAATGACCCCTTTGGGAGCAGTTTGTTATTTAAGTAGCCCAAACTATAATGCAAGAGCACTAAAGGACTAAAATAACAGGCTTTTAGTAGAGAAGGTGAAGGGGAGTTGGGAATCTGACGGAGAACCCAAAAGGAACAGGGGAAGGTGTTTTAGAGGCTCGCTTCCGCCTGCTCCCGACCGATCGGACAGAACATGCCCACACAGAGCCCCCCAGGGTCCACTGTATCGGGCCCCTCCCCTCCAGGCACGCTAACGATGGCAGCGGTCGTCGGTGACGTCAAAGCGGCAGGAGCCGGCCCCCGCCTCCCCCGCCTCGAGCTATTTTAAGGCTGCGGAAAAAGCGAGCAGACCGGCAACGGTGGAGAGCAGGCATGTTTTTAATGCGTGATGTCGGGAAACACAACACGCGCATTCCACAGTGTCGGCATCGCCAGGATCGGCGTGTAATGGTGTGCGAGGAAGTGCGTATGCAGTCTGCCGCATTCCCTCACTCTCCACCCCCCAGCCAGGAATAAGGCAGGATTTCACGTCCCACTGAGAGGTCCCACTATTAATCATTTAACAGTCTGCATGTAAGTTTATAATGGGTAATTTAGGGTTAAACAGCATTCCCATGGTGAGAACGTCACAAGAGAAGAGAGATCGACCGTCTGACCCACGTTTACGGTACCCGCTTGTGCCTCCAAGTGAGCAGACCCGTGGTCTATCGCACGGGGTGCAGTTTTAAAAAGATATCGGGTGCCACGGTGACCCAAGCAGCAGTGTGGTGCCACCTGTGTGGCTCACGACACGCACGGCCCCAGCAGGTCGGCGTAATGAGTCGTGTGTAGCTGACGTACGAGTCACAGCCATTTGTCAGCCGGTGTGTGGGTTCGAGGGGGGTAACTTTGGCTCCGAGTCACTATGGTTCAGTAAGCAGAGAGACCACCCTCTGACTGCCTGAGTGACGCTGGCATGACACAACAACATGGGTGCCATGCCGTTTCAGCCGTTTTGTTGAGGGTCTGCTGTGACCGATCGAGGCCCAGCAGGGGCACGTAGAGAGAGCGGGAACTCCAACCCATCCAGCCGCCTCGAAGCCATTGTTCGGGAGAGCTGTCCTTGGTTCTGACTCCGACTGCCCCCACTCAGGCTTCTCGTTAGCACCCCCATGGGGCAAGTGACGGACTCACAGTCCTTTTGGACTTCAGTTAAATGCATGCGCACTGCCTGGGAGTTATTACCGACCAACATCCCACCTCAACACCCAGCACCCCTCACGCCAAGCGATTTTCAGACATTTACTGAAATCACACTTCAGACATGCAAGGTTCTGCAGAGAAACTAAATATATAAAACTGGGAAGGCACAGAAAATCTAAGAGTTCAGAATGGACAGTTATTCTCTGGATTTTGAGGGGGAAAATGCAAACGGACTTTCAGCAATATCACGTCTTGTTTTCTCCTTGGTAAAAAGCTCAGATTGCACAGTAAAGGTGGTGCGTAGGAGCTGTAGTTAACGCCTTGCTGTTGCCGGTCTGTACGAAGCTTTTTAGTGCCCCAGCACCCAGAGCCCAGTGCACATTATGGCACGGCCTAGCAGTGACCGACTGGGGAGAAACACGGCACCTCACCGAGTTAACATTCCAAACACCCAGACACCGGACAATGTTCACTGCACGTACCAAGCCCTCGCGTCCACGTCCCCGGAGTGGGAGGCGAGTTCAGCAAAATAAGCAAAGTCACCATCAGAAAGTTCACAAGAAGGCAGAATATTAATTATTCAGGAAAGAGAGAGGCTGCACACAGCCCAAAATACCCACTTACTGAGGTGGAACAGATACCGGTTTTGATTAAATCCAAAAACAAGCTATAATAACCATCTGATCTTCAGCATCCTTGGAACCATCAGCACAAATGAGCAGACTTATGTTGAGCTTGTCTGTGAAGATCACGGTGATCATGGAGGCAAATCAAAACAGCTGTGGATGTGATTGACAATGTCAGCATAACACACGCTGTACGGTCATCAAGTCCACAGCAACAAGGCTGCCAGGAAAAGGGAAACGTCAAGCTGCTTCCGCCAACAATTTTAAGAATTAGAAGCCTTTAAAACAAAGGCAGCAGATCCAAGAGTCTCTTCCACACTGCCCAGAGAAAATCTGATGAACCAAAGACAGGTGGTCCACTCTCCAGGGCCTGGCAGCTCTCAGATGTCACAGCTACCACAGGACCGAGTTTAACCGTCTTGCCAGTTCAATCCCCCCCAAAACCGTTCAATATGCAGCTGTCACAGTGCGCCTCCAGGCTGCAACTGACGTCACGGTCATGTAGACGAGCCCGCGTTTTCCAGCGTGTGTGCACTTTCTATTTACCTACGACTGTATCATCACTCGTGTTACACAGTGACAAGGTTTCATCGCAGTGGTGATGTCACAACAGGTGGACCGCCATTCGACGCTGAAGACAAGGAGAAGCTCCTGGTTAAGATCCCAGCTAAAACCCAACATTAAAAAAAATAGCCAAGCTTTAATTAATCTCAAGGGAAGCCGGTGCAACGTGGGGAGGCCTGGCACCCTGTGGCAGCGAGCGATAGTGTAAATCCAGATGGAAGACACCCTGCTGCTGTGTGGGACCGTAAACCTTTAGCAGGTTAATGCGAACGCCACAGTCCGAGGCCTCACGAAGCTTCCGCGATTAACGCAGCATTATGACTGCATCACTTTATAAATAAACTTTTCATTTTTAGTAAGGCTCGACTCCTTTAATTACCTCCGTGTCCGGCCAAAACGCAGTAAAGCCGGAGAGCGGTTTCCTTAATGACTGGCCGGACGGATATCGCCCCATCCATCAGGGAGACCATAAGGGTGGCATCAATGTGACACTCGATGAGCAATGGCTTCCAGGAAGACCTCAATCTCAGCAGAGATGCATGCCAAAATAAACAGACGACATGTCCAGAGGTACAACGAAAGGGGCGTGTCGAGAGGCGTACACTGAAGCGGTCTAGAGCATGCCGTGTGTGTCACCCCACGTGTCGCCGCCAAGACGGAGGCCCCACACTCACACCAAGACGGGCCGAACGGCGTTGTTCATGTTGCCGTAGGCGGCCCTGCCCAGAAGCTCCCGGAAGCAGTTCTCTGCCAGCACGGCAGGCTTCTCTTCACGCTCCGCCACGGTGGCCGAGCTCGGGTGGCCGCCCCTGCAGGAGGGATGAGACAGAGAGAGAGCCGTTAGCGAGGACTCCACGCCAGCACAGACAGGGCAACGACTGACGGGACGACATTCAGGTGGGGCGCTCAGCTCGACGCAGACCAGCGTGCGGAGTCCACCTTCCCATACGCTGAGGCGGCTGTTAAATCACAGGCAGTTGTGAGGCCCTGAGGTGTGGTCATGTGCCTAAACATTACCACCGACGGGAAGAGGAACGGGAGCAAGATGGCAAATCAGCCAGGAGCCCACAGGAAGAGGCGGTCCTTCACAAATCAACAACTTAACGCCATTCCAGACACTCCCTCAAGGCACAGACACAGCAGGCTTCCCCACCTCTTTTCCAACTTGCTTATATCACCAATTCATTTACCATCCTCTTTTCTCAGCGAAGTCAACGGCTCACAGGTGAGACATGGGTTCCAAATGTGGCAGCACCGGGTGAAGACACACTGCAGAGACGGTTCCCTGGCAGCCCAGCAGCAGATGGCTGGTGGGCAGAGGCTCCCAGGAGAACTAAATTCAGCTTTCCCGAGTTTACGGAGCCCACTCACTGCTGTAGATCTGCAGCCTGCTCGTCAGGCACTAAATGGAAGGCAACCTGCTGCCGGAATCTGTGTGTGTGTGTTGTACCATAAAATTACATACACAAGGACACGTCGGCCTTCATACCCCGGCACAGTATGGGACTCTGAACTGCAGAGGGAGCTCTGGAACACATCCTGATTGGGTATGGTTGTTAAGGGCCCTACAGGATTGAAAGATCTACCCCGGGCCCCTGGCCAGATGCCCCCAGACTCCCTATCAGAACATCAAGGCCGCTGAATCGTTCAATAGTGTACTAATGGACTAGATGATTAACCTCCTCCCAAGGCAGACATGTCTTGTACCGTCGCTGCTCTGGCATGCATCACAGAGTTGCAGGCTGAGCCAGAGCCAAAACTCTACCCAAGACGACCAGCAAAGCACTCAGGGGGTGAGAAAGCAGGACTGGAAGCTGCTGCTGTGGAAAATCAAAGTTAAATGTGCATCTCGGCACAAGGAGTGAGAACCACTGAAAAGAACGACCTCAGGACAGCACCTGCTCACATTTGTACGGACTCTAAGCTCATTACAGAATTCATAAGCAGCCCGCCTTAAGTCAAACCTTCCGTTCCAAAGCGCCGCCGTGATATTTCGCTGTCGTTCACGGGCAGGGGTCCACCCCGTGCAGATATGTCCGAGGTCAGCTGAAGATGTGATGACATGCCAAGTGCAGAACGACCCACGTGCACCGAAAGGGAAAAGCGCAGAGAGGAACTCCGTGGGGACGCAGCAGGCTTTCACAAGCCCCTCCGAAGTGGACCGAGAGTAGCGGTTAATGCCGGTCCCGTCGTCATTCAGAAGCTCCCTAAAAACCACTGGCTTGACACTCGACATGCCAGAGCTTCCAGAGAGGAACACAATGACAGCCATGCTGATTAACAGGAGGCCCAGAGCTGCAAACCATTAATGCCCACCTCTGAGATTCAAGTCACGTTGCTTCATGAGATGCAATTAGCAGAATTAAATGTCCTTGACCAAAGTGTGCCGGGGCATTTAACTGCTTCCCCTACGGCTGGAAGGGAGACATTTTAAAGAGCCGTAGTTTACGCAAGCGTTCCTCTCTCTACGCCATATTTTAAAACATCCAGTTAAATTTCACCTTTAATTTCTATTTGGGCACTTCAGAGACTAAAATTAATCTACAACAATAAAAGCTTCAAAAAACCAGCTGCTAAATTGTGTGATATGAGAAACTGTATGTCTGACTTTAGAAACGATGGACGGCAGTTTATAAGAGAGATCTATGTTTGCATCATTTACCACAACATGAAAGACTCAGATGTTGATTGCAGATTCTGCTAAATTAAGGCTCTAATTCACTAAAACTGCTGGATAATCGTTCCATCCATTAGGGTCACGGTGAGCCAGGACTCCACAGGGCATACACGCGCGTGCGAGATCTTACACACATTTCCAAAATTACTTTTCTTTTCAAAGGAATATTTTTGCATTGAATTTTCTCCGACACGGCAGCCATCTGCCAGCAGAGACGTTACGAATCCCTTTCCAGAAAATCCGACATCACAAAAGCAGCTAAAAGAATAACGCTCGGTAACAAATGCGGTGATGTTAACGGTTATTTAAATAACGGTATGCCCAATCACGGCAGATCCCCTGGAAACAGCGACAATCCCAGTTGCTGAATGTATATAAATAGGATAGTGATGACACTGAGGATAGGAACAGGATCAAAGGCCAGTGACACGCTTTGCCAGACAAGTGATGCAGAGATACAACAGAAGCAAACAGAGAATCAAATCTCCGACACGGTGCCCCCCCAGGCCCCCAAACCCATTGTCAGATGGTTTATTTATTTTTTTTTTATTACATTTAAAAAGTGATTCTACTGTGGGCAAGCGTTGACTCCCAAGGAAACGTCTATCAGACTGGTAGACGAATACTCTCGTTCCGCAAATTCGTTTGGATTTCATCACCATTTCCACAGAGCCCATTGCCACCCCATCACTGTCTTAATGGGACCCCCTTTAGTAGGGAGGTGCCTCATAAGCCGGATGAAGGAAAGAAGCCGAAGCTTTCGGCGCTGATTACGGAGATGCCCCCATGCTGAAGCAGGAGGGAAGCTGCCCCCTTCCCGCAATGACCAGCAGTGTTATCTGAAGAAAACTGCTGCATTTGAGGCCTTCTGGACACCTGGGATGGTACCACTTACACGGTGGAAAAGAATAAATGAGAAGGAAGAAAAAATACATCTTGCCGTACCCTTAAGAAGAATCAGCGTGCCTTGGTTTTCCACTGGTATTTTTGATGCTGTGCTGCTCTGACGCTCTATCACACATGAATGAACAAAAAATATCGGTCATGGTCACATTTCGAGAACTGCGAAGGCTCCCAGGTCAGAGGTTCAGGGAACCCTGGGAATATTGTGCTGCTCTCCACTCCAGAGGAACGCAAAACGCTGTGGGCGACAAGCCAAGCGTCATGATGTGGAAATGCAGCTAGTCCTGTGGCAAGAGGCTGCTGACGGCTTATAACCATGCAGTACATTTATACAGTGGGTCTGAGAGCAATCCCAGAGGTCACGACACGATCTGTACCTGCGGCAGGCCTCACTTGACACATTAGAGACGTCTTCTCCCCGCAGGAAATGCTCGCATCTCTGTAACCGAGTACGGCCCCCGTAGGCCACCCCCGCACGAACACGGCAAAAAACGGAAGCCCAAACAGATTAGCCGAAGAAAAACAGCTGAAGCGAAGGCCATTAAAGACAAGGCAGTCTTCTGTCCACTGGGGGCCGTTTGGAATCAGAGCAGTCGCCTCAGATTTGCCCTCTGAACCACAAAAAAACAAACCGAAAGAAAATGTCTTTTTGTCCCACCCCCATGCGATTAGCACCCTCAGCGGGAGCATACAGAGAGCCTGCAGTGACACCACTGTCTGGGGGCCAGTGATCGCCACAGATCCAGAACTTTCTCTACACGCTCCCCCAGGCATCATTAGCCTCCCAGCGGGATCTGGTTCTGCAGCCGGAGCTCCATCAGAACCACCCGATGGTAAAGGCCAGGGATTACCGGAGACTTTAGAATGAGGAGATCACACTGGCACCAGAACTCATGGTACCTGAATGTGGAGGGAGGCAAGGAGACTGATGAAAAGCCGGCAGGCGAGGAAAAGACAAGGATGGATGGAAGCAGAAAGAGGGCAGGGAAAAGAGGAGCGGCACCCAGGGAGCCGGGCGATACGAACGGGAAGATGGCAGGAGTTAGATTAATAAGGCCAGAGTGATACGCTTCGGGGGTGGGCATGGGGGAGGAGCCTGAAAGCAGGGTGCGGCCTGGCCGGTGACAGTGGGAGCCGGCTGATTCATAACCACCTGTGACCATGGAAACAAGGACAGGGCCTGGTGTGGGAATGGGTGAATGGGGGGAAGAGACGGAGGAGAGTGGTACAGCGGGCTCCCCGGAGGATGGAGGGGAGAGACGGAGGAGAGCGGTAAAGCAGACACCACGACAGCCATAGGCTGGCAATCTGAACTGCGGTGTTCACCGTACCTCGAGCTGAGACCACCCACTATCTACAACAGGTCAAAACACGCTATGTAACCAACTGCATGACGTAATCACAGTTTTGCAACCAAAACGAGTGAATGGCGTGGCTGCTCATGGGTATCCACGTCTGTACGACAGATCATGGCGAAACTTTAAATACATGCAAATGACCACCGATTTATTTTAAGGGTTTTATTTCTGAAATGTTTTATTGCTGCCTGTCTTGGCCAGGTCTCTACTGTATAGCAGATGTTAAATCGCAATGGGACTAATCTGGTTAAATAATGCTGGGGATTCGAAGAAACATCAATGCAAATCATGCAAAAACCACCGTTCGCAAACCTGTGTTGGTGGGGTAAACTACACAATGCCTCTCTGCATCTTTTCAAGTACGATGTTGTTTGTCTTTGGCTAGTTAGCAAATCTTTTTCATTATACTCCAGCCCAAAGGACCCCCCCAAACACTCTAGATAAAGCACAGAACCCTAACCTGCTGGAGTCTGGCAAAACCTTTTCATTTGATACTTACAGCCATACTACAAGAAAAGCACGCTGCTGAAAAGAAAAAGCTGAGCTCCTTACTGACCTGTCAAAGTCGTCGGCCTCCTGCATGTTGAACAGCATGGATGGGATCAGCTTGTCCATGTGCTGAGGCTCCCAGATGATGGCCTGCAGCTCATCGTTCACGGTCTTCCTCACCACGCCCTGCAGACCTCGGATTCCCGCCATGCGGATCCTGCGGACCGACGAGGGACGGTAGAGGTGTGACCCACGGGGCACCAGACAGGAACGCTTCCCGAGGTCGCCCGGGCTTCTTTTTTTAGCTGTAATATCGAGACGCTCACAGCGTTGTCAATTCGCAGCTGCCATCCTGTTTATTGCATTCTTTATTAAGTCGGGAAAAATAGCAGCCTTGGAGATTGAGGGGTCTGCCGTCGGGCTACCGATTCCCAACCAGTGGGCAGCCAGACGGCCACACATTGGCAATCCACTAGGGGGAGTGAACACACCAGCGCCAGCGAGACATTGTGCACCCTGGACTGTCACTGCACACCTTGCGGGCTGACAGAGGCCCGTGACCAGAGCCAGAGGACATCACGGCCGAGGCACGGCCCTCTGACGAAACACGTCATAATGGAAAACCTGGTAGCACACACTGCTCATTCACGCTGGAATGATCAGGTCAGGTCAGGTCAGGTCATGAGACCCACCAAATGCTTTTTACACGACTAACTTCCAAGCTTTCAGACAGAGGGCTTCCTATCATTGGTTTAGACCAAAGAGGACGAGCACCCCAGCCTGAACACGCGGCACTAAGTGATGGCGGAGTGTCTGCAGGTACGAGCGTGGTGTCGTCAGTAGGCACTACGGATGGGGGAGGATCTAAGGAACAAGCGAAGGACAAACGCAGACCTGACGCCAAAACGATGACTGAACACTTCCTCTGGATACGCTCAGCTCTAAAGTAAGTATGCACTGTAGCTACACAGACACCATTTGGTAGATTTCAAAACAGGAAGCGGGCTGAACTAGAGGGGGAAAAATAAACCGACCACAGAAGCAGAGAAATAACTCGGTTGATGGCACAGGACAGCAGCGTCCCAGGGAAGTTTACGAGGCCTTCGACTGAATTCAAGCCCTCTGTAAAACTCCCTTTAGTGTGATTGCTTCTTAACATGTAATTGCTAGCTTTTTAAATCAACCGCACTTTGTAATTAAGACACCAAGAAAGCGGCTCGCCGTGTCACGGGGGCGAAGACGTCCAAGATTCCACCGCCGTCCACTGAAGATCGCATTTACGAGTTGGATCGATGTTATTGGCCAATGGGGAAATAACTTGACGATCACTAACAAATGCCTTTCTCTGAAAATAAATCAGGCACTCCCCAGTGCTGTATATCACGTCAGGCAACACACACAGTCTGCACACAAATCACTGCTATGGATCTGCAGGGCCCTTCACCCTTTCTGACTGCTTTCATTAAGAAGCTCGCACATCATTTACACGGGAAAACGCGACGAGGACACAGCAGGCGTGACGGGCAGCACCGTCGATTCCGGTTTCCCAGTGCCGGCACTGCCAGACCTGGCCCACGCACTTGGAAACGATCGTCCCAAGCCACTGACGGAAACCCGGAAGCATTCGCACAAAGACAAATCTAGGACAGCTCTGACTGCGATCTGGGGCCTAAAAACACCTGCACTCAGAAATCTAAAAATATTAAAACAAAAAAAATTTACTGCTTTGGTTTTCTTGCCGGTGAAGTCAACAAATTAATAATAGTAAGAATACGAACAACATTAGCACAATAACTAGAAAGACATGGCAAGATTTCATAGAATGAGGCAGACATCCTTTCACCGCACCAAAGCGGTCCAGGGATCACCCACCTGGTCCTGGTCTCCGGGTCCTCGTGGGTGGAGTGGCACATGGCACTGAACTGCGACACGAAGAAGTCGTAGCGCCGGTGGTAGGAAGGTGTGTCCTCCTCGATGTTGGCAAACTTGACAAACTTGAGGTTAGAAAAGGAAGAGGACGGAGTTTCAGGGCACGTTGAGCATTTGCTCTCAAGTGATGGGAGCCAGAGACAGCAGCCTGACTGATCCCTGTTCAGACTGACCATCAAACAGATCTCTCATTTCCTATTCCCTTTCATTCCCACGCCACTCCTTAACGGCATCATTTGATTCGTGAAAAATATGCTTTGTAGAGAAAAAAAGAAAAAAAAAAACTGCAAAGTGCAAATATTTATCCAGTGTTTATGTCCAAAATATTTTTCATTTCATGAAAGCCGGTGCATCGTGTTGTTAAAGGGTAGGTGACAGGTCCATCACTCTCCACACCGAGTATGGGTGGCACAAACAGCATGATACTGGGACAGACAAGACATCCAGCTTACAAACGGGGCACCAGTTCAGACAGCCTGAGCAAGCAGTTCATCTTCCTGGAACATCGACTGCTCCGTGTCGTACGACAAGAACACACCGGGCACAGCATCAGCTTCTGGACTAAAAACACCCTACCTGTTCCTCAGAAACGAGCTGTGGTCCGCTGTGATCGTTGGTTTATGGTCGTTGAGTTCTACGCACTGTCAAACATGGGAGCAGAGCCAGAGTTTATCCCCACAGAAGTGAGGGTAACGAAGGAGAAGCTCACGAGACAGGAACCCGGCTCTGGTGGCAAAGTCACGTGCTACTCACAGAACAAAACAGGAGCACATCATGGCGCCTTATCCACGGGAAGCGGCTAAAGCATGGCCGCTGATCACAGCTCTTCAGTAGGGGGCATTTGGCCACACAGTTCATGGAGTCAAGTTTCATCCAACCTTCCAATGGCATCATTGTATTCACCTCCTTCCCTCTAATTTAGCTGCTATCCAGAGCCCCGCCAGAGGGAAAACCACAAGCCCTTCTTCAGACAAACTTCCAAATGGTCTGTACATCATGGACAGTGTATAAGACCAGCCTGCTCTTTCACGTGTCTACCCCTGGGGAATGAACCTCCAAAGAGCATAACACACCAAGGGTGCCCAAATCAAAGATCCACCAGTAGTGGAAGTTTCCAGAGGGCGAGGAGGTAAAATGAGGATGGAGGCCAAGCTTGAAGAAGGTCCACTTCAGACATGTTTGAGACCCTTCGTGGAGATCCATCTGGGGAACCATCTCTCACTGCAGCTGCTATTTAAACTCCAGTCGAGATGCAGACCTAACAGGTGAAAGAGCCTAAGAGCACTCACTATGAGAACACGATGTCTGGTGCAGCAAAGCTGTCCTTCAGAACACAATCAGCAAAACGTTCATTTGTCAGTCGCCCCGAACGAGTGTGCGGCTTCAGCAGGGCTCTGATTATAAGCAATATTCAGTCAATCAGGTATTCCAGTTATTATTGAAGGCTTGCCAAGTTTCAGTCCAGTTCGAGGGTATTATTTTTAAACGAATTGTTGAGGACAAAGCACTGTACCTTTTGACGTCAGTTAGGCATACAGTGTGATTTCTATCTTCCTAAGATGTGAACATCAAAGAGCCCGTGCTTGGCTGCAAACAACCTTGATCTAAATGCAGCATTCAGAATGAGCAGACGAGGAGTAGGGATTCAGCATGTTTGCCTGCACTGCTCTACACAGCCCAATCAAAGCAAAGTGATGAATGATATGGAGGTCAGAGCAATTCTGGCCTTTGATTTCCATAAAAGAACTGGGCATCAGAGAGCATTCCAGCCTTTGACGCTGAAAGGACCCTCAGATGTGAGGAAGCCCCCTTTAAAAATACAGGTTTCCTCAAATTCATATTTCCTCATCTCTTGCCTCCCCTTTCAATGCTCACTTGTCTTCCAGAGATGTGGGTTTTAGTTTAGTTTGGGGTGGGGGGGGTGAACCTTTCTCCTCTGACTGACTAACAGACTTTAATGCCGGTAGCACCGAATAAACGTAAATGTCCATACACAGCAAAGGCCTACCAAACGAAATACTAGCAGGCTAGTGGGCTTTGCTTCAAAACAGCTAGATCCCATTTGAAATGTGTGAGATGCACAGAAGTAGCACTACGTTCCCAGGAACGGAGGTCCACACACGGTGCGATCTCTACTGCGCTAACAGTGCTAACAGCTATGAGTGACGATGTGCACAAACAAATACAATACATAAAAATTATGACTACACAATGAGCTAATATTGGGACTTTTCCCACGGTTTACATTCTTATAGGGACACATGAAACGGCCAATCAGAGAATTTGTGCAGAAAAAGGCCCCATTTGATTATAAAAATGAGACCTGCAAGGAGGTGCCAGGAGGAGCGACAGGAAGCGCTACAGTAAATACCTCAAACCTCAGACTGCAGGAGGAGCGACAGGAAGCGCTACAGTAAATACCTCAAACCTCAGACTGCAGGAGGAGCGACAGGAAGCGCTACAG
>JAACJT020000064.1:1381437-1393647 GCA_009936485.2 Gymnarchus niloticus | reverse complement strand
ACAGTCTCGGGGATAAGACAGGAGACACCCCGGGTGGGATGCCAGTTAACCACTGGTCACCTAAAGTGGTGACCCCACCTCATGGAAGCCGAGAATTTCAACAAAGCCGGCTGTTGGGTAGTGTGGGGACGCCCGTTCTGCCACACGTCTGCTTGAGTCATGCAGCAAATCAGGAAGCGTGTACATCGTGCTCTGGCGTTCGCGACACTAAGCTGTGAAGATGAGGGCGAGACGTAACAATGTGGGGTAATCACACTTTTCCCGTGCTGCCGTTTTTACACGAGACGCTGCATGGCAGTGAATATTGACGTGCCCTTAGAGCAGCAGTGCCAGGTTCAGCCACACGCTTTGATTTCTGTTGACCCGTCACTTCTTCGCTCTGACAGGATGATACCGCAGCAAAGTGGTACCTTCCTGACAAATAATGCTTTTGAACATCGGTGTTCCTCTGAGCCTTTACAAGAAATCACATGACCTCCGCTCTATAGATCTCGTCGAGGCTGAGGTGTCTACATGGTTTAAATGTTTTTTGTCTTTAATTTCCAGTATCAGGTGTCTAAGGTCACCGTGATAAAATTCTGAAGGTTTTATATATATATATTTTTTAGCATAGCCTACCTCCTGTAAATTAGTTTGGTACTTAACTGTAGTTTGACTAGTAAGGTTCATTTCTCATTGAAATGTGGTTACCGCATAGCTTATCTTGCTGCCCATATACTCACAAACACACACACACACACACACACACACACCCACACGCACACACGTTAATGCTACAGACACGTTTTTACAAAAAAACGTGATCTTTGCTGGTGTGTGATGAAATTCTCTGTTCCAGTCAGGGTAGCTTATATGCGATATTCTCCAGGGTATCCTTGTCCTATACACCCACATGAAATATTTATGGAAACATAAAAAATTATCTCATACTTAGTTCAATCCCCTGAGTGTTTCAGTTAGTGTCAATAATTTCTAGGGCTGTTGCAAATGGTGTGTATCTAAAACAACAAAAATATGAAAAATGTACAGGCAATAAAACATTGAAAATAATAGCCTCAGCATTACAATACAGTCCATTATTGTATTTTTTTCCAGTTGACTTGATTTGAGCTTCAACACAGTAACAAAGCAATTCAGTTGCAGGCTCTGATTAACACTAACTGCCTTGAGTAGAAAATCAGATCACCTTGGTGTCTTGTACTTAATAATGTGTGCTGAATTTGATCTATACTTGATGTAGGAAGACCTTAGATCAGCCTGCAGGTCAGAGGAGAGAAGAAGAGTGGAGGAGAGAAATCGGTACATTTGTGTACACCATTACTCGATTCACGAAAGCAAAATGTTTTTTTTTTTTTTTAAGGAAGACTGGGTTCATTGAGACATTATAAACAAAAGGCTGTGTTCCACGCATAGCAGGACTTGTAAATTCTGCTCATCGGTGGAGATCTTTCCTTAGGAGGACAGTATTTTTGCGGTATTTTATCACCACGTGGAGAGAGGCTACCCAGCCTAAGAAGAGCCGGTCAGAATGAAGCTGAAGGGATTAATCGTGCTGAAACTGGAAGCTAAATTATCACATCGTGGCTTAGAGCTCATCCTGGATATCATCAGCATTTCAAGTGGAATTTCAGTTGTTTACCAAATTTGGAATTAGTCTTTCCTGAAACTACCATCATCATCATCATCATCATCAAATTAAAATAATGAAAATGATGAGGATGACAGCAATAATGATTATTATATCGAGTATCAGATAAAGTGGGGGCATCTATGACATGTTTTCATTGCTGTAGTTCTCATCCCTGAATAGCCATGCTGAATGACTACATTACTGAACTTTCCACGTCCGAGTTTTCATGTGAAACCACTGTTCTTAGATCTAAAGTGGAAGAGTTCTTCAGCTAGTTCTCCTCAGACATAATGATATCATTCATTGTGATTTTCTTGCATTCATGTTCTCGGTATCATTACTGATCATTAACATGATGATTTCATTTCTCTATGCACATTTAATTTGTAACTGAAAGTTCCATCGACTGCCATTGTTATCATTGTTACTCTAAGTGAGTAAGTATCTCAAAGCCCCTTGGATGAGTGGATGGGAGCTGCATGCCGTGCCAGGAGTGAGTCTTTGTGTCTGTCCTGGAGGGGACAAGCAGGTTTACACTCTCTGCATGTGCCTTCCGCAGACTCTGGCTGCACTTACGAGAAACTCAATAAATCTGCTTCCAAACCATCTCGCACAAGCTTTGCATGTCCAGTCTGGTCCTGAGGAAATTAACAAGCGCATAGAGAACGCCATCGACTTACGGAGTGGCGATAAGTTGAGAAGAGAGCATATCAAGCCATTCTCACTGATGTTTAAAGACTCCAGCCTGGAAGAGAAGGTAGCTGGGTCTTTCTCTATAAGACACTCTCGAATCTCTTTATATAACATACGAGCTCGATAGGAGAAACATCTGCTCTAGCATACTTTTATCATGAGTAAGCTAAAGGGCTCTCAGACTCCCAACGTGATCAAATGCTGTTCCAACTCAAAAGCAAGCTCGTCTCTTAAGGCACTTCAAATGAGTACATTGTGTAATGCAAACACCACATAGATCACATGTGCCAAGTTCTACTTTTAATGACTTTTATATGTCAGCATATTTCACCAAATGCGTGTCTCGGACTCAGGAATATCTCCAGCATGGTCTGTTTATCAAACGGGAGCACAGTCACACGGCCACTGCACCACTGGCCGCTGCATCATGACGTGATGCAGTCATCTGTTTAGTTCGCTTGTTGGCTTGATGTGTGAAATAAATCCGAACGATGATGTTTGTGAAGCAATGCAAAATTTAACTGGAATGTTGACTCGGCACCCAGAAACAACCATTGAGCTTTTCACAGACTTTGCCCGTTGCATGCATGGTGTAACCTTTGGTTCTCCTGGATGTTGGTCAGCATTACTACAACTTTACCAGGCAGGTGTAAGAGAGAATCAGAGGAATTTCAACATTAAGGCAAACACCTCCTTTCAGTATGTGTAAGACTGAGGTTTATGTTTTGGAATGCATTTGATTAGTAGGATGTATTAATTTTATAGAAACAGTAAAATCACAGTCATATATGTATAGAGAATATTTAAACTAAATTAATTGTGATAATTAAAATGATATTGTGTCCAAATTGTAGTGCTTCTTGTTTCTGTAAACATGACAGAATCTACTTTAGTTTACTCATGACCAAACGTATGGTGTGGACTTAATATCCTACAAGTATTGTTGAAAACGTTGGGATTTTCAGCTTTTTCAATTTATTTTGTTGATCCACAGTTTGTTTCCCCTTTTTGTTAAATGAGTGAGTCTGTTTGCACCCTTATATTTTGATTTAAATTGACTATTTCCTCTTTCCTTCTTTTGGGTAAGCCATCTTAACCTTATTTCAGGCCCGTTTGGTTTGGTTCTGCTTACTGTTCAGGCATTTGGTGTTCCAGTTCCTTATTTTGGAGTAGCTATTACAAACATATCCTCTTGCTAATTTCCCAGCACCCTTCTCTAAAAGAGGCAGAAAGGACGGCAGGCTTTTTCAGGATCTACGTCCTCATGAATCTACCCTGGTGCCAGCTGTGGTCAACATATGGCCCCCTGTGCAACCCTCAGAGACCCAGAAAAGCCCCATGCTCTCTGCCCCTTTGCCTGTCGATGTAGCATGTTTGTGGCTGTGCATTGTGGGATTTGGGGCTAGCCAACGGCTGCCTGTCTTTGTCTGAATTCTCTCCCCCTGTCCACCCCTGCAGTACTCCCAGATGAGAGATGAGGTCTTCAAGTCCAACCTGGTCTGTGCATTCATTGTTCTCATATTTATCACGGCCATCCAGAGCCTTCTCCCCTCATCCAGGTAATGGAAAGAGTTGGGTGGCAATAATCTTGAAATGTCCAAAGCTTTCTATGAAAAGAGTTCATGGAAAGGCCTCAACAACCTAAATAAAAGTTCCAATTATGCTGAGAATATTTTTGTGCAGTTACTTGCATTTCCGTACTGACTTATGAACTCTGGGATTGCGCAATGTTGTTTAAATAACTTGATTGCAGTTATAACTGAACCCTTTAACTGAGGTGTTTCTCTGAGCCCCAACAGCCTCTTAGGAACAAGGGCCACAAACGCATTCTGCGACACTGATGATGTTTGCCATGTTGACAGAATGTAGGCCATCACATTTTCAATGCTCTGGGAATTCGTTTCGAGTTTCTGATTGCAGTGATAAGATGACGAATCGATATATCAGCAAATATTAGTTTACCAGGGTCGGTTTCTGAAATTAACATTGGTGAAAAGCCTATTCGTTGTGTCTCATTGCTGGATCATTTCGTTGGTGGGCCATCAATGGCAGTAATCATCAGTTTTCTGCGATACTCCAACAGCTCCTTGATTCAAGTAGTGAACCATAAATTGTGTTTTTAAATTATGGTGGACGGAGTTCTACATCTTCCAGCTTTGCTCGAGAGGGATTCTAGCTGATCCTACATGATACGTCTTCCTTCGCCGAATCCTCCTAGAATAGACTGTGACATCAGCAAGCTATCTGATCATGCTTCATATATGTGGACAGGATGGTTACCATGGTGATCCAGTTCTCCATCCTCATCATGCTGCACTCAGCACTGGTCCTGCTCACCACAGCTGAGGACTACAAGTGTCTTCCCCTGGTGCTCCGACAGACCTGCTGCTGGATCAACGAGACCTACGTGGCCCGGAACGTCATCATCTTCGTCTCCATCCTCATCAACTTCCTCGCTGCCATGATTAATATTGTAAGTGGACTGGGCAATCGGTCACAAATGAAAATTTGCAGTTTAAAGATGCAAGATTATTACTGGTAGGTGGTATAAGACATGAATTGATTTTAATGAATCATTTACTAAAAAGAATTACATCTCTGATGGCAAATGATATTCGTGGTTCCAAATGTAGATCCTCTCAGACGTGTCTAGAATCTTACTTCATGAAGTCATGTAACATTTGTTCTCACAGAGAAGAATCACGTTTTACTCTGTGGCCACATTGTGGTTCCAAACAACCGTGTTAAAAAACGCCAGAGAAAATTCAAGGTCTTCTAAATAATGCCATTTTGACATGATCAGACTGCACTCAACTATAGTACAGTGCAAAGTCTTAGGCAGCTGAAGAAAATGATGTTTGAATTGGTGAAAGCCGCTCTAAAACTGTGACTTTATGTCTGTCTAATTGCTCTCGACGAACCAAATCTGTATTCTTCAACCCATCCAATCAGACGTCAGTAATGTTTTGGAAATTATTACTTTTAATTATATTATTGTTTCTTTGCACATATTCTAATGTTAAACAGTTTTTTTCTTGGACAAATATACACCTCCTGCTCGAATAAACGGCCTAAAATATTTTCTCTGCCTGCCTACGACTTTTGCTCAGTGCTGTATGTCCATTGGCAGAGGAAATCAGACCAAATGCCTTGGAGCGCTCATTTCCTCATCATGCCGGTCCGATTGTGATCAAATGGCAGACCAAAAGAGGCTTCTTTCCATTACGGTTTCATTGAAGTGTGACCATCAAATTCTTGTCTGCCTCTCTCCTGTGGTGCCCAGCTATGGTGTGATTTTGACAAGTCTACCATGTTCAGAAACCAGACATTTAACACGTCAGCCTCAATACCCGACATCTGTTTCTACCCTGAGGTACAGCAAGCCGTTCATATGTCAGTTAAGAATATGTGTATGAAAATCATATGAATGAGATTTAGAGAAAGACCAAGTATGTATTGTCGAGGTTAGGGTTTAAAGAAACCTTTAAGGAAAGCAAGTGTTTCCTGTCCCAAACATACCACCGTTCAAAGTCTGGGCTTATATTTGCTTTGACATTGAAAACATATCCCAGCAGCACACACGACAATACAAAGGACTGGCAGTTAGCCATATAAAATACAAATGTACCCTTTTGAATGATGTGCTGTCATTAATTCAGGTCATAGCCCTTCAGACTCCAGACTTCTGGCTGGGACCCATAGTGGCAGAAACTTTGACCACGTTTTAACATGACACAGGTGCATGGGTCTGGTTTTGGGGGTGGAGCTTATAATGCCACACCTCCAGAGCAGGTGGCCATTAAGGGTGAACGCATACAATGGCAGACTATGAGTAAATCGGGGCCTGATCCTTAAAGCTAGAAACCAAAAATGGCTCCTAGTGAATTTTAAACCTTAAACAATACAACCTCCCTGCAGCTTAATGGCTTCCGTGTTTTCGGACCGCTCCTCCCTTGATGGAACCCGGTTCTTTTACGGTGGATCATTATTTAGAGCCCTCTCGAGAGGCTGGATCACTTACATTGAAATGGATGTCACAGAAACCCATCCTCCAGGAACTATCACTACCCTGATAGCCTCTAATTGTGATTTATAATGATTACGTACCACACAGCATTCCTGTAATCACCGTCAATCTTCCATTATGCCAAATGCCACTTCACGTCCTAACTGCGAATCCTACATGCCTTTCCCTCCCGGCGTCTCCTTCGTGCCTCGATCGCCCAGTACTTTGTCTTCACCGGCGTGCTGGCCATGGTCACCTGCGCTGTGTTCCTGCGTCTGAACTCCGTGCTCAAGCTGGCCATCCTGCTCGTCATGATCGCCGTCTACTCGCTGCTCACCGAAGCCTTTTACACCTCCCTGTTTGTGCGCTACGACACCGTCTACCACAACGGCGAGTGAGTACCGGTCTGCCTGAGATGGGCGTCCACGTTGCCATGGCGCCGTGGCATGGGCTGCATTATCTCCCGGACAAACAGCTGCCTTCCATTTATGACCTCATGGTAAACGGTGATGGTCCGGCGCTCGGAGAGTCGTTATTAGAGCAGATTTCTGGCCGTGTTGAGAGCAGCTGGTGAAGTGGGTGGGTTCCAGTGACCCCTTTCTCCAAATACAGCAGGGAGCCTTCAGATCAACAAACGATCAGCGTGTGTTTTATTAGCAGTCAGAAAGTCGGCATTGTGAGTATTCTGTTGCCTTTGTAATGTGCCGTGGAGTGCTTCTTCACTCAGAAAATTGCTTTTAAAGCGAAGCGGGTTCCCGTCGCCTGACTCTCACTGGCTCGCCCACTCCTGACTGAAACTTTTCCAGGCTTACAGAAAAGCCTGAAGAATATTACATTTACAGAATCTGTGCAGCAGTGTCTTGAAAAACGGCCCGAGCGTAATGACTATAATTAGTGTATTTCTTGTGCATGTCCGGCTCACACATATCCATTACCCACAGCGAAGTCAGACCACTTACAGCGGCTCCGATAAAACGCTTATCTCTGGCCATTTGTTACAGAAAAAACTTTCTGGGGACCAAGGAGACCTCTCTTCTCTTGATGGCCATGTTTCTACTGGCTGTGTTTTACCACGGTCAACAGGTAAGGCTACAGAACAGGGGCGACAGTGGGCTGCTAGACGCTGAAGGCCTGTGCAGTGACTGGGTACCAGTGCAGAGTTTGGGTCTTGGACCAGTGAGCCCCTGTGCTCTGTACAGGTGCTATAAACATGTTAAATCCACATTGCTGTGCGTTCTCCTGTTAGCTTTTGGCTTCTTATTTACAGTTTTCCTCTAATTTTATTTTTGGGTTAGGGTTACAGATACACATTGCAGGTGGCAGCCTGGCTAAAGTTAAAAATGAGAACGTCTGGGAATATGGCTTAGATGCTGACATTAGAATGATTCTAACTGACAAGCGTGCCGTGAGCTCCTCCTGAATGTCCTCCGGACATGAACATCAACTGTCAGGGTGGGCTGTCTTCCCCCATCGAGCCGCTCTGTAGCATCATTGTTATGGAAGAGGCCCTCTGATCATTTTGGAACCTATGGTCAGCGCTGAGCTCAGATAATGAGGCGACGGTCAAAGAAAAACCATTTATGTGCGAGACAGACTGCCTCGATTCCATTTGGAACCCACTAGGAGGCTAAAAAGAAAACCAATTATAAATTTTTTGCTTCAGTATTTCATTTTATTTTAATTACCTTTGGAAAAACTCCTTTTAAAGACTATTAACATATAAAGTCTTTGATTCCGGTAACTGGCATAAAATGTTTCACACTTAATTTGCATTTTGATTACTTCTATCAACAAAGGCAGAACGGGACCAAAGTCAAGCTGTAGCAGTCCAGTGTTACACAGCAACCTTCTGAAGCTGTAATTAAAATGGCTGCATGATTACACAAGGCTGCTGTTTCAGCCCTCAGCCCAAAGTCGAATTTGAAATTCAGTAACAGCGTAATACCAATCATGTGAAACGTCAGTGGGTAAGCAGTCCTGTGGTTTTCGATCTCCTTCAAACTTTGCCAAAGTCTGCGCCTGTTTTAAAATGAGAAACATGTTTTTTCTATAGCTGTTGGTGTAGAACGTATGAAATGTCTAAAGTGACCTAATGCCAAGGAAAGGGGGCACATCCCCATGAAAGACTCTGCCCATGCACTGCATGTATGACCATCACCGGGGAGTTTCCATCACGTTCTAAAAGGCTCAGGGCGAGGAAGAGGCTGAAGAGCTGGAGCTTTGGCCAAACGAGCAGCTGCCGTGATAAAAATATTTTAGTATGAAATGCTGCCAGTGGATGATTAAAGTAAATGGAACAATTCAGAGGAGTTGCGGTGTAAGCACACCGTTCTCAGTCCATCGATTTCCACACAGCGGAGCTACGCGAGGAGGGTTTAATGGAGACTAGCTTTAGGAGGCCGCTATGCTCACAGGATAACTCCCTCCACCCTCTACTGTGCCTAAACCACTTTAATCTTATGACTGTGATATCACAGTGTCCAGTTAAATGGACATTGTTTACATTTACCGTCTTCATGTGCTGCTCTCCTCAGCGGGAAACATCTTTGAAGTTTCACAGCCTTTCCCAGTGGCTAAAGGGAGAGAAACGTCCGACCAGGCACCACACTGATGGCTTTGTTCTGCTGTAGGTCTGCACTGAGCTCTTTGAGGCTAGCGTTAAATGCATCAGCTGTTCTGCTCTACAATTTAGTTGTCTTTGGATGCCATGGATACAGCTGAAATGAGTTACTTGGGGGTTAATTACAAGTTAGGAAAAAAGCAAAGTAACTCTTCCTTGTCCACGTGACCCAACATGACAGTAACACTGAGGCAGGGCATCGCGTGGGAGCTTGACGGTCAGCGTGGACCAGTCCTGCCTCGTCTTAAGTAAGCCACCGGCCATTTGGGATCGTGAACACATACGGCTCCCTCCTGCTACGTTCTGTTTCTTCCGGGGGCTTATGGCTCTTCCCTGCCTGTCTGTGAGATGTCACCTGCCAGCGGGCAATCTCTGTATACTTCTGTACACTGGTCTTCTAACAGACAGTGTGCTCAGCATGCAGGGTGGGGACAAGGGCAGCCAGGAAGAGAGTGGCCTGATTCTGTGTCGTATTGCGGTCATAGGCAGGTTTAACTCCCCCAGCCTCTGAGCCACACATAATTGCTCCCCTCCGTCTGCCAATGTGAGAGCTCAACACGTCTTCAAGCCCAGGTCTTCACAGGCAACCTGCAATGTTGTTATGAGTTTATGCTCTGCTGAATTAGGAAAACTGATGACATTAAATATATACATCTTCACGTTATTTCTTAGCTTCAGACTACACATTTTTTTAAAATCTGTCTGCTTTATGATACTAACCGTCCACAAATGGTCCAACTGCTTCTCAAGGTTAGGATCATTAAGGGTCCTGGAGCCTATTCCAGGCAGCACCGTGCACCCAGTGCATCACTGGGCACAAGGACACTAAATAATGCACCATTTAGCATGTCTTTGTCAGTGCATCTGGAGGAAAGTAGCGTGACACGGGGAGAACACGCAAACTCTACATGGAGAGAGAGGGCAGAGAGGGAGAGAGAGAGGGAGAGAGCGAGAGGGCAGAGAGGGAGAGAGAGAGGGAGCGAGAGGGCAAAGAGGGAGAGAGAGAGGGCAGAGAGGGAGAGAGAGAGGGCAGAAAGAGAGAGAGGGAGCGAGAGAGAGGGCAAAGAGGGAGAGAGAGAAGGCAGAGAGGGAGAGAGAGGGAGAGAGCGAGAGGGCAGAGAAGGAGAGAGAGAGGGCAGAGAGGGAGAGAGAGAGGGCAGAGAGAGAGAGGATGCTAAAGGATGGCCGTGTGAGGTTTCAGTGGCACCCGCTGCTTATCAAACAGTAAATCATCTCAGGATCGACAGAGAAATCTTCTGGATCTTTAAAAAGAGGCAAAAACCCCTTGGGGAAAAAAGCAAGGATCAACCTTATTTAGCTACTGAGAAGAAACAAGTGTCGCGTTTGAACGCTGTCTCCGATTTTCATCTAAGTATAATGATTCGTATTTCAATGCCATGTCAATTGTTTTTATGTAACATGTTTTCATCATTAATCATACCCTAATTAGGGCATTATTTGTATAATCCAGATTAATCCAAAAAACATTATTTCATGGAGTTTAATTAAAACTTTGACAGCACAGCAACTCTTCCATTGAGATGTATTTGATGTTTTAAACTTGATTTGCATTTGTTAATTGCTTATACATTTTAAACATTACTAATAGGATAGCTAATCAAGCAAGATGACAGCAAAGTCAAACAAAAATTAAAAAATCAGAACAGAAGCAAAAATGAAAACACATTAACTTTATATACATTCTGTATGTTTCCTTAGCGTGTGTGTGTCATTTTCTTCCTGCCGTGCTGTAGCTGGAGTACACGGCACGTCTCGACTTCCTGTGGCGCGTGCAGGCCAAGGAGGAGATCAACGAGATGAAGGAGCTGAGGGAACATAATGAGAACATGCTCAGGAACATTCTGCCTAGCCATGTAGCCAGGCACTTCCTGGAGAAAGATCGGGACAATGAGGTACAACCTGCTCTGTACGCATTAACAAGAAAGAGTACGGAAGTCAACATCCACCCGTCTATCCCGGAATAGGTAATCCTGGTCGGGATTACAGAAACAAGGGAAACGTACATGAGTATCGATCTGAAGAATCTATAATGACCATGCGTGCAGGGGGCGTTTTGTGAGTGCTTTTTGTAAAAAGAGTAGAAAGTCATATTTTTTACTAAATAATGCATATATTAAAACAGTAATCATACATTAAAGCAGAATCAGATACTATGTTCTCCGAGTCTTCGTCGGGCGTGGAGGTTTTTGATTTTTCAAATCCACGAGTTTGTCATCACGTGGCAGCTACACGGTCAGGTCGCCCAAGGTCATCCATTGACGGCGGCTGTACAAATGCTATAATCAGGCATGAACGTACCACTTATGATGTGCATTAATCAAATGGTGAGCACTTTGTCTGGACAAAAGTGGGTGCCATGAGGCTCCAGTAGATCCCATGCAAAGACAAAGCCTGTCAACAGTCCGGCCTTTTTAAAAGCGTGCAGGGCTTTCAAAGCCACGCTGTGCATCATCTCACCATTTATAAATCCATTAAAATGACATCTGTTAACTCAAACAAAAAAAACAAAGTTAACCAATAAGCAACACATCCAGGAGAGACTCTGTCACACAGATTACAGCCACCTACTTATTTCAACTGGGCAGAATTCTGGGCATTTCGATTATTCAGTTCTGAATATTGGATATTTTTAATAGCAGGAGATTACTGTGATTCAGTTTCCATGCTAAAGTTTGTTCAGGTTCTTAAAACTGCATTTTTTATGGTTACAATCCTAGGGGAAATAGGAGAGGAAAATGTCCTAATTTCAATTACAAATTAATCATCCATAGGCTGTTTGCAGATGCAAGTTGTTCTCTAACTGCTTGGATAACTCTGCAGTTAAACATATGAAACCCTACAGAGCTATGTTGAGAGTCCCCTACTGTTCGCAGGAGCTCTATTCCCAGTCGTACGACGCAGTGGGAGTCATGTTTGCCTCCATCCCAGGATTTGCCGATTTCTACTCTCAGACGGAGATGAACAACCAGGGAGTTGAATGTCTACGTCTCCTCAATGAGATCATCGCCGACTTTGATGAGGTACTCCATGCGTACACACTTCATTATACGCACTGTTAAAATGGATCCAGCCTGTGTACGCACTTCATTATACGCACTGTTAAAATGGATCCAGCCTGTGTACGCACTTCATCTTACCTGATATTAAAATGGATCCAGCCTGCGTACGCACTTCATCTTACCTGATATTAAAATGGATCCAGCCTGCGTACGCACTTCATCTTACCTGATATTAAAATGG
>JAACJT020000064.1:1358181-1369340 GCA_009936485.2 Gymnarchus niloticus | reverse complement strand
AACAGTACTTAAATATCTTAGATAGCTGAACAACCTGGTTTGGTTCCTGACTCAGTCATCACAGTCCGGTTTGGTTCGTGACTCAGTCATCACAGTCCGGTTTGGTTCCTGACTCAGTCATCACAGTCCGGTTTGGTAACTGACTCAGTCATCACAGTCCGGTTTGCTTCCTGACTCAGTCATCACATTTTGGTACCACGCAGGATAATAAGAGACTGCAGTGATGTTAAAATGGCTGAAAAGATCTCTGGTGCCACACCTGCCCTCCCTTCAGAACCTGCACTCTTTTTCCGAGAACCGAGCAGGTAAAACATCACAGATCCCTCACTTCCAGACCACAACCTCTTTGAGCTTCTCCTGTCTGGCAGATGCTACACATCACACTGTGTTGGAATAAGCGGATTCAGAAGCGGGTTTTCCTGCAAGCCATTAGGTCTATACACTGCTGTGACTGCCCCACCAAAGTCAACCCCTAATCTCCCACCACACCCCCCCCAACAACCACCAATCTCCCTCCACACGATGCTGCTACCTTTCGTTTTCTTTACATTATTTTCTGTTCCACTCCTTTATTTGTTTTACACACTTTCCCTTGTGTAAATTTGCACGTTGCCTCGTGTTTTCTTGCATGGGCACAGCCACTTTGCACTCCTGCACTGTTTACCATTTTTATTTTCAGAGGCTATGCATATATTGCCTGTGTTGCTTATATAGAGCCTACGGTTGTACAGTTCTATCTATCTATTTATATGTAGCACCACGGGGGCCCGAGGGAAACGGTATTTCATGGCGCTGTATATCGTACATGTATATGGATGTCATGACGATAAAGATCTTTGGACTTGACTCTTGACTCATGCTGACTCCAGGCTCCAGTTCCCCCAGTACATTCTGACCACCCCACTGAAGATGACGGTGCAATACTCGTGAATATTTATTTTAGGCACATTTTTAGCTACTAGCCAAGCTGATCTTGTGTTGTATATATTCTGTGTAAACATATCCTGCACATACCTGTATACCGTTAAAACCTACATGGCTGCTTGTCCAATCACACCCTGACTGTGTGTCAGGTGCCTGTTTGCTCGTCACGTTCAAATCAAATTCTTTCTTTGCATGGCCTTACTTGGCCAATGAAGGGATTCCGATTCTATTGTCAAACCTACTGTTGCTGTAACGACTATCGAATGGCCTAGAATAGTCCGTTCTGCACACACCCACACATGTTATAGCCTGGCCGTCATTCTCTGGCCTCGCCACAGCTAGATGTGTAAATTTCACATGTGGCCTGGTCTCTGCAGCCATGTGCCGAGGCAAATGAACACGGCAGACACGCCGGTATCATAGACAGATTAAAAGCCGTGGTCCTGTTTATTCTCGCATGCAACACCCCCTCATAAGCATGTGTTCCCCACCCAGACTAAAAGCGGAATCCTGTCCACCGATCAGCACTGTGTTATCGCATACCCATAATGCCTTAGTGGCAGACTGGCAAAGGTTTATTGTCGTGAGACATGGGATGTCTAGATCCTCAAGGTCCTTCTAGCTACAAAATGGTATTTAAATTCACTGCCTGCAGCACCTGGCTGGACGATAGCATCTGTGGAGAAGATGGAATCGGATGCCTGGGAGGAAACGGTGCCTTTTGTCAAAGATAAGCAAGCTGAATATATATGTTAGGGAATTATCAAAGGGAAAGACCACACAATGTTGACTAAACGTTAGTGTACTGTGTGGAGGCCGATAAAGGAGATTAGATGTGAGTAGTGCTGAGATTTCCCTGGGCCTCGGCAGAGTGAGTAAATGTGTAGTGAAAGACTCACACACCAACTTGACGTAATCTCAGCTGGGAGATTCACGCACGTGTGACAGATTCACGGATGACTATTTCACACATTGAAAGCCTTCGTCTCGCTGAGGAGATGAAGGAACTTCATACAAGCTGAGTATTGATTTAAGGATGGAGATATCTACCACGCCTTTCAACAGCATCATCCACACGTAGGAGGAGTGTGTGAGATATTTTTAACTCATTTAAGTATGTTTTATAGAAATTAATAGCTGTATGCAAATTTAATATTAAACATTTCTCAACACAAAAAATATCTACATATAAATCTCCCACCATTTTATGCAACTTAAAAAACTTCAAGACCGATGACTTGAAGATCTGGATGCAGTAGCTGATTTCAATAGAGCTGTAAATGACTTATAGATATTGCTAAATAGAATGATTTGGCCACCCATAAAAGAGACATTTTCTATGATAACCCCGGCGTCGGCACTCTGTTCTTCTCAGTTATCTACGTAACGGTAGGCCGGGTACGTCTACAGACACTAACACACGATCTATTCAAAACTGTTCGTCAAAAGAACTTTTTAAAACCGTGAGGTAAATAAAAGATTATTTTTCAGAGTCTTTTTTTTAATCCATTACTTACATTTTATTACTGTTCCACCATGTATACAAGTACATAGAATCTGAATGCATCCATATTACATTTTTTTTCTCAATGGTTTGCGTTCGGTGTGAGCGACGTGTATGAAACAGTGAGTGTAACTGTGATGAATGCAGACTTTTTTTTTTCCATTTCCACTTGACCGATAGACAGAACTACAGGTGCACCCAACCACTGACATGCATTTACTTCATCAAAAGAGGAAGAGGAAGAGGAAGAGGCAGCCCGGCTTACAGAACATTCCGATGACGTCCAGAAGATTCGTCATTTTTTTTTTAGTGTGAGACTGCACTAAAAAAAAAAAAAAAAAAAAAAATGGGCTGTGATATCGACGTCCAGGGAACGTTGCGTGCTAGCCAGGAGAAACCTAAATAGCGAGAAATATATATTTATATATATCTATATAGCTAGAGGATAAAAGGAAATGAAATGAGACCGAATGAGCAGGTAGGGAGGAGGCTGCTTTACGCAGTGTTTCTTAGCCTGTTTGCCGGTCCCCGGGAATCTGGCATGTCGATGCACCAGCTGTCACCGCTGCGAAAACCAGAACGGATCCTCTTCTGTGATTTAGCGTACAAAGATGGCTGCTGCCACCGCAGGGGTGTTAATCACCTAACACCGTGAAACAACACACGGCCGGCGTACAGCGAGGCACGTGCCAGGGGGCCGGGTTGGCAGGCTGAGAATCACGGCTATGGGGGGTTACAGACATGTCAGATAGAAGGAGAGTAAAGAATGAAAGGTGGGGGGCACCACGGCAAACAGGACGGGCTTAGAGCTGCATGGGCTCTGACGGTGTCTGACGGTGACAGCTAGAGCCGGTGGGGGACAGGCAGTGAGGCATAGATGGAGGGGCCAGGAAGCAACAAGCACAACGTCAAGGTGACAAACACCAGGTGCAAGGACAACGGGGGGGTGGAGAAAGAATCATGGCGTAATCGCTTCAGCACTGGCCTTAAGGGTAGAGCGAGGGCCACAGCACCCCAGGAGGAGGGTGGGGGAAGTCCAGGCGGGGGCTGAAAGAGTGCATGTCCGGCCGGTACAGAGATTCTGGCCTGTCTCGTTTTCAGACATCTGCAGCATGGATGGACCAGGAGCGCTTGATGGGTTACAGTCCGAGACCGTCCTGATGGAGGCTTGAGACGTGGAGCACACGTGAGGGTGGACCTGTATCAAAGTTCAAATACTACAGCAGAAAAATAATAATAATCATAATCATAATCATAATGTGGATGGGCAATTCAATTTAATTTTATTCTTTTTCTGTGGTTGTTTCTGTTTCAAAAGAAGCTGTCCATTAATCCTGAACTGCTACGGTTTGATCCTTGTTGGCAACTGGAGCTTCTGTGGCGTTGGCCTCTTTGGCAGAGGCCGCACTCTCCGGGGCGCCCGTTGTACAGCTAGGGGGCGCCTCTTTCGCGGGGGCTTCCTTGGGGGTGGCGGCCGCCGCTTCCGTTGGCTTGGGCTCGGGAGTAACTGCCGCGGCCTCGGGTTTGGCTGCCGGTGCCGCGGGGGCCTCAGTCTTTTTGGCGTCGGCCTCCTCCTTGCTGTCTGGCTTGCTCTGGGCCACAGGGGGCGCAGGGGCGTCAGCCTTTACCTCTGGCACAGCCTCTTTAGCCGGGGCAGTGGCGGAGGCGGTGGGGGGCTTGGCCTCCTCCTTGGGCGCTGCAGGCTCCTCGCTCTTGGTGGCCTCGGCTTTCGGCTTGGCATTGGCAGCGGCCTTCTCCGGCTCCTCCTTGGCCGCCGCACCCTTGTCATCCTCCTTGGCCGCGGTCTGCTCGCCGGCTGGCTGGGCCTCCTTCTCAGTCTTTTCGCTGGATGCTGCCTCCGTACCCTGGACTGCCGCCGGGGCTTCCTCCTTACTCTCGGTCTGGGTCTCACCCTCCTCGGCCGAAGCCCCCTCGGCCTTAGCGTCCTTGTCCTTGGCTTTCTCGTCGTTCACGTTGTAGCCCTTCTTCTTTTTGCTGAGTTTGCCTCCCATCTTCTTGGTGTCTGAGAGGGCAGGGAAAGAGCAGCCGTCAGAGACGTGGAGGGACGCATCAATTAGCAGGTCAAACAGCAAGAAGAAGCAGCACAGGAACGTTAGGGCACCTGTCCAGGTCCAACAGATTGTACCATTTATAGCCAGCCGTACATTCAAACATACAGCTCAATAAACAATGACCGACACTCTAACACATCTTCTTAGACTCAGCACTTTTACAAAAATGGTTAAATTGCAAAGATACTGCCCAGAAAGCAGCCAGGGGCTGTTCTCTTTTAACTAAAACCATGTTTAAAGTGTGTAAAAGACTACAGATCATATCACTACATAAGCAATGCATGCAAAACAGCTCACTGTTGCCTCAGAAGCCGCAGAATGTTAATCGAATTTCGTCCCAAACCGAACGTTTTTATGCAACCTGTGAGCGATAGCGGGCCGAAGATGCCTGACCGCAGAGCCGAATCCGTTCAGACGGGCAGAAAGGCACGGCCGCCAGGCTACGTGGGTGGGGCAGGTGCCAGCGTGGCCAATCTGTCTCCTGGAAACCCGCAGGCATTTGGCTCGCGGACCGTGACGGCTCTATTGAGCCTACAGGGCCTGCTGTCTCTGGCTGTCCACAGGAAAGCAAGCCTGCACCATATCAATTAGCTGATATGAACTAAAGGATTGTTCTGGGTCCACCATGGATCTAATTTAGCCTTTGGAACCTCACCCTAGCATGGGATTCAACTTTGTTCAGACAGCGGGTGGAAGGTGATCTCCTAGAGGGGGGTGCGAGGACCAGAGCAGCTGAAGTCAGTGTGTTTGAATGACACCTGTGGCCGCCTCCTGGGTTCTGACCCTGGCCAGCTCAGTGCCGTCGGAGGTGTGAAAAGCTACGCGGGGGAAGCGTCTGAGAGGCGGCTGCTAGCACGTCGCTCCACCTGTCCCGCAACGCGAGAGCTGCAGTTTAGCCGTGCAGAACACAGCTTGAACACGACACCCTCCGGGGAGAATGCGTCTTATCAAGAACGGCAAATGAATACATTTACATTGCATTTATTTATTTAGCAGCCACTTTTGCCTGAAAGAACGCACACCAAGGCAGATACGACACAAGCATACAGCAGTTATGAAGCTACCTGAGGTATAAGTACAGCTTATACCTGTACAGTAAGAGCTCATCTTCCTCAACAAGGTGAAATCTACCAGAGGAGACTTTCAGATTGAATACTGTCACCATGGTGATAGGATATAGGTGCAAAACATTCGTATAAAGAAGCATAACCAAAGGGTAGCTAACGGTCGTAAGGTCAGTGGTTTGATGAATTACCAGCGGTGAATTATAGGCTAAAATATAGCTGGCAAAACACATATTTAGAGACTGAAGGGCAGCATCAAACAGACAAATGGAGGAAACATGGTGGAAAATCCCTAACCATGATCAAATTTTTCCTGGCCCATGTGCTGAGAAGACCTAATACTCCACTGACACCATAATACGGGTCGGGCAGCCAGGAGAGCTGACAAAATGCTGGGAGAGGTGCTGTGGGCCCAGGCTCACAAGAGCTGAACGTGCAGAGTTTGAAAACGGAGCTAATTCTGTCGCAGGGCTGCACACTGGACGCAGTAAATGGGCCAGACTGTAACACATACGGAGGAGAATGTACCATCCTCTGCCATGTTACACAGCGCACTCATGCCTGAGCAATCTGCTTGTCGCCATGCTCTATCCGGTGCAAAGATATTGTGCCTTTAAGAATTTACGATCTCCATGATAGTTCTGCGTGCTCATAGACATAAGACTTTTTTTTAACACTGACTCGGTTTTCATATTTTGTTGCTAGCTGAGTTTATCAGTAAAGACACACATTTTCGTTTTTCTACAGGTATCTAAGAAGGGTATCAGTTTTGGAGACCCAAGCTTTAACATTCTTCTTCTGGCCTTGCTGAGATAACTTCATCACTGACGGTGAGCACGTTCACCAAGCTCATGTTGTAGACATACTTTTACAAGCCTACAGACTGAGGAATCCTCCAGGTAACGAAAGAAAGTGGAGCTCGGCATCCTGGATTTTCTGACTCAGAGCAAGCCATTAGAGCCTGATAACTCAGTCTTGCCACACCAAAGTAAACCACGGTCTCCAGCCATGTGAAAGTCATCAGTGCCCCAGGAAAACTGGCAAACAGAAGGAAAAAGTCATCAAATGGAGATAAGTTGCAGCAGGAGGAACGGACGTCAGCTGGAAGGTTTCTGTAGGCTGTAGTTGTGACATGAACACAACAGTTCCCTTAAGAGCCCCGATTGTTCCACTTTGTCAGACGATTTGAATAGATATTCACTCACTAAAGTGACAACAGTGTAACATGGCTGCTGTGGGGAGCCCTTTTAGATCCGGGTCCACATGAACCAGCTAACAGAGGAAGGCAAGTCCTTACCTGGTTGTTAATTTCCACATTACAGCAAATTAGCCAGATTATGAATAAGGAGCTCAATGCCCTGGGTAACCATGGAAGGGTCCTTGTGACTGGTAATGAGGTCATGGAGAAGCTATGATGGGCCTCGAGAACCACAGGAAGTGGAACAGGAAATGCCAGCGGGACATCATCAGAAATGCGGACTGAACACATCGCCGCGAACCACAAGGATCCGTTGAGGGTTTGTTAGTCTAGCCATGTGGAAAAAACTTAGAAAAAGAAAAATAAATCCTGAGAAAACGTGTGGAGTAGTGTGAGATACTGGCTCACTCTCCATCTTTAAGTCTAAGCTTGAAACGCACCTTCTCAGTCTAGCTTACAAAGACCTCAGGTAATTATTCACTCCCCGATTATAGGCTATAGGCTAAGGTGTAGAGCTGAGTGGAGATCAGTCCCATTGACTTTGGATGAACTGTTCTATCAGTGCTGTCTCTCCTGCTTCGCATGTACTGTGTGTTGTTGGAGTGCTGGCGTTCAAGGATTCCTGATGCCTGTGTCCCCATTGGTCTCTCACTCATAGTTATGCTGCCATATACAGTCATACCGGGGCCCTTGCTATTTTATTGCAATTATTCTGCCACCTTAAACCACTGCTCTGCTCACACACATTCTCCTTCCCCCGCGCTCGGAGGTTCTTATTCAAGAGATCCCCGTATCGTCTGCTGGCCTAACACACCCTCCCTCTACTTCAGCTGTCCACACTGACCGGCTTGCTGCCTCCTGAGCCACCGAACCTCCTCTTCCATCCTGATCACCTGACTGCATCCTCAAATACCCTGCTGTCCTCCTAACTGTTATACAACATCATTGTTCTCAGTTGAACTTGTCCTGCCCAGTGCTGGCCAGAGGAGGATGGGCTTCCCCCTTGAGTCTGGTTCCTCCCAAGGTTTCTTCCTCCTGAGGGAGTTTTTCCTTACCACTGTCACCATTAGCTTACTCTCTGGGGGCTCTGGGCCCAGGACTATGTAAAGGACTTTGTGACAGTGCTTCTCGTTAAAGGTGCCATATAAATAAAAATTGAATAAAATTTAATTGAATGGCTTCATCATGAAACTAGGACATTTTATTTACCTATCTAACACCAGTCCAACATTATAACAGAAAAATCATATCACTGAAGTATATTGTCAATGAAATGCCAGAAAATGTATAAAAGCTGTAAAAAATGAGAGTTCATGACTGCTGAGGTCACAGTGTTTTGTGTGGAATGGTGCTTTTGAAAAAGTAAAACACCAAAAAAGATAGAGAAATGAGGAGAACCCCTTCACTGAGACAAGGACTGCAATAATGCATCTCTGCCTTCACCTGATGATCTGCCTTAAGTCTCACCCTTTGGGCCCATCGCTCATAAATGGGGCTCCAGGAACCAGAAAATGCTGACCACTAGGCTCAGCAGAGCAACTCCTGCATCCCAGATGAAAAGTCAGCTGACAGCGGGTGATGAAAGCTGGAGAAGAGTCTGGGAAGGTGTGCAAGGGAAACATCAAAGATGGCTGTTGAAATTCAGTACGGAGTTCATGGTTGAGGCCCACATTACATCTGGCAGATGATTCAGACTTCAGGTGGCTTCTCAGAGAGCCCAGGTGCACCTCCCTGCTGCCTATATGCAGAGCTACGCACTGCAATCGAACACTTCACCTCAGTAAAGGCGGCCAAGAGGAGCAGAATGTGCCGGCTTTTTTTGCACGGATGCCACTGGGATGAAGTCTCCATGGCAACAGATGAGAAATCGCAGCAGGCAGCTCATGACGATGCAGGTGACTTTCCTGCAAATTGCTGAAAAACATACCGGTGCAAAATGGATTCTTCTGTTCTGCACCAAATCCCACATCATATGCACATTTTGCATACGTCTAAGCAAGGCACTTCAGGAGAAGATCCGATTTTGGCTGCGCAGACCCGGAATTCAGTTGATTCAAATGGCTTTGTTCAAACTGGACAATAGACAGATTAAAGATGAGAGTAAGTTAGGGCAGGATGGTGCTTCAGTGTGTAGCACTGCTGCCAGCATTGTGGGTTTAAGTCCCCTGTGTGTGTGGAGTGTGTAAGTTCTTCCCATGTCACGTGGGTTCCTGGCGATGGACCTAAACCTTGAGAAAACCCCAAATGGAGCTCGAGTTAACTTTAGATTAGGGTTAAAAATCAACAGCCAACCTCATTCAAAAAGAAGCTTATTTTATTTTCCCTCTTTATCACACAGACAGGGTAATGAGCAGACCCTAGCATGGAGAGGGGGAAAACAGAGCAGAAAATCTGGCACTCTGAACAAAGTGCTGAGAAGCTGAGCTACACAAGGCATGCTGGGAGCTTGTTGATGAGCGAGAGTAAGTTCAGTCTCAGATCAAGTGGAAATTCTAAAATAAATGCCTGAACGCACTCATTTTAAATTTCACGGCGCTTCTGTCTCAACTCCACAAGAGTTTTTACTTTGTGTCACTAAGATGTTTGCCGCTCGAGACGAAGTGCATTTGATGGTCAGCACTTGACATGTCGTTTAATAATATAATAGGTAACGATTCCATCAAATCTGACAAGTCTTTTTCATAATACATCATTGGTAATAATTAAATATCCATCAACAGACATGGGTTTAGGCCCAGTTAAGCCCTAATATGCGGTCAGCTAATCTTCCGTTAGGAGTTTTACTTACAGGCTCGACAAACTGCTTGTCTGGCCAGAGGAGGCATCTCCACACGATTCATCAGTGGTTTGGAGGATCAATTCCTAGGCCGAGGTGGATGGTGGAATTCTCAGCTGGAAATTAGTATTGATCAAAACGATGCACAGGGGGAGAAAGTGACCGTGTTCACGCGAGTCAGCAGAAAGATAATGCTTCCCAGAGTTAGAGAAACAACAATCAACTGTATAGTCATTTGCCACAATTGTTTACGGTAAGAGGTGTTCACAGGATGCTTCACGAAAGGGCCGGGTCTCCGCGAGGCCACAATAACAAATGGTGGGGCGATATCAGAGGAATAGAATATTCTTATCCTTCTATCCATCCCACTCCTTCCCTCCAGGTACTGCACCCACAAAGAAGGCCTTAAATGTCACTGCAAAAAGAAGTAATTCTGGAAGATTCTGACTGGATTAGCCCATCCACCATAAGAAAGATGAGCTGAAATCTGTTATCAAGCTGTTTCACCTCACCAAGTCCAAGCTAAATCAAGGCACCCAGGGACTGAGGTGTGTACTGCCTGTACAACCACTGAGCTGGTGCCACTCACTCCCACTAGTCAGGAGATCAAAGGACGAGTTAAGATAGGGGAAGCTGAGCAATTCTCAAGTTTGTCATTCCTCACTGATTGTAATTATTATGTAATGCATCATATTGCAATGCGCTGAGTTAAATACTGCTTTACAAACAGGCTATCAGGCTTTTACAGAGACTTCATATATAATTTATATGTCAGACAATTCTATCGATAAAGGGATATCACAGCATTTCCTGTAAGCAGCAGTGCATAAATCCCATGTCGGGGAGGCCAATAATGTACATGTCTCTTGTAGCTCTCTAGATACGGCAAATGTAAAACAACTACAATCATTTACAGACAGCCCACTAAAAGTACTTCATCAATAGTGCTTCCTTAGCAGTCTCTTAAACAGCTCTCAGATTACAAATGTACATGGATACTAAATGTAGGCCTATCCTATCGTTGTATGTAATATTGACCAATTAATTAACTATGTAATGAATTTTGGTCAATATATACTCAGTAGTTGAATAGTACTGCGACAATATTCCTGAGTATTTCAGGACATCAGAGGATTTCTGCACCCATGTGGCTGCATGAAGGACAAAACAGTACGCCGAGGCCAATTAAAGACGCTGGAAAAAGGTGTACCGCTAAAGGCTTTAATGGCATCTCCATCAATGGGTCACCGGTGCCCTCTGATGACCCCACTGAGCTTGGCGGTATGGTGTCAGCAATCGATGGCAGCCCCCCCGACCTGGAACTAGGTCATCAGATTCCGGGTGACACATACACCTCTCCCCAGCTTCTCCAACCTAATTACTTAAGTGTGATTTCATTGTCTGTGGTTCACTAGGGTTAGGGATGCGTGCCCATGGCCAAAAGGTGCTGGGTTTGAATCCCAAGACCAGCAGTGAGGTCATAGCACTGCTGGGTTAGAGTTGCATGGCCAAAAGGTGCTGGGTTTGAATCCCAAGACCAGCACTGAGGTCATAGCACTGCTGGGTTAGAGTTGCATGGCCAAAAGGTGCTGGGTTTGAATCCCAAGACCAGCACTGAGGT
>JAACJT020000064.1:1338682-1356891 GCA_009936485.2 Gymnarchus niloticus | reverse complement strand
CATTGAAGAGGAGCGACTGAGGCTAAGTCAAACAGTTATTCCCTTCATTGAAGAGGAGCGACTGAGGCTAAGTCAAAAAATTATTCCCTTCATTGCTTACTACCAGAGTGAGAATTATGTTCTTCTGGCACTGGACCACCAGCTAAAGATCATCAACTCCACCAGGACGGACCGCTAGCTATTTCGACATTGTAGCAACATCACAGCCGTGTACAAAATGCCAGCTTATGGAAGTGTTTCCGGGGACTTCCCCGGATCCACCACAGTGAAAATTTTTTTTTCTCCTTTTGGAATCTGACATGAAGAGTTGACCAATCCTTTTCTCTAAAATGTCCTTATCACTCACAGCATGCGTCTGTGATTATGGTTGCTCAAAGGCGGCAAACAAGACGGATTCAGATTCCACAGCCGTAGTGTCGTTTCCGAAGCGGGGGGGACTGGGATTGCTGACTCTGAATATTCCAAATGAGATGCCAAATGATAGCGGTGGTAGGAGTGAAGCCAACAACGTGGCCATTAAAATGGTTATTGTGTTCTTAGCTTCCATTGACCATTCTTAAATTGTAACAAACATAAGCAGAAAACCAAAAAAGCGTCATCCATGCCTGCCCGCTTCATCAGCTCAAAATTCCCAGTGTGACATTTGCATGCTTTCTCTCATAAACATCCCTCTTCTCAGATTTGCATGCAGAGCCAAGTTTTCAATACCATTGAAGAAAATCCATTGTTCTGTAAAGAATGTCCTTTCTAAGGTATGCGCCTTGTGGATGACAAGCTCATAAAAAAAATCAAAATAATTCCTTCACATAATCTAGGAGAAAAACTGCACATGGAGGCACCGAAATAAATGTATCTTCCTGCTTCTTAAGGACATTGATCTGTGCTGAATAGTAAAGCAGACTCATTCTGATGTCTACACTCGATCAATATGTGTCCTTGCAAGGAAGTGGGTGTTGACTTTCATTAGCACACCTGTTTAAGAGTTTCTTCATCAGCTCAAGCTTGAGATTGCTGTCTTATCACACCAGAATCTTTTTTAGAAAGCCTGGTACGTTCACAAACGTCACATACAGTAACACTCAGTTCTCCTGTGCCAGAGGAGCCGGAAGCCACAAGCTTCTGTATGAGCATGAAATAATTTGAACCCATTTATTCTGGGACAAGCTAGCAAAGTCAGAGGGTCTTGCTCAGAGAAGAAATCAATGAGTCTCTACTTGCTGTCTATCCTGGGTCATCACTGGAGGTTTTAACTCCCCCATTCTGTACAAAATGAGAGTAACCTGCTCCTAGCCAGATGTTCTGAGATGTCTGGGGTCAGCAGAAACCCTCGTTCTGGAGGCATCACAGGAACTCCATCCCTTGCAGTAGGGACCTGAGATCTTGTGGAACCCATGAGAGAGCGTCCTGCTTAGACTGTCCTTTCTCATCGTGAACGGACCACTCTGACATTTTGTTGTTAAACACAACCCTAAGATAACCATTCAAAAAAAGAACATAAAACCGAATAAGTAAATATTTGCATTGTTTACTTAATGTAGGAAAGTAACCAAATCAAATACACTAAAAAAAACAGTTCTGTTCATCAATAATTTTATTACAAAAATGTAATTTCAACCTTTTGAAAACCCAGCAGTGGGACTCTGGGTGGCATACCGGCCTGCACCCCGTCCACATGACCCTACCTCCGTACCGCTGCATGAATTGTTCACGCGCTTCTCTCAACAATGATGCCATTCAGCGGCAATCTCCACTGAGCCGGGTTCAGTGCCATGGTGCACTAAGTGCTGGGTCCCAGTGTGGCAGGTGGACACGGTGCTGTTCGGTCACAGAGACGCTTCCGTCTCTCCTCATCTCAAAATACGGAGCTGCTGAAAAATATTCCATTTTATGCAATTACGAGACCTTGAGGCAGTGATCGCCGTGCAGTGCCGGCTCCCAGACTGCATATCATCTTTTACTTTGGCTTTGTTTTTTTATCATTTACCGAATATGAACGGCGCCATGGGCAACGGTTTAGCATCTAAGATATTCAGGGTATTAAATAATGACTTAATTGAGCTGGAGTGTAGCAGGGAATTAATATCTAATTAAATCAGCCCTTTGACCCAATTTGCAATAAATGCTGGGGGTAGAAGAGGCAAATGTGCTATTGAAACCGAAGGTACAGCCATGACACAAGAACGTGATTCGCTGTTTTTCACATGAAGCCGATGGATGACCGTAAATGGCCATCATGTACAGACAGGAGGCTCACTGATGTCCAGAAGGGCTGAGTGGTCACAGCACGCATGTGTGACATCCAAACCATTTTAACCCTAACCCCGCAGGACACACACTATATGAGTCCCAGGCCAAAGATGAAAAAGACTGTGAGCTTCATCAGTAAATGCAAAGCCGTATTCAAGTTCTGTACAGCTCCATGTCTGTGAACCGGCGGTACCCTCCGTGAATCCATCAGGGGGCGCTCAGCACCACAGTCGTAGACAGGGACTACGCTCTGAGAGGACCGCCAATGGGACATGGCTAACTGACTCAAACAGAGGATGGGCAGGCCTCTTGATGCAGCTAAAAGCCTGCAAAGACAGACTCTGTATTAAAAATAAACTGAATCAAACTGAGTATGACCTCGTTAACTTGGTATGTGCTTGATCCCCCAGGCACCTCCCCCCTACTTCACGTCCCTGTGGCCCACCTAACTCAGCCACGTGGCCTGAAACGTTTCCTGAGGATCCAAGCTTCATGGATGAATTGAGAAATGGAAAATGCCTCTTGGAGGCAGGCTCCAGAGGCAGCACGGACAGCCTAGTAAGCACTCGGTGTTGACAATCAGAGGATTATGGCTGTGGAGAGCCTAGGAAAGAGTTAACCTCTTCAGGATGAAGAGTTCTCGGCCTTAAAGCAGCGTGACCTCAATGATGAGCCATTCCTGCTCCTTTGATTGGATCCTAGTTAAGGTGTCTGTGAGGTCTTGGTGACGAAGTTCAATATCTAGCGTATGAATCAAATGGTCAGCTCCTGTCACAGCCCGGCACGCCTCCGGTACTAGACTCCCAAACTGATGTTCCAGGTGCACCAGACGTGGAGGCCTCGTTCCCCTCCAGATACCAGGAGGACGGGCACCACTTTCCCCAGTGATCTGCTTACATTCCACTGGGATGTCTCTTCACTTAAATATCAAACTCCTCTTTTAATTCTCCTGCTATTAGTCACATAGCCTCCAGAGACTGGATCATAACAGACACTGCAGATACCGCTGGGTGAGTTTAAAAGGTCTCTCGACTCCTTGCTTGTTCTTGTCTTGACTTATTTGTGATTAACACTGGGGGAGTTTGCTATGACGTGTGTATGTAAGCAAAACCTAGCAGAAGTCTGTTTAGCAACATTATCATTGACCAGATCATCTTTGAGAAGTGCTGAGAGAATCTGTCAAACTCTACGTCAAACGTGAACTCAAAGAGCTAATATTTAACTCAGAGGCAGTTTCAACATATTTTAACAAGTAACAGAGTCAATAATTGTTTTAAGATTAACCTAAGTACAATAAGATAATCTGAAAGAAACCCCTCAGAGGAATTCCCTTTTAGGAATATAAGAGAACGGGCTGTCCGTAACGATATACCCAGAACAGCTAGCATGAAGGAGAACCCCCGAGGATAGTGACTCGTTCCAAGCTGGCTACAGTAATTAGAAGCTTTTCTTTTGCTGCTAAATGATTATTTATTCAGTGTTTCTCATGCAGCAAATTAAAGTTTGCATCATATAGAGAGACAGAATAAGAGTTAGCCTGCCAGCTGTTTCAGCCGTTTGGCATGAAGGTAACAATCTGTCAGACTAAGATACACCGTGGGAAACAACAACATGATGGAGAAGTTCACAGCCCAGCGAGGCCCACTTACCGTGGGGCATGCGGAACTGACAGACCACCTCCACTTCATTATTTTGATATATATCAGAATTATTTTACAGATCTACCACAAATATGAGGAAGTAAACAGAAACGGCTACAAGCTTTACAAAATAATGTACACTTCAGGACCTTTGAAAAAGAATTAAATTTAATTCAATTCAATTCAATTTTATTTATATAGCACCTTTAACACGGAGTGCAGTCACAAAGCACTTTACATAGTCCCGGGCCCACAGTCCCCAGAGAGTAAGCCAAAGGCGACAGTGGCAAGGAGAAACTCCCTCAGGAGGAAGAAACCTTGAGAGGAGCCAGACAAAATTAAATAAATGGACTGCACCCCCCCCCCATGACCCTGAGTAGGAAAAGCAGTTAGAACATCGATGGATGGATGGATGGATGGATGGATGGATGGATGGATGGATGGATGGATGGACTTTATTAACTCAAGAGAGGTTTTGACAGGCTGCCAGTCTTGTCTATATTTAAATGTCTAATTATGACCTCAGCTGCCTGCATTATCGTCTGACACTCTTTGACTACACTTCTGATGAGTTTGTCCTGCCCGGTGCTGGCCTGAGGAGGACAGGCTTCCCCCTTGAGCCTGGTTCCTCCCGAGGTTTCTTCCTCTTGAGGGAGTTTTTCCTTGCCACTGTTGCCTTTGTCTTACTCTCTGGGGCCCCTGGGCCCGGGACTACGTAAAGCGCTTTGTGACCGCGCTCCGTGTTAAAGGCGCTATATAAATAAAATTGAATTGGTTTTTATCAAAACCCCCCAGAATATAAAAGAAACTCTCTGCATATTCATCACTGATTTTGCACTTTTTCATTCCAGGGATGGAAGCCAGACTGACGGCCTGGCTGAGTGTGATGGTGTCCTGCAGCGAACAGGTCTTTCCAATAGCTTCATGACACGCCTGATTCCAACATCTCAGGTCTGGGACTGTGGCTGACCTGACCAATGTACACAACGCAACTTCTATCCAATGCCACACACTTGCCTGACACCCTTGTACCTGGTCCTGGTCCTGAAGAATCTTAAAAATGGGGCACTTAAGGACATGTAGTCTGAAATCATTTTTCATTTCTGTTGACAAAGTAAGTAGCAAGTACATGACTAAATCTGGTTTTAAATTTATCATAAGTACCCTGGAAAAAGTCAACTAGTATTTAAAACGAAAGAATGTTTGTTTGGACATACCAAGGTGTGTGCCAAGCAGCCACCCCCCTTAAGTCTGCCCCAGAAATTCCAGCCATACACTATCTGCTCCAAGGCTTCAACACTCGACTCAGTACTTGTTGACTTTGCCAAGAGGGCTGTAATACTCTAAAAGCCTCAGCAGGATAAATGTACAGATTCCAAGGGTACTTGGAGATGTTTTAGTTGAATTAAATTAGAGATGACTACGCTGTTTGGTTTCCCGCCTCACCCCTTGCATTCTGCAGTAAGGCTACTCTGCTCTCACAGTTTTCAAATTCCACTTTAGTGGCACTGATGGTTGGCTGCATATAGAAGGGGTTAAAATCAATGCATGTAGGACTCTTTACCTGAAGTGCTTCAGAACCTGCTGACTGCCAGCCAGGCCCCCTCTGTTCATATTAATAAAATGGAAGCCCGACGCAAGCTAAAAGGTGCGTGAGCTTGAGCACTCCACACGTGATGCCTCTGACTCTGGGTTTGGGGGTACCGACATGGGGAAATGTGGACGCCCAGTTCTGGGGGGGTCGACACTGCTGTGGCTGGTGGGGGCGGTGCAGCAGGACTGTTCAGCTGAAGCTCCCTCGACAGAATACCCAAGTTAGAAGGAGATGACAAGCACAAAGGGTCAAATATTTTTCCAACAGTTTGCTAATGAGTTGCCTGGATGCTCCTTCTGGGAAATATGTGACTTTTGACCCGCCCAAGTCTTCCATTCTGCTTACATGTAATCAGTCGGCTTCAAGGTTGCCATAAAGAAAACAACCCCCCCACACCCCCCCTAAAGCATGAAGTAAACACAGCCAGACACTGTTCCCTGGCTTAAAGGGACCACACCGCTGATTCAGTAACTGGAAACCGGAGAACCTCTCCACGCTCAGCTACATCTGACAAAGATACGGCATCGCCACTTCTGACCCCCCCAAGAGGTCCGCGTCCTCCTGACTGCCTTGGTCAACCAATCATCAGCGTGCACACTGACTACCTATGCACAGTGCAGAAAACCTCATCTGCGCAGGAACTAAGGGATTAAAGGTATTGCTGCGAAAGTTCTCAGTCAGATGAGTCCTATCAGTGTTTAACTCTCCAGAGCAGAGATGGTCAGCTGTCATCATACATACCGAGAAACTAAGTTACTGCTGCTCCTGCCAGTCTGATAGCAAGACGTAAGCCAGTTAGCACTGGGCAGTTACTACATTTACCTGGGTATGAACGGAATAGAACGGAATACAATAGAACGCCTTTACTGTCACCGCACATCGCAAGTAACGTGTTTTTCATTTGCCAGGCGTGTGGATTCATCGACGGGGGGTGATGCCACATCCTGGCAAAAATGAGAGGACAAACAGGAAGGTCCCCACAATAGCATCCCAAGACGGCAGCAATACGATGGGTGGGGCTGAGTCGGCAAGCAGCCGGCAAGGGCGCCCCCCGGAGTTTGACTAAGCAAGCAACTGGGGAGCTGATGGAGGGGATCAGGGCTGGGATTGCCAGACAAGATCTGTGCAATAAAAACAGCAATCTCATGCAATGGTTAACTTTCCATCTTAAAATTCTGAACTTGACCAAAAGAAAAACAGCGTAAAGAGAGATCTTTGGCAGACAGTTTAAAATTGCAAAAGGGCCAGCGAGGCTTTTCAAAAATAACAAAACTGTACTGCCTAGCAGAGCTCCTCATACACAGGGGTACATTTTTTCTTCTCCGGTTTCAAATGTGTCCAACGTGCACATGAATATTAAATTGGGCTGCTGGAGGAAAGATGGCACTGTATACATATGCCATAGGCGTGGTGTTGGCCATTTAGGTGAACGCAATTATTCTGGCAAAATTACAATGACATCTCTCAACAAATGACCTGCTGAAGCGGAGAAAAAGTCTAATATAATGTTTATACAAGATGACGAATAATCCAGCCACAGAGAAATGAGGCTATTCAAATCTGAGTCACATGCACTGGAAGGCAGAACCTGACCGTCTCTGAATTGGGCCCAGGCCACAAGACTGCCAAGACTCTGGAGTGAAGATGGTGCCTTTTGAAAGCTAAGGCTGAGGGAGAGGCTGGGCAAATGGGCGGAGCCATCATGCACTGGGGCTAGGCTGTGGTCCGGTTAAGGCGTGTCTTGAAGGCCAGCCTGCTACTTCTGTGAGGTGTCATGGGGCGGGCAAAAATGTTAATCAGCACGGGAGTCAGGTGACAGCGGAGACTCCTCACGCATGCTCGCTCGCCAAGTGGTTTAATTGAATGACCTGCTGATCTCATTAGACACAACCTTGTCCTCTGGGCTGCCACTGTCACCCCATGGCCCTCCCTGCCATCGCGACCTTCAGAGAAGAATTCATCAGAACGCCACGCTCCCATGGTTCCCCACGGACTCTCGTTTGGGGCCACCATTTTCCACACGAGCGTTTTTTTTATTCGGAGCGCTTCACTGCAAATGCGCATGCTTTTGGATGTCGGGTGTCAAAGCGGTTCGAGGGTCAGACGTTTTTGACAAAAACAGAAGGCAGAGAGCACAGATTTCTCCCACTGGATGAGAGCTTTGTAATCAACAGCCCGCTTCTCCACTGGAGAACGGCCACCAGACGTAGCCCACGTCACATACCAAGAACACAACAGGAAACGGATTTCAAATGCCATCTGCGATGATAAATAAACTGAATATCCCTCTGTTTTGTATCTACCTATGTAAATACATCAAACACGGGAGAGCTGAAGAAAACATTAAACCAAAAGGCTCATCCATGACATAATCAACAAGAGACATCATATGAACTTAAGGTTGACTTTCCAGTATCAGAAAAGTCATATAACAGCCTTGAAACAGTTTGGCCTTAGATTATGATCTCAGAAGAGGAATTAATGGGATGCATTGTAATAAAATATCCCTCTGCCCCTCCCCAACCTTCTGATTGGTTCTGGTAAATCTCATGTGTGAGCTATACAGTAGGTCAACGTCATTGTGATCCAGCTCTGCCTGTGGGGACCTGAGGTTTAAAGGGAATCTTTCAATTCTCCTTGCTACTTTGCTGTCTTCTTCTGGGCTGAAGCAGCCAGCTGACACCCTGTGAGTGTAACAGAATTCAGACGGTCCTTCTTAAGTACTGGGCTATCAACACATGGAGCTCTAGAGTCCCAGACAGAGGTAAGGCCGATGGTTCTGCTCTCTGCAGCCATGCTGGTAACTGGAATACCGTGGCCACATATTAAAGAAACACAAATATTCTTCATTCTTGACAGGGCGATGAGATATATTCCAGAGAGTTTCTCAAGGGAACTTAACCGCAGTCCGTAGTCTTTTTGGGGAAATGCACATAACTATTTTTGATTTTCAGTAGCGTCTGAATACTCATTGACCGTTCCTCACTAAACCTTCCATCAGACCATTTGATAACAGCAGTTGACAGGATAAACAGCGTGTATGTAGATGTGCTTTATTGGTGGTGAATTTTGGTGTTTTAGGGCACACTTCTGGATAAATATATAAAAATTTTATAGGCCTCCAAATATGTCAAATGGCAAAAATATAGGGCAAAGGTTACACCAGGGACTTCTTAAAGTGTGAGTAAAAATGAGGAGATGCTGTTTCCAAGCTAACTAAAATGAGCCTTGGGTGAACATCTCATCCTCATGGAAGCCTTCAGGGTGGTTACTGTGAGATATACCAGGCCTTCACTGTTAGACCACCTTGTACAGTGTCTCTGGTGGGCACAGGTTGCCTGGTCCGTGCAAGGCACAGTTCTCAGTCAAGTCGGGATCGTCTCTGACAACAGACCCAGCGAGCCCTGATGTGACACCCGATACTGAAGTCTCTTATGCTTGCCGGTGTCCTCCTTCCGGTCTCAGGGCACTTACCATGACAATAACGATCTGTCTGAGACGGTGGAGCCGAAGGGAACTCGAGGGAATCAGCCTTCCAGTGAAAACACTCGTAGAGGCTTCATTACCCAGAGATAATCAATTGGTGCTAGTATGAGGCCGCTTCAGTCCCATTTCTTCACAGACGACAAACAGACAACAAATTCCTGAAACTCCACAGATACTGTGCTGGACTTCCCTCCTTCTTCTCACTGGAGACATCAGTGTTTTTATTATTTAATCTAAGTTCAAAGTACGAATAGTTGGCAAACTAAACCGGGGATTTGGGTGGGGGTCACCTTAGCAACCAAGCACAGCTGTGGAGAAGAGAGTATCATAGGCTGCGTCTTTTAACCTCACAAAATGGATGCTGGGCTCACCAAAGGAGCAGGCCAATGAGCAGGTGTGATTTCTGTGAGCCTGCCGGAGGCAACTCACTGCGTAAGTCAAATATTTATCCACAGCCCTGTCTCTCGCTACCTCTGGTGTGGTCTCTGCATTGCATTATGGCTTCTTGACCTGTCTCTGCATGCTGACAGCAGATAAAGACCAAGAGTGGGACTAATGCGGCCAATCACGAAGCCACAGAAAGTTGCGATTACAATGCAAACACTCGCAAGACAGTGATTTTACGTTTGTCTTTAAGACACACCCTTAACAGGCCAGCTAACAAAACCACCGTTCAGTGTCTGCAGTATCAAAATAACCTTTGTAATGAATGTTAAATGGAGCAATGAGTGAAGGTCTGGGTAAAAATTTCAGGGCAAAGTCAGGCTTCATGTTTAATCTGGAGACAGACGCTTCAAAGGGAAATCTCGAGCGTGCCCTGCATCAGGGCAGTAATATAATATAGGTCTGGCCCACAGTCTGTTTGGAATGATGTCTTCATTTCAAAATAAAGTGATTCTGACAAACAAACTGTCACTGGGAAATATTAAAACTTCGTCCCGAATGGCTGTCTCTTATTTTTCACAACATGGAATTACATTTTTGAAAGCAATGAACAAATTAACAAGTCATTATCAAGCAAGCTGACTTTATTATGTTTACCGTTTCTGTTGATGAGTTTCTTCTGCTAGCCGAGAAGAGTCTGGCTCTTCCTTAATCTGAGGCACCAATCCTTTTATACATGCATTTCGCTCTTGTTGTATCAGTCAGTTTAGAAGAACAATGTCTGATTTCAGCAAACCTGTCTCTTTATCCAAACATGCAATATAAACTTGACTCTCAACACTTTAATATAAAATGATTACTGGCCGTATCCATTATGTACCCGTGGAGATAAAGGATGGATGTGGAGGATGAACTGATGGATTGCCTCAAGTGTACAACACCGTAGTTTGACTGACGGATGCTGAGATTGTGTACATTGAAATGGGGCTTTCGGAGTTTTGATTTCCGACAGGGACCACTTAACACCCATTTGTGAGGTAATTTGGCCACATCCCACAACAGATTAGTCATTCCCAGGAGGCATGCTCAGAATGCTTTGAAGAAACCAGAACAACACGTTCCCACAAAAACATAATCTGTTAAGCTATCCTTATGTGGTCTGGTGACTACAATGTACCTATCTTCCTGCTGTTGAAATGCTGTAGGGATCCATTTGGACACGTGTTTGTTGTTTCAACCAATCACTTGTTTTGTTACTGTTTACAGCACAGAATCGTAGAAAATGAGGGGAACTCTTTCAGTGGCAGCTGGTAGGTTCTCTCAGTCAGTAAAAGCCATGTTTGTGACGTATGAAAGCAAGGCTTGGATTTAGCTTTGACACTGGAGCCATCTTGGCCACCTTGAAAATTCTGAGCCCAGCAAGGTGAATTTCACATGAAGAGGCAACGTTATGCTAACGACACAATGCTAAAGACACAATGCTAACGACACTATGCTAACGACACAATGCTAAAGACACAATGCTAACGACACTATGCTAAAGACACAATGCTAACGGCACAATGCTAAAGACACAATGCTAACGACACTATGCTAAAGACACAATGCTAACGGCACAATGCTAACGACACTATGCTAAAGAGACAATGCTAATGGCACAATGCTAACGACACTATGTTAACGACACTATGCTAAAGACATGCTAAATGACACAATACTAACGACACCATGCTAACCTCTAATGTCACCAATGGACCCTATTCATTCAGGCAGGTATGCACACAGGTCACGAGACTTGTGATACAAAGCAGGACATCTTCCCCCAGCCTCGTCTACAACCTGAGATCGACTCAGCAGAACATGATATTCGACAAATCAACTGGTCTCCATATGGAACATGTTCACAGAAGCAGCTAAGAAGGTATGTTGCGTCATGTTGGGAAACTCAGAAAAAAGAGACAGAAACAGAGCATGACTTTGGGCTGAAGTCTGCCCTGAGATGTTCCACACGACCGAAAAAGCAACGCTTCTCAAAGTAAATATACTACAGCTGTTTTTGTCATTGTTTGCCAGTGTTATGTTTATTGCATGGTAATGTCTTATGTTAGCAGCTAGGAAATAAATGGATGGATGCCTTTCATATTTAAACTGATTCACAGTTTTCATGTCAAAAAGATAAAATGGAAAAAGCACTGAAAGTGAATTAAAAAATGCTGTTGATCAGGCCCATCGACTCGTGGATAACATTTATACTCTGAATGGAATGATGGGCTTTACTACATTTTAGCAGGTGTGTCAAAGTTAGCAGCCTCTTAAACCCCAGACGTTGTTTGGTGCTTAGTGACATGTATTCTAGGCTATAGGTTTAAATCTCATAAACAGATCTTGCCATTGGACTCCTAGGATGCCTCTTGACGCTAACTCTTCCTGTAATATCCTTAAATAGTCATCTGTGTAAATGAGTAAGATTAAAAAGGAAACCAGGCATAACTTGGCTGTTGTGACCTTCATTCGGCGTAATTAAGTAGTGCTGTAGCTGATCGAGCTCTGGAAATCAGGTTATCTCACCTAAGAATTTCACACTGATTGTTAAATCTTCTAAATATATTTACCTCGTTTCAAATCTCCTGGTAAACTGGTTTTGCATGACTTAATCACACGCTAAGATTAAGCAGTCCATTCACACTTTGTCCTAAAATATGATCAGAATGTTCCAAGGCTGTGAAAGATTTTCCAGAGATCCTCAGGAAGCCCAAATCCATGACAACATCACCTTTAACAGGGGGGCCGTAATTCCAACCTCACTTTATTCCAGAGCAAAGGAATGTGGAGGACATTTAACGGAATCCCTTCCTCACTGGCCAAAACACCAGCACATAAAAAGACATCTCCCACTTAACACCACATCGGTACATCCAGGTGATTTGCAGAAATGAGGGCTGACGTTAGCAACGTGCTAATTGCTGCTCGTGCCCGCTCTCGTTGCTAGGTCACCGCCGTCGTCTCTCGGCCATCGCTGTATTGTCGCGCACACTGGGCGCTCCCTCCCCATCGCGTCCAGCCCGGCTGAGAAAACAAGATGGAGCTTGCAGGGACGAGCAAGTGCCTTCGTCTTGCCCGCGCAGCCCACGGACTCCATCTTGCAGCGAGCCTCCAGAGCACTGCACTGCGAGGAACATTTGGCAACCCGCTCTCTCCCAATTACTGCTATGCTTGCAAAACCAGCAGTGGGGGTGGGCTTCAACGAGTGACAGCAAGAGCCATTTATGTAACAGATCACAAGACAGGAGGACAGATTTTCCGGTACCACTGTGTACATTTGCAAATTTTGCATCATCCCTCTAGCACAATGCAAGCACTAGAGAATCTCAAGAGGAATAACCTCTGGAAAAATAGAAGGAAATTTCTCTCATTTGCTGTTCTGCTTTACATCTAAGGCTCACTTGCATATTTGTACTCGCTCACCCTTCGAGCTCCTGTTTCACCCGTCACGATGCCCGATTGATACATCTCAGCCTCTCTCATTACATAATTAATGATCATTCAGGATATCTGAGATGTGGACAAGGTGAAGTTATACCGTCTGTTTGGTTTCAGTGCTTCGGCTTCCCTAGGCGCCGTCGTCCGGGTATACGACTGGAAGAATCACTATCGAGTATGTCACAAATTATGCGATGCGGAGGGACTTGAATTCCACATGAACGTGTGCTAATTTTCACACCTGAGTCCTTCTGGCACCGCGACTTCTGGGAGTCAAGCAATGGGTGTGGACCAGCTGGCTACCTGCCAGTACGAATTGGGACATGGGAGTTTGGGGTTCAGAGCAGCTTGGGGTCCCTCAGATAATTATTGACTTGTTCCCTCCAGCTGACAAATAGTAAAGATAACTTAATTACAGTCACCAATGAAAATAAACAAAAAGCGGAGCTTTTGGCATCCACTTTTACAGTAAATCCAAATTCCTGCTGACCTCGACAGAAGCAACTTGTCCTTACTGTGCGTCTGCTAGCACGGTTTCAAACGAGCCGTGCTCCAGCGGTGGGCCGGCGCTGAATAACTTCCATGCCTGTGACGTTCAATTACTGACTTTCCGCAAAAGCAGCAATATTTGCTCAGAGAGACGGCCTGCAGGAAGCGGCCACAAGCAGGGCTTCCAAATTCTGTGAACGAAAAGTACTGGTCCACTTGCCAGAGCACATACTTCGGGTCACGCTGGCAACATCATAAATGGAAATTGTACATTGATGAACATTCCAGTCGGGTTCACCCATGTGACTTAGCATCGGAAAACCAAAAATGGAAGGAATAGACGGGCACACGTCACGTGCAGAACTCCCAGCTAGGGATGGACGTATTCATCTCACCATCTACCCAAACAAGGCACCAGGTGGTCTCATGTGTCACCAAGACGTCTCCGATCAAAGGCAGCGTTGCCGTGGAGAGCTTCATTCAATTCCAAGCAGGTTTTCAATTCTGCTGATATTTATTTGGCTCGCTGCAACAAACACTGATTATTATGGACTTTCATTTGTACATTTATACCCTTTTATAAAGCATGAGTCTCACTAAAGTGAGGTACCTCACTGGGTTCTCAGTAAAGTGGTTCAACTCAGGTGCCTCACTGGGTTGTCACTGACAAGATTTAGGTCAGATATCTCACTGGATTCTCACTGAAGCTGATCGGGTCATGTACCTCACCTGATTCTCACTGAACTGGATCAAGTCAAGTACCTCACTCTACTCTCACTGACATGAATCAGGCACGGCACCCCGCCTGGGTGTACCACAGAATGTCCCCACCTTGGATTTTAACAAGTGAATTTTTGGTTTGAAGTGCATATCTACTACATGCCCACGTAAAACCTGTTGATTTAGAAAGGTGGGTCCCATCTTGCTTTCTTCGAAGCTTGCATCAGATACCTACCATTTTATACATATAAAAAAACGAATTTACTTCTTTTATTTGACTTCAATAAAAAAGCATGACCTAAATGTCTTCCTTGAGCAGCCTGGTGGACCATCAAGCCTCTCCGAGTCCCTACAGATGAATACGTGAATATGGGGATCCACACTCGAACCTCATGTCATATCAGTAAACGTCACACCATCAAAGATGGCTGCCAAAAAACCCTGTCACCACTCTGCTGGTTCGGCATACATTTTGTTCTTCGGAGAAGCGAGGGCTGGTTTTAAACACTGTCACTTTCGCACCACGTTCCTTTTATGAGTTCGAGGCCCTATAATTATCATTCTCTGTTCCTCTTTCCGCCTTCCCTCCTGAACTGTAATTACGAGAGAAGGGAATTACAAGTTTCAGCTCTCGTACGTATTCGTAAGCTGTGCCCTCCATTAGTCTTCGCATTTGGGCACACAAAAGAGATGAGACAAACATGTGTTTTTGCCACCTTGATCCATCAAGACAGACTTCTCAGCTTCCAGAACAAGTTTGTTTTATAGATGCCAGGTGCAACTCCAAATCGTCAAACCTTCTTTATTTGAAAGGCTAGCTTGCCCATCTGAAAACAACATTCTCATGACCAAGCAGGATTTCAGTAAATACTGTTATATTTCCAGCTGAGCACTAACTAATCTAAGGAGGAATGCAGAGAAAACAGAAGCGAGTTGGGTGTCCATGTTCAGAAGCTGTCTTTGAACATTGGCCTGCAGTGATTTCATTCAGCCATGTTGTGGTCAGGCCCTGTTGTTTCTGTGTCCAGTGCTGTCTGACTATCCCACAGATAAATATACAGTGTATAAGACAGACTGGAAAAGAAATGCAACAGTTTTAACCCGTCCGCAGCGCCATGCTGGCATGGCTAAGACGTGAGATTTGGTCAGCAAATCGATTTCCTGGTCCTGAGTATTTTCTTCTGTAGTCGATGGAACGCAAAACAATGTCTCGTTGATCCAGGTGGCATACCCAACATCACACTGGCGAGGTGTCCCCAGGAGGAGGTCACCAAAGGAGCCCTGGGTGACATGACGGCCTCAGACAACAGTAAAGTCAGTGCACGGTCTCGCTAAACTGCTGTTGCTTGATATTTTACAAGCAATATAACGATATTTAAAATTTCCCTTTTCATTTTTGCATTTACTCCCCTCTACCTTATTCCAGCTTTAACATCCATGAAGATTCGAGACAGCCTAAGGTCCGAGAATTTATAAGAATGGTACGGCCTTCTCTCAGGAGTAGGCGAATGGCTTTGAAGAACATCCTCAGGTAGCCGTAGGCGACATCCCGCCACCCCATCCACCCACCAATAGCCACCCTCAGGCCTGCTGCTTCTGCTTCACTGCGGTGGCTCATCCACTCACATCAGGACCCAGACTGCTTGTCCCTTCCCTGTCTGGTCGAGCGGACAGCGATGGGGCCATGTGTCGTAATGCCATGCGCAGTGGACGTCCTCCCAGGGAACCACCTTCCCATCCCATGGGACCACTGACAGCACGCCACTCTATAACTCACCCCATCCTCATCACCACTGGGATTGGCCTCTGATGAACCGACACCAGTCCGGAAAATATTTGTGGGATTCCTTCCAGAGCTCCAAGGACCCAAACGTATCGAATGGATGAAATCAGACAGAACTGGGACTCATTAGAAAGGATGGCAAATGCCTGCAGTAAGGGTACTGCTGGCAAAGCCCTGGAAACAGCCACACCAGCGCCCCCTTCCTCTGTATTCTATATTCAGAAGGCAAGTGTCCTGCCATCAAGACCATACCTTACCCTCTGATTAAGCTTGGCATGTCTGTGTGCTACCACTAATCATTACCTCAACCTAACCTAGACAGAGACCATGCTTGATGACTAATACTTAAGTTTCCTTATGTGGTTGTAATGATAATTCTGTCCATGTCTCATTTTATTCAGACTTTCTTTCAAATAATTCCAGTTTATACCAGAGCATTGTTGGTGTGACTACAGGTCTCTGTGAGCTCGTCTTCTGGATACTCTGTGATGTCTTTGAACTGATAGTTCAACGTTCTATGGAACCATGAATAAAACCGAATGAATACTTCAGATACAGTGCAGAAGAATTATAACCAGCTATTAAAATGCGTTCCCTATGACACATGTTGACCCGCCATTGGGTCAATGCTTGGATGGTTCTTGGATGGCAAGCTCAGCCAATCACCTTCCACATCTCAAGTTTTCATTAATCAGTCAGTAGGAGCCGTTCTACTGTCCTGATTGGCATCACTAAGACCTACCTGGCTGACTGTGTTTGTCCCTGTCCTGTAACTGTGGACTCCAGCTGTAGCAAATTACCCCCAACTCTGGCCAACTTCCACCCAGCCCCCCAGGCTTACTCTTTTTTCACTGTCAATAGCTGATAGCACCCATCCCCATTTTTTTTGCTTGTTGAAGCTATTAGTCCAATGTACAGTAAGTCATGCAGGTCAAATCCAGTATACTTCACTTCCAATGTTTTGACAGTGCTGTATATTTATTATTAAAACATTACCCTAAGTAACAGCTTAACTGAAAAAGGTCTATAGTAACAAAACACTAAATGCAGTGCTTAAGAATATCGACACGTAATGTAAACGATGCTATACAAGGCTTGAGCGAGGTGCTTCACTACAGGGAAAGATCCAGCCGTATTAGAGGGTATGAAAGTCACTGTAATTCATCCCGAACGACACATAAACCACTTCCTTGCTTAAAGATATTCACCATCTCAGTCTGCTCTGTTAATGAGTCCTAGGGGGGTATTTATAAAAGATCTGTGAGCATCCAGGCTCCTTACATGACACAATGTATATTCTGTACGTGCTACATGCTAATTCACGGAAGGACATCACGATTCTTTCTCCATCAGACAATCACTGACTCGTTTTTTTTTTGTTTTTTAGGTGTGTAGTATCTAATTGAATGATGTAGTAGTAGTCAGACTAGTATTAATAATTATTCCATCCATTTTCCTAACTGCTTACCCTATGCAGGGTCACAGGCTGCTGGAGCTCATCCCAGACAGGGATCACCCTGCATAGGGTGCCAATCCATCACAGGGCACAGGCACTGTGGGCAATTTAGTAATGCCAAGCAGCCTAAACTGCATGTCTTTGGGAAGCAACCTGTAAAGAACGGGGGGAACATGCAAACTTCACGCACTCAGGGCAGAGGCGGGATTCGAACCCAAACCTGGAGGTGTGAGGCAACAAGGCTAACCCAGAGTAACAACAATTATTATTATTATTGTTGTTGTTGTCGTCGTCATTAAGTGTGTGAAGCTGTAACACTCACTCTACTTCGTCTGCTAGGACATATAAAGACATACATCATGCCCGTGAGTCCTATTTCCCACACGCCCATTAAAAGCAGCATGCTGTCGCTGTAAATGAGGCGAAAATGCTCTCAAACGGAGCCTTCGCCTGTCTAAAGCTCTGAAACACGCCAGCTTCCACAGCTCACAGTGCCTCTTTCAGACAGCACCAGCAGCCATCTTCGACACAGCTGCAGGAAAATACGGCGTGTATGATGAGGATGAGCATGAAGTGGGGCGTGAAGGTCTGTCAGAGCAGAATGCTGGACAGACAGCCGCCCTAAAGACACACGGCAAATAGCGGAAAACCATTATAAAAAGTATTAGTTCAGAATGAAAAATGTCTGTTCCTTCATTCGGCAGCAGAAGATTAAGACCTGTATTAGTCGCAGCAAAAATTAAGCCCAAAACCTTCTACATTTTACACCACGATCCATCCATATAGGGACCATCCAGACACAATCATACGATACATATTCATAAGGTTTAATAATCTTAATCATAATCTTCATTTTAAAATGGACCGTCCACCCTGGAGGTGACAGGGACCATCCAGACACAAATTCATAAGGTTTATTTAAAATGGACC
>JAACJT020000064.1:1288143-1331331 GCA_009936485.2 Gymnarchus niloticus | reverse complement strand
AGACACAAATTCATAAGGTTTATTTAAAATGGACCGTCCACCCTGGAGGTGACAGGGACCATCCAGAGACAAATTCATAAGGTTTATTTAAAATGGACCGTCCACCCTGGAGGTGACAGGGACCATCCAGACACAAATTCATAAGGTTTATTTAAAATGGACCGTCCACCCTGGAGGTGACAGGCTGATGCATCATTCTGATCGTCCCCATCGTCTGGGAAGCCCGGGGGTCACAGTGGGAGGCTGTTTTACAATTTGAACTCGTCTGGTTTCTGTTTCGCATTTTGCTGGTATTTTCGTTTTATTTCTCGTTTTCCGTCCTCGTAGTGGAATTTCTTTTTCAGTAGCTGTGGACTCGGCGTCCTCAGGCTTCCCAAAGGGGTTCACACACTCGGCACACCGAGGAGCCGCTAGAGCTCGTAAATGGGACAAGTCGACTGGTAAGACTGGGGTGTGGGGGGCTGGGGGTCCGTCCACACCCACCTCTAATGCGCATGTGCCCCTGTGAGACAAAGGATTCGAACAATCACTTTAGGAGGTCCATTCATGCCCCAGACATCAGGCTGAGATATGAAGCCGCATCGGCGTGATGCTGATGTTCACATGGACCATCCTCCTCCTCCTCCTCCTCCTCCTCCTCCTATGGAGCACTTCATCTCCAGCAGACAAGTCGGACGTGTTTGTACGATAAAAAGCAGTAATATGCCGACATGTCGCCTATGTGTGTGGGTTTTTATATAAAAGACGAATGATAGTAAAAACGAGAAATAAAAATCTGACTGTGCAGGAGCCAGATGTGTCACACCCCCAGACACAAAGGGGTGGGATGCTGTAGAGAATAAGCCTGCGTAAGGATTAAGAATTAATCTTTCCATGCCTGCTTTTCTAGATAAATGAAGGCAAATTCTTCGTGAAAATGGCATTCTCCACATTTCATTCAGTTACCAAGCTAAAGAAGCCATTGAATCTCAGCTGATGGATGTGAGGTCCTCCTTTCAGGATGAATGCCTCAGTCAGGCGTCCCAGTGTCGACACTGATGACCATGGAGGATAAAACAAATCCCGAGCATCACAGGCTCCTCCGTGCCCCCATCAGCCCAGAACCATGCAGCTGCAGCCGCTTCACTTTGCCACCTAACGCCACCCTGCTGGAGCCTCCATAAGGCTACCCTGCATGCACATCATTCTGAGATGCTCATGACTCCTCATCAGCCTTCTGATTCCCTGAGCGGGCAGATGGACACGGAAAGGCTGCTAAAAAGCCAGGCTGAGGATGCGGATGAGGATGAGGATGAGGATGAGCTGCATGGGGGTGAGCGTCCAGGCGCCTCTTACCGGTGTCTGCGGCTCCGCGGGTGGATGCGCCGGGGATTCGGGCTCAGCGGCTCGGTCTGTGCGCTCGCTGCCTGCGTCTCGCTGGCGATCTGCGGCGCTCCTTCAGCATCTGGCTTACGGCTTTACCTAGGGGGCGCTACTGAGCCGCGACGGCCCCGCTGTGGGGAGACATGTGCGCACGGAAAGCCCTTCCTTCACTGAGGCTGTGAGGCTCACATACTGTACGGGAGCCATGATTTCATAACCCAGATATCATGTAGGTCAAAAACACACTAATAACCTTTAACCAGCCAATACAGAGGAGACCACGCAACTGCGTCAGCTTGTGAAAGGTGTGCTAAGATTTATGGATTTATGTTTATTATGTGTAAATTATGGATTATGGAGGTATGCCAGTGCTTCACAGCTTAACATATCTCTGCATGATTTAGACCGCCTATCGTAAAGTGAGCTGCTGATAAATGCAGATTCCCCGCCTGCACACAGTCTGCAGCGTTAGGAACCGAAACCCTGAGAGTGCAATCCAAACTCAATCCTTTACATAAACATCTGCGATAAATATAAAGAAAAGAAACACTGAAGATTATGGAAAGACAAGTACATTGACGGCCTGTGGAGCTATTCACAAGTATATGACACGCAAACTGATGTTCTGAGCAGAGAGAGTGTGTGTGTGTGTGTGTGTGTGTGTGTGTGTGTGTGTGTGTGTGTGTAGGAACGTCACAGCCCCTACACAGGGCAGGGGGCTCTGCAGCAGCTCAGCCTGGACAGTGGGAGCAGTAAACAGCTTTGCCTGCTTCTCGTCTATTTCTACATTTGCATTTACAGCGACGGAGCAAGAGAAGCACAAAAAAGGGAAAACAATGAAAAGATATAACAGGCGATGAGATCGAGTTTAACTCGCCAGCGACCCCTAACGGTGGGATCCAGTAGCTTACGTAAAGATGTCACGTGCATTTTTGCCCTGATAATAACCCTCTCCCCTTCACAAATCCACCCATTCATCTTCCAACTGTACATCCCGGTCAGGGTCAAATCTTTCAGCAAAGAACGTGACGCACAGCTTCAATATTGTGCTTCCTGATACTGAGATCTTCAGCAACTGGAATTTCACAGGCAAGTAACTAGAGAGTAATTTGATAGTAATGTGAGAGCAACTGCTGCCTTAGTTCCTGTTTGCCCCTCCTGGTAACTGAGCCATTTAAATAATAAGAGCAGTGCCAGCAATCCTGGGAATGATTTCACACACTCATACAGTATGTCTCTGTATCTTCTCAAAAAGACACTCGCAGAACAGCAGTAATTAACCATGTCTCCGATTACACTGATCGCTTGAGAGATACAAGGCAGCAGAAAATGAATAATGGAAGATTATACATAACTGCACACCTAAAAACAAAGGCTCCTTAAGCGCTACCAACATCAAAGTTTCCACAGCAGTGAACAGTGGGGAGGAAAAACACAAGAGGCATCTACAATTTTCTTGTATGACATTTTCAGGTCACCTATCCAACATAATCTACCTTTCAGATAGCTTCTACCGCAGTAGCTGCTTGAGAACTGCCTTCAGAAGTACCTGCATGAAAATATGACTACGTACAATAACCATGAAGGCAGGGCATAGTTAACATCAAACCAGTGTCCTATCCATGTCTCAGGTGATGGAAACTATGGGCAAGCCACCTGGAAACTCGTTAAAGCATGCACGTCAACACCCCTCGGGTATAAAGGCATGAATTTCACACCCTGTAAGCGCAGTGCCATTCCAGCTAACAGTGCACCTTAGCCACCATTCTCCTCAGATGGGCTCGTTCAGGGCTGTGGTGTGGCCCCTGTACTCAGTGTCAGAAGAGCTCACAACACCAAGATGACGGGTTCTCCGTCTTCCACGTGTCCCCTTCATCAACGCTCTAGCATGTAGCTGAGTGCCTTCTCTGCTGTTTTGTCTAAGGTACGGTGGCTGTTTCTACAGACCAATTGAAGAGCACAGGAGGCGAGAAGCATTCTCGAATATCCCGCGTTTAACGTGCTGTGGAATACGCCTCCTGCTCTTGTCTGCATTCCAAACATCACTCCAGCCTTTGTGAATTCCAAAAGTCTTTATTCTCGCTGGTAGGCACTGAGCCCACCTCTATACATTCTGGGTATGATGCTCCATACTTTCATCCAGACTCTGACCTATATCGTGCCGCCATGTTGCTGTCCGCTGGTTATTGTTCATTTCTCTATCATGTGGTATCATAACAGGGTTATTCCATGCTGCCATTGGCTAGTCTGGCCCTACATCACACAGCCTGTTTATAAATACAGCAGCGTTGTATCCTCTCCCCTCCACCTCCCACTTGGGACCATCTGGTCCTGAGATCACCATCCAGGGAGTTCAGGAATCCTTTGCCACATTCCTTATGTTGTCAAACCTGGCCTTTCAGGGGCTCCAATCTTCCTTACAAACAATAAACCTTGCATTAAATACTTTAGTGACATTGTAGCATTTCACTGCAGGTACACGCACTGTTAATTCCAGACTCCTTAATGGCACATGTCTTCAACCACAAGCACGCCTTACAAAAACTGTGTTTTCTGCCCCCCTCAGTGAACTCAATCATGGAATCCTCAGAGAAAGCGGCTGTCTACCTAACTCCACCTTAAAGAGTGGGTGGAGTTGCCCTAGCACCTGCCCTTTTTACCCACAGCACCCAAAGTGTGCCAACCCCCCCCCCACAGTGGAACTACTTACATTAAAACTAGAATATTCCAGTCCAAAGTGGATCTGCAATTCAAACCAATTAAGACAAAATAGTATCTGAAGTTCTACCTGCAGTAATGGCAACATTTGTTTTGGATTCTTACTATCTGGGTTTCTTTAATATAATAACAAAGTCACATCATCCTTTCTTTGGTACGTTACGGTCCCCAATTTCCCACCATTTCTATCAACACACAATGTTAAATATTTCTTAAGGTTTCTCTGTCGCTAGAATTCCGGAAAAAAAAAAAAAAAAAAAAAAAACAATCAAAAGCTATAAGAGAAATTCCTAAGAATGCCCTAAAAAGCACTTTGCCGGGGGAGAAAACCATGTCTTGCTCCAGGCCTGGCTATTATGGGCCGAATTCACCAAATACCTTGTGAACATACAGACTGCCGCAGAGACCACCCTGGGTGTATTCAAAACGTCCCCTAGATGGCGCTTGATTCACGCCCTGAAGCTTTCTTAGAATAGCACGTGCTGTTTTGCCTGATTGCTGTATTGATCTTCGTTTGCCGTCGTGGGAAATCATTACTTCGAGAATTAGGTCATTTCAGGAAAGACGTTTCGTTTGTTCAAATGTTCAGACATACTACCAGAGTAGGAGCCCTGTGATTTTATCTTAATAATAATAATAATAATAATCAGCATCATCATAATTACACCAGTGTAACAAACAGCAGAAAGGATGGACTTCTCACTTATCCCATGCGAATAAAAAAGCTTCTCTCTATTTATAGGTATTAGCTATTCGCAAGGAAGGTAACTATTACAGTAGAAGTGAAAATAAACATGCATTAACTGTGTCCATATAACGGCTTCACGTGTTCTGTGATGTGTACGGGTCCTAACTGGTGCGGCTATTTGTGATGTTGTTTGGCAGATATGAACACTCACTCTTCTACCCACAAATCCTTGCGATTGAAAAAACAAACTTCCCAGGGCCAGTGTGCGGGGGAGGTGAATGTTTCAAATTAGCGACACGACTTCTGAAACGCGACCCCTCGGGCCGTTTCTGCAGCCTGCTGGGCTGCCGTGAGGATTTCTTCACCCACCAACGTGTTGGCAGCGTTCCCCAAATCTGCACCCCCAGCGTCTAAGACAGCATAGCAGAAACAATTGCAACATCTCGCATGAGTGCCTCACATTCCATGTTCACTTAAGAGGAAACGGCAGCTCAGTCACCCCACATTTAATGTATGTGTCCGAAAGGGTGAGGCCTCCGACCTCGCAATCCTATATGCACTCTTGTTACTTACATTGTGTATTCCAGGTGAAATGTGTTTCTGACAGCAAACCACATCCCTGCAAAACCACAGCTGCTCAGAAATCGACAGCATCCACTGCGCAAAAGCATCAGAACATCCTCCCACATATGAGATTTCATGAGTGTCCATATCTAGATCTGTATTGAGCATGACATTCGGGGTCACAGCAAGAGACGATGCTGGCTAACTGCTGGTGAGATGAGCCCAGCCTGTTCAACCATGCTTATTTATACTGCTGAATGATACCGAGGCAATTCCTATGAAGCACCTTATGTACCTGCAGAGGTCTGTGGGAGGATTTCTCCAGAGGCTGAGACGGTTAGTCTAGAAGACTATTATCTACTGTTGAGTCCCCTGTTATATCTAACTACGGCTCATTCTTAACTATTATGTTTGCTATGTATTGTAGTTACCAGGGAGACGTTCTGGAAATATGCAAGTGATTTTCATCAGAATCTGTCTGGTAACTTGAACACTATAAACAAAAGTTTCCGGTGTAGACTGATCAGAGTGCTTGAGACCACTTTCATCAGAAAACACGACCTAGATCCCTAAGTGTGGAAATTTCTAATTCTTTATTACCCCTATCATTCTCCATTTCCCTTTCTTGTATACACCGTCACATTATGCTACCCCTATTACTCTCCATTCCCCTTTCTTGTATACACCGTCACATTATGCTACCCCATCATTCTCCATTCCCCTTTCTTGTATACACCGTCACATTATGCTACCCCTATTACTCTCCATTCCCCTTTCTTGAATACACCGTCACATTATGCTACCCCTATTACTCTCCATTCCCCTTTCCTGTATACACCGTCACATTATGCTACCCCTATTACTCTCCATTCCCCTTTCCTGTATACACCTCTACATTGCGCTACCTTCGCTGTTAATCTCAGGACATCTTAGCCATTTAAGAGCTGAGAAACCCAGCCTGCACATGTTTGGTCATCCCACATCAGCAGTCTGGACTTGTGGCTGACTCTAGCTCAGTACTGTCTCCACTCTGCTGCCATCGCTGCTCCAGCTGCAGCTTAGCTCCCCAAGTGAGCAGACCTGACAAAGTCATTCAATTCATTACACTCACTTGGCTAAACATGGCTTGGCTCTATATGTCCGTCAAGTGCACACGGCTAATGTACAGTCATGTTTCATCGTGGTATCAATGGAACATTAGACCATGATGTTACCGGTGTATATAAATATACAAATTATGCACTGTTTTAGTTAAATTATTCACAAATGCAAATAACAGGTTTGCTGCTTGCATCATATCAAACAAATAGTTCTATAAATGTCTTACAATCAAAACACTTCACTTTAGTTTTGGCCAAAAAACAAAGCAATATATTCCTGGCAACACATGCATGATTCCTCTAATTTTAGGTCCTCTGAATTTTTTTTTTAGTTCTTCTGTTTGAAGCAGAAAGCAAAGGAAATGTTTTCACAGGGCGTCACAGTTAGTGCTGATGGGAAACATGAGCGTTCGCAGAGCGGAAAAGCCAGCCCATATCCCACATCTTAGGTGAAGCCCAAAAACGTGAAGGAAATATTTGCTTTCCTCTCACTGTTGGTGGGGGCACAGGCATCGTAAGGTCCGTTGAGATATATGCAAACTTGACTGGAGCTCCGGTTGATGGAAACAGCATCATACCAAACTCTCTGAAGTTTAGGGGGTGAGCTGAGCCTTTCACCATGGCCCCTTGCAAGCTACGCACAGATAGGCCAAAATAAATATCCCTCAAACCAACCATTGGTGTTAAGAGCCTCAGAGCATGACAGTCAGGTCACGACTGAGCCAGCAAAGTATTCTTAAATGAAAGCATGAAATGAGATTACCTGCTAGTTGAACATTTGCCTGTGTGGTTAATGGATGCAGTCCAGAGTACGGGCCAATAGGATCACACTGGTCACGTACTGGCCTCATCACTTTAACAACACTATGTAAATCTCAAAGGGGCTTTGTCTGGTAATCACTTACATGTGGAAATGTGGGTGTTGAGTGTTTGCCGACCTGTAGGGGGAGCTGAAGCAAAACTGAATTATCCTGATTTTTTATCCCATCACACCTCAAGTATTTGCAAAATATATATTCTTACTGTATGAAACGTTTCTTTATTTTCTCTTTATTTTTATTTTTTTCATCAGTAATATTGGTCCCATGATATAGGAAATGTCATTTGTTATAAAAATGTCTGAAGCTAACTTGAGTTTGTTTTGAATTCTTCTTATAATAAACCATCATGATATAATATGATATTCAGTAAAACACAAAATTTGTCTATATCTGGAGTAAAACTTTAGACATTTAGTTATGGTTTTCAACTGGCCATTTTAAGGCAGATAAAATCATTTTTAAAGAGAATTATGGTCATTGTGGTTGCTTCAGTTAGGAACCTCTAATTCAAATGTTTGCAGGACTTCTGTTCAGTCCAAAAACAGAGCTAATTCAATTTACGAACATGTCTGTGGCAAATCATTCGCATGTTTGAAGATCACGAGAAAGAGGCCCCCAGTCTTGTCTATCTTCATGAGCTGTTTTACTATCCTAAGCTAGCTTAACCTTCACCACTTAAGAAGCTGCACTTTTTCTTGCTGATCCAGGATTTCCCCAAGATGAACATAAGAATGGCTTCCCTCGTCTTCCCACTCTAAACTCGGCGTCCCTGCTGAGGGGAGTAGCTCCAAGGCCATTGCTGCCGGAATGTTTGGCGATGGGAGGGGAGTATGTCAGCATGTAGGTCAGATGTCACAGCGGTGACATTCACCAGGTAGCCTGTCTCACCGAGGGCAAGGATTGCAAACACACACCTGGGAAAACCGTGCCTGAATGTAAACCCGTTTCACCAGTAATCCACAAAAAAAAAAAGAAATGCAACTACAGATATGGGAATGTACAATATGGAACAAATGTTTAACAAAGGGTCACAGAAAGTAATAATTAAAAAATAATAATAAAAACAACAATGGTGGTCTGTAATATAATACCCCCCCAATGGTCTGGGAGGCCATCCAGCACACCCCCCAGCTTGTACCATGTGCTTCCTGAGACAAGCTTACTGTGAGCCTGAACTGGATAAGCCATATGGACAGCCAATGGATTTAATATTATTCAGCTTATTGCAGTGCATCATGGGTATTGTTTAGACTTTTACACCTGGCATCTCACAACAAGTGGGGTTTAGGTCCTTACTTCTTCACTCACTCAAAAAACATTAAATCATCGAGACCTTCCTTGGTCCTGCCTTGTATTAATTACGGTCTTCCTGTAGATCGTTTTCTCTTGCCTGCGATACAGGATCTCTACTAGTGAAAGCAGATTCATCCTCGACATTACTGTGAAATCTGTGGTCAGCCTTAACGTGCACAATTAATACAGCCTTACACACACTCTAAAACTGACACTTCTTAAAATGTCGGTGCACAGGAAGCACTTTCACCACCACGGTCATTCAATGATTATTGGAAAGTACTCCTACCATCTAAATAAATATAAAACATTGGGGCTGGAAATGGTGCAGTAGGTCTACAATGAATCATGTATAATGAACCTGGAATAAGAGTTTATGGTAAATGCCATAATAAGCCCCTCTCTAGCCAAACAGTCTTTGTTTACATCAAAAAATCATATCCAACATAATTTGTATGTAATCAGTAGATGCGCAATTTTGACGTAGTTTACAGGAGCCCGGAGCAGCAGACAGTCATCAGGCAGTATGACCACGTTAAGTTCTCAGGCTCAGCAGAGCTGAAAGGAAAATGACCCAGATCTCTCTTTTCATCTCCTGCCTCCTTTACATTGTTGGCCAAAAGTTTCCAAACTGCACCGTTAAGAAAGTCGGGCAAAATCCACTTAACAGGAATAGTTGCAGAGTTATTATTAAAACACTAAGATCCAAACTGGTGTTTTTGCCACAGGAATTCATCCTGCTTTTTCAGACGGCAAGCCTCATCCAGCCCAGAGTCCAAAGGTCTGGAAGTGGCACCTGGTACAGGTAAAGACAGGTGTGTCATTTTCACTCTGAGGTCAGAAGTGTTCTTCTGATGCAGTTACGGTGCCTCCTGACTATCAAGCAGAATGCCATGTGTCTGATGCCCTCCTTCCTGCACTGTCAACTCTTCCCTACACGGAAGAGGCGGATGAGAAGCACATTCACGCAACCACTAGTGTTTCATGAGAGATGTTGAGGAATATGGCAGTTTGTGATCTTAGGCTGACTGGGGGCCACTTGGCTGCCGGCTTCCACGGCCATTGGGCTTGTGAGAGCAGGCGGAGTCGGCGCTCGAGCACGGATGACTTGCTCGGGGTGGAGCTTCGGGAGGACATTGAGGCTCGAGACCGAGGCGCTCGCTTCCCTCGCGTTCGGAGTCGAGCGCGAGGAGCTGCTCGCCAGCTGCTGAGGGACAACATCTGGTGTCCCATGAAGAGGAGGACGCGGGCTGTTCCTGAGGTCTGAAGACGACGGCAGCAGCCTCCTTTACCTTCAGCGGGAATGGAGATGCCTTAAACGGAGTGAAATGCCCGTCTGTCTCCCATGTCTCAGTGCTGCACCACATTAATGTTCACACGTTTCTGCCGGATTAAACATAAGGATAATGGAGCAGTTCTTTACCGTGGTAAGTTACTCGATTATGAAGTTAAGGCACGCCGTCGACTTTGACCAGTTTACTGTGGGGTTCGGGTGTCAGTTCGAGAAGAGAGTTTCTGATTAAAGTAAAGTATTGTACGTGTCTGATGTTTCTCGGTGCTCCTTCCATCCTTATCTCCATTTCATTCAAGCTTTAGTCGCTTCTCCACCTCCTCCACTCCCTTTCTCCTGTTCCATGACTTGTTTCAGTCAGAAGGTAGGAGTTTTGTGAGGAGAGCCATCAGTCGTCCTCCGTCCGGATCTCCTGGACCAGCCGAGCCTCTCGGCATTTCCTTCAGGTTCAGCCTCCCTCTTTCACTCTTTTTCATGTTTCAGCCAAGAGGTCCAGCTATTAATAGACACTAAAGAAACATCCTCCAGAGCACTTCAGCAGACGCATGGAGACCGCTGAGCTTCACATGTTCCTGCTGAAGTCTGGAGCTGAACATGAGTTCGTCTCATGGATGTCTGGAGGTCCCGGTTTATAAACCTCCTCCAGGAAGAAGTGATTAGAACAGGGCTTTTTTTTTTTTTTTTTTTTTAAATGATTTTTACCTTTAAAAGCAGTATGACTTCCTTCTAATGTTGCGAAGAAGCCCATCTGCAAAATGAAATTTCCTTCAACATTATTGTAAAGAAGAGCCTATCAGGGCACCATTAGGAATGGAACCTGGAGACACGACGGCGAATTTAGATTACACGACGCTACCAGCGTGTCAGTGACTTTAGGAACAGAAAGACACAGACGTACTGTGCCTCAGTGACGCTGGACAACGTCACACCAGAGAGTCACACCAGAGAGTCACACCAGAATCACACCAGAGAGTCACACCCAGAGAGTCACACCAGAGTCATAACAGAATCACACCAGAGAGTCACACCCAGAGAGTCACACCAGAGTCACACCTTTCCCGGTGTGGATGGTCACTCATGATCGGGGAGTTGACGTGCAGCTTAATGGTCACGTAAACATTGTCTCCCGGCCGTGTTATCAAATGACTATCCAGCAATAAATTAATCACCGAAATGCTTGCAGGGGAACCAGCAGCACACAAGTTTCTGGTCCAGAAACTGTTAGATTCAACACTGGACGCTTCCATCTTTCAAAACTGCAGCGCCCGTACAATGGTTTCAAATATCACTGCTGAACTTTCTTGAAACAAGGAGCTAGTCTTTAAGAACAAGTGCACTTGATGAGGAAGTGAGCTTTTGCAAGAGCAGATAGGGCGTGTATTGTACGACAGATTAGCCAGAGAGATCCATGTTAAGAGGCGTTGCTTTCATTCTTAAAGTTGTGCATTACACACCTTCTGTATGAATAAAACATACCTCAGGGTAAATTAACCACTGAGGTTACGTTCTACTAGCAACACTTTTTACTGTGTTTTGATTGTGAGCCGTTCTGGTACTCGAATACATAAATGGATATTTTGTCCCATCGGTCATGAATTGTACTCAGACCTATGTTTATAACTGACACGGCACGTGATTTGCTATCTGCTACTGACATTGTGGGGTCAGACAGGTTAGTGTTTGTTAGGACTTCTGGAATAGGCTGTATTTGTTTAAATTACAGTGCTGGTCTGCCATTGGCTCTTGAGGGTGGCCCTTGCGGTCCCTGATCCCCACCCATTAGGAAGTGAGTACCTGGTGCAGCTAATTACGTGAAACAGACCTCCCACCATAAGGACTGCAGTTCCACTGGTGGGCACTCAGGTGGCGCTGTGATGAGAGCGATTTCCTCTCGCTGTAAATATTCTTGATTTGCAGCGTAAATGCAGCTTGTCATATGGGGTTACTCTCACACAGGAAAGGAGGTGCAGGTGAAGCTTGTTGGTGTCACATCGGCTGCCTGACACGTATTCCTCCTGAAGGGTAGAGGGCGTCTTTCGCACACCAAGCCAACACAGAGGATTACACCCTGGCCTGATTGGGATGTCTCTGAGGCAAATAGGGCCCAAATGTGATTGAAGAAATACTGCAGTGGGTCTTAGTAAGGTGATCCCCTCTTGCTGTGTTTTATTCACAAAGTGATGGGAACGTGGTTAAAGGCATCACAAAATTGCTGCTGCATTTGCAGTTGAATCCCATGACAGCTTGCAGATCTGTATCTCATTGTATGGAGCTGCCTGAAATTAGGTCAGATCTTTTACATCGCATTTGTGTTCTTCCGGTATTGTGTGGTGCACTAAGTGTTTTTCCTGCAAACCAAAAAAGCCACACAGCAGATCCATCGTGTGAAAAGATGAATTTTTCGGACTGACCTCATTCGCCGTGAAAATAAGACCTTCTCTGAGAGCCAGAAGTTTTTCATGTCCTACAGGAAGTGAATGATGTTTCTGAAGTTGGATACCCTGCACTAAACCTGTCTGTGTATATTTGAGACTTGAGAGCTTTGCCTCTGATGGATCGATTTACTCCTTTTCATTCTGTTAATTCTGCTTTGACTGTGTGTGTTTATACTCTCCAGACGGTTGAACTACTATCATGTTGCATTTAAAGGAAAAACAAAGGATCTCATTGCAGTCTGGTAAGCTGAAACCTAACAAGTTTCTCATAGGTTCAACATAAATTCCCACAGCAGGCAGTTCATCGCAGTCCTCAACTGCCGTTACACTCTTTTTCCCCACCATAGGGTACGATACGTGACACCTTTGAAAGGAACTTTGCATAACACGGTTTTCATTCTCAAATGTTTCATTTATAATTTTTGCACTATTATGATTTTTTAGTTGCATAACAGGCAGTTTCATCCCGATTTCTATCGCTTTAGGTGTTTAAACAGTTGGATATTAGATGAAGTAGCTTCCCAAGTCTGGTTTATATCACGACCCATATCCCATGCAGCGTGTGGGATGCACGGGGCTGCCTTGTGCCGCTGAATGCGAGGAGGGGGGCATTCCTCTGTCCTTCCTTTTTATGATGCATATGCTCAGGATGTTTCCCTTCGAGTGAGACCCAGGCATGCTTGGAAGCTCGGAAAGACGACTTCCCAAATGCTTTTTCTTAGCCCCATCTAAAAATGGCCCACTTCCTGTTTGCCAGGGGTGAGCCATCGATGTTCTGGGGTATTCTTGACCGTATCTCTGTTAGTGAGGCTTCACTTCTGTGCTACACTCCCTGTTTTCTGGTCGACCTGTGGATTGACGTGAGGACAATGCCACCTGATCGTTCGTATGACAACGGTTCATTCTGTTTGGCCTCAGGTCGAGAATGGGATGCTGGATCTGTGTGGGGCTGTTAAAGAAAGATCCCGTTCGTGGGGGTTTTTTCTCCCTTAGTGTGAAAGAAACCATCCCATGCTCAAGTAGATGTGTGAGTTGCATTGCTTATGGAGGGGGGCTTACTCTTTCCTAACCTCCCCTGTCATCCGTGCTCAGGTTCCAGCTGAAGGCTCTACATAGCATTGAGCAGATCACAGATGAAAGTGAAGTCCTGGGGGTCTGTCAACACCTTGGGGAAAAGCGAGGCGCTTTCAGGTGTGACTGAGCACGCACCAACACGTGCATGCCAAAGAAAGCCTGTACGTATATGTATGCAAAATTACGAAACCCTCGGGCGCGTGCTGTCAAATCCAAGCTCACAGAGTGGTGGCAGAACCAGGAGCCGGCAGTGAGACGATATGCTTTTATTTTCACTAATGGCCACCTGGTCCTGTCAGGCCATTACGTCAAAATAGCTTGATTACCTACTGCTAAAAGCTTTGCAGTAGTTTAATGATTTGACAGCCATTGTGAGAGAGGTTTTTAATACGAGTCCATTAGGAGTCTGTTTGCCGTTCAGTGTGTAAAATTTCCATGCCTCTGGGATGGTGCGGAGCTGGCACTGTGCCAGAAAGGATACCATCATGTTTCCATCACAGCAGTTCCTGGTAAATCCAGAGCTGCCCATTGGACCCTCAGGGGCAGACTTCCAAGGTAACTTGGTGGTTGGTGGAGTATATCTGTGAGAATATGCCCCAGTGGTGGACCACAGCTGGTCTAGGTGAAAAGCAGCATATCTGCAGACCACGAAACGCCCGTGTTTGTATGTTGGTTTGACTTTCTGCTGTCTTTCTATGGATTCCGTATAACACCTCAAGTTTGGTGTTAATTCACTTTGTCACAATGGTGCTCCTAGCTGCCAGTGAACCTAAGCTGTGTTTGCAGGTTGCTGCTCCGCCGTGTCCGTGACCGGCCAGACTAAGAATGTAGCCTCATAACGGGCTGCAGCAACATCAGGCCTGGGCTTTGTAGATCTCAAAAAGGCCGGCTTTGACTTCTCATCGTTTTTTAATGTGGTGCGGTGGCTTGGCACAGCCTGAGTGGCAACAAAGCGGGACTTTTTCCCGCTCATGAGCCACAATTGGGACAATTCATTTAAATTTTCTTGGCTTTAGGAATGTGGTGTATTAATTTTAACCAGACAAATGCTTCAAAGTATTATGTATCTGTAACTCCATCTATCTTCCATAACCGCTTTTCCAGGGTCGGAGTGAGTTTGGAGCGGTTCCCAGGATGCACAGGGCACACAGCAGGAGACACACTGGTCAGGGTGCCTGTCTATCGAGAGGTGCACACTCAAAAACACGCTAAAGGCTCCGTGTTGCAGGAGAACATACAAAAATATACATAATCTTATTAATGATAAATCAAATGCCATCTTTTAGACTTTAGGTCTGTGCTGGGTGGTGTGTCTGGACTACAGTGTAACTCAGGCTGTGGCTGGGTGGCAGAAACAGAACAGGCTCAGGTCCAAAGACTCAGTTCCCACCATCGTGTGATGCAGTGCGGGGAGCATGTGCAGGTTAGGGTGAGGTGAACACTGTCTCTCTCATCGTCCTGTTACACAGCCTGCTTCCTTTGCTTGTGTCCCAGCATGTCCAGAATTTGGTGGTTGAATGAATGGACAATGTTCTGCTCGCAAGCAGTCCTTACACAATGTGTCCAGATTCTTGTGGTGAAATAATATCCTGAGCCTCCCTTTGCTTCTAAGTCACATTGCCGTTTAGCCTCAGATCAAGAATTCACATTTATTTACATATTTATTTACTGTAATTTGTGCTGTTATGGATACGGAGGTTAGGAAATTCAAAGGAATGGTATGAAATGCTTTGTCTTTCTGACCTCGAATATTAGCTGGTCATGTTTGGCTCTAATCTGAAATTCCCTACCAGTTCAGGAAAAGGAGGACTCCATGATTTCTAAAGTCAGTTCAAACCAAGCTGAGACATGACGTCCACACTTGTTAAAGGCAGCTTTAGGCTGTTCTTAACATACTTTTAATGGGTGACGTTCTCTTCAGGTTTACCCTGGTGTCGGACATTTTCCTAAGCTTACACTTGTAAACAGGCCTTGTTAACAAGGCGATAGAGACCTGCAGCCGCAGGAAAGGCCATCCTGCTGCACTCCACCATCTTGGAGCTCACCAGTTTGCACTGGCTCTCATTTTCCCCATGTCCCCAGGGCCCTGGTGAGCTGCGGAGAGCCGGGGAAGGTAGGAAGCCCTTGTTTATGTTTGGTGTGGCTCGACACGCTCTTGCCGTATCCCTCCACCCAAAGCCTCCTGCCTTTATCCTCGGCCGCCTCGCCTTCACAGCCAGCTGTCCGGCACATGTCCTCCACCAAAGTGCAGATGGGGCCACCTCTCTAAAGTCGGTCAGGTGGCCTCCCGTAGCAGGCAGAGGGAGGCGGGGGATTGACAGCCTGCTGCCTGGAGGGGGGGCTGGCTCCTTATCGGACTGTTAGTGACAGTGGTGGTATCGGGCTGACAGTTTCTATGTGAACGGACAGCCCTCCCCCACCCCCTGGGCATTAAAGGTAATGAGTAACCATGTCTGAGGGGCCCTCCAAGCTCTTTGTGTGAGATGTGCTCTGGAAAACTAAACACTTTCTCAGTGCCCATCCTGGCTGTCTATGCAGAGGGTGGCATCTCATACCCCGGGATCTTAAATCTTTCTCTTTTATTGACTGTAAAAATACTGGAAAGCTTTATGTTCTCTCAGCTGATATTTACCTAGAGGCCTTTGTTTATTGCTGTTTTCTCATCTTGATACAGTGCAAATACCAAACATGAACCTTAGTTTTGAAAAAGCTCCTGTACTGGAGTAAATGGTGAGGTTATCAGAGGTCGCCGCCTCAGGATGTGGGCAGGGTTACTGTAATCTCCAGATTTTAGCCTTAATCTTGAGTCTCCTGCCAGTTGACTGTAGGCCACTTCTGTCTAGATGGTTCTCGTTAGGCTCCCTAGACAGCTACAGATACTGAGAATACACGGTGTATGCACAAATATGCAAACAAATTGAGGAATGGATGGCTTTACTCATGTGAGGGTGGGCAGGCTTATGTACTAAATGGCACAAGGTAAGTATGATAATGAGGGTGGGAGGAGTTTTCTACCAAATGGCATAAGGTAAGTATGATAATGAGGGTGGGAGGCGTTATCTACCAAATGGCATAAGGTAAGTATGATAATGAAGGTGGGAGGAGTTATCTACCAAATGGCATAAGGTAAGGATGATAATGAAGGTGGGAGGAGTTATCTACCAAATGGTATAAGGTAAGTATGATAATGAGGGTGGGAGGAGTTATCTACCAAATGGCATAAGGTAAGTATGATAATGAGGGTGGGAGGAGTTATCTACCAAATGGCATAAGGTAAGGATGATAATGAGGGTGGGAGGAGTTATCTACCAAATGGCATAAGGTAAGGATGATAATGAGGGTGGGAGGAGTTATTTACCAAATGGCATAAGGTAAGTATGATAATGAGGGTGGGCAGAGTTATCTACCAAATGGCACAAGGTAAGTATGATAATGAGGGTGGGTGGCCTTTGTGGTCAGTTAGTCTTAGTGTGCTTTGGTGTGAGTCACCACACCCAGCCACTCTATCCTGGCATTATGCTGCGGGCAAACCGGTTCTCCTTTGACCTGGAGTTCCTCACCGCTGTGTGAGCTACCACTGGTCCCATTGTTTAAGCTCCTGATGCAGCCTGGCTGAGTTTTCAGGGTTAATTCTAAAGTCCTTACCTGACCCTGGCATGGAAGGGGTTACTGGCTGGGGTCTCAGGGTTAATTCTAAAGCCCTTACTTAACCCTGGCATGGAGGGGGTTACTGGCTGGGGTTCAGGGTTAATTCTAAAGCCCTTCCTCGACTCTGGCATGGAGGGGGTTACTGGCTGGGGTCTCAGGGTTAATTTTAAAGCCCTTCCTCGACCCTGGCATGGAGGGGGTTACTAGCTGGGGTCTCAGGGTTAATTCTAAAGCCCTTCCTCTACCCTGGCATTGAGAGGGTTACTGGCTGGTGTTTCAGGGTTAATTCTAAAGCCCTTATTCGACCCTGGGCAGGAGAGGGTTACTGACTGGGATCTCAGGGTTAATTCTAAAGCCCTTCCTCAACCCTGGCATGGAGGGGCTTACTGACTGGGGTCTCAGACCTACGTTGAGACCTGCTGTGTGTGACGTTGGAGATTCTGTTCTTAGATGGTTAATGCTTTCCTCGTTATCTGTGACCTTACATGTTTACTAAAAATGAGTATCTCAAAATGACTGAATGTTTTTTCAATTTATGGGCTATTTTAGTTTGTGCTCAAATGCTAGTGTTTACCCTGAGGTGAATGCTGGCGTATTTCAGCAAACAAGACAGCTGTTTCTCTGACAGTCATTTACTCTCCTCAGATATGAGACTTTCATAAAAATCTTACTACGATTTCCTATCACGAAAGTGTGAAACATGTCTGAAATTATGTTTGTGGGGTAAATTTGCTGCAGGGGGTCCACCCGCTTCCCTTTTGTTTGAGATTTCGTTTTGACTGCCTTTTTCAGTGACTTCAGTAGACACCCCCCGAGATTCCAGTCTGAAGCACATGGTGAAATAGACACACTTTAGCCAAATAGTAGCATGACATGATCTATCAAGCAGGTTTGTCTGTTTGGACTTCTCTGACCTGAACGTGTGTAACCTCTGTCTAGTTAGTGTCTGTGTATAATTCACATGGCTGAGGTGGGTGGGACACAAGTGAGGGTTAAATGCACCAATGAAATGCGGGTGATACCTTTGAAAAGTAGGAAGTGCTGGTAATGGGAGATTTTCTTCATGCACTTTCTCTGCCTTACATTTTTAGCTTGTGTGTACCTGTACTGGGTGGCCCGTTGACTGATGTATCTGCTGACCTATCAGCACAGCGGCCAGCTCATCATATTCATAAAATGATAGGAGGCAGCAGGGAGTGGGTGGTCTCTGAACTTTAGTATAACAGATGCTAATGACTCTGGCTAAATTCTCTGAGTCCAATCAGGCACTCAACCACGTGGAAGAGTATGCCACTTGTCTGATTGGTGGAGATGACTTTGGGCAGGAGGATGATCCTGTGAAGATATGCATGCCTTCCTGCTCTGAAATGAATGCTCTCCACACTGGCAGGTGCCTGCGATTGGGGAGATGGGGTGGGGCAGGTGGGTGTGTGTGGGCCAGCTGGAGGGGCAGGGCTATATTCACCGGGGACTGTCAGGTGACCATCCATCTTGGCGCAGGCAGCAACAGTAAGTGAGTGGGATGAGAAGAGGGAAAATGGCCTTTGGCACCAGTGCCGTGTTAATTAAAGGTCAGCACATGGAACGGGGGGGGGTTTGCTGTGACGTCAGTGGCAGACAGGTGTAAACCGCCTAGCACTTTGCCAACCTGGAAACGAAATCTTTCACCAAGGTGAAAATAGCAAAGTCTCTCCAGAACAGCATGCTGTACCTTGTAAATAATATTCACACAGTCAGCCATGCTAACATTACTGAACCAGCATTTTTGGGATATTCATTAAGCCCAAATTTCCCTTCAACAACAAAACACTGTTTATAGTTTTAAAAATGGATTCTTGCTGATTTTACAAATGTACATCACTGGGAAATGAGACTGTAAACGTCAGCCTCTTTTCCAGTTGGGTCTAGAAGAACCAGTGTCTGTCATTCCATTGTTCTGTTTCCACAACTTGGCCCAGGCATGCAGATCTGTTCCCACAACAGCAAGCTCCAGTTTCCCACCCCGAGTAGCAAAGTTCCTCAAGATACGCCCTGCAGCTGCTGACTTTTTATCACCCAGGACTACAGGAATGTCCTGTTGAACAGCAGTAGGGCTTACGGGCGATGTTGCCGCTGGCGGGTACCAGTCAGACGGGTACCCAAGCATCCCCTGGGACGTTGAGGAACCTCATGGAGGTTGCTGACACCTTGTAGAGGTGGCTCGGAGTCAAACGACTGGCTGATTAGAAAATAAGAGTAGAGGTGTGCTCATGAACAGCTGGTCTGCCTGCTTCAGGGCTGGGGGCAGGGTGTGTTGTTCCTCTGGGGGCATTTCCTGTCGACCCTGAGGGAGAGAGAACTGTGGAGTCACTCACACCCCCTCTGCCACCGACAGGTGGCTGACGGGGCAGGATTATCACATGTTTACCGTCTGCTGTCAGGCAGACTAAACCCTGGGAGGTTTAAAGTGACATAGGGTGGATGAAAATGCAGCTTTCTGCTCCAGCAGAGGCCTGAAGTGGAGATGGGAAAAGGGCTCCTGTCAAGTCCTTGTTAGGAGTCCCATATGCGTGTCTGTGCTTAGTGGGACTCTCATTCAGACAGCTGCTGGACAGTGACGCTCATGGCTCCGAAGAGGGAGGTATGATGGGTGATTCTGTGGAGAGACTGAGCATGCCCAATCCCGAGTAGGCTGCCCCCCTGGGCTTCTTCATTAGCCAGCCGCAGATGCCCTAAAAGGCACAGTGGGCACCTTAATGAGTTCATCACCGCGTGTTACTATGATGCTGCCTTTAAGGATAATTGGGGCTCGTTCACATAGTGACAGGGGTGCATCATGCTGGACTCTCAGTATATCTGAACTGTGGACTTAGAGCCCACCACACCCTGCTGCAAGCTTTTCTTTTAGTTTTCCCTCAGACGGGAGGAGCTGGTTCGTGTTTCCTTTTGCACCTGTCAGACTTTGATTAATCAAGAGTAATGAAACGTTTCAACTGTGTTTGTGACTCACTGCCTGTATTCAGTCACCTTAGAACAGTCTTCTCACTTTCTTTTGACCACCAGCATTACTGCCATGTAGGCACCGTCTCAAAACAGTTCTACATGCAGTTCGGCAAACTGCCTTTGAACTCAGCTGGTCATGCTTGTGGAAGTCTTTCTCAAATGGATTCTGGGTTTTGATCCCAATTATTAACTGACAGGAAAGACAATTGAGGAATAAAAATGGATTTCAGAGCTCCTACCAGCTGTCCTGTAAAGCAGAAAATCAGTCCATGATTCAGTGTTACCCATCAAACTCTGCTTATCAATGCTTTTGTATGACAGCCGGAGTTTCTGAGAGCCTGTTCTACCACAGCAGAGGAAAAGTAATTAGTCAGGCCTAGGTCAGCCCAGGTTTGATCCCTGACTGGTGATGATAGGAGGGGGATGACCCTGTTGTCTGGGTTTGGCAGATTCTTTCATATTTAGGTTAGATGATGTGGAGCTGTCTAATGCACCAGAAGAGAATCACAGTCCAGTGTTACCGTTATACAAGATATATAATTTGTGACCGTTTCACAGAATCTTGGGTCTGGGTTTGGGTCACGTGGACCAACAATGGACCCCTTTCTTGCCTGTGGATCCGGTCGGGCCCTTCATCCCGCTTCACCCAGCACTCTGAGGATGTTGCCATGAGGCTTTCCCGTCTGCCCCAAGGCTGGAGATCTATTGCCGTGCCATTCTGGCTACAGATGTGTCCTGCTGGCATCTTGTCTTTGGTCGCTCCCAGATGGGTCCTCGATGTTGCACTGGGAGACACTGACTCGCAGAGATCCCTGGGTTTGCGGTTTTCTACGCCCTTCCTAGGAGCTGTCAGAGGCTGCCTGAATGCCGCGCACTCGCGGCGTTGTTCGGCGCCACACGGAGCTGCCGTGTTCTCGGTTTCTTTGATGTTAATTTAGGGCTACGTGTTTCACGTCATGGTGGTGTGAGTACGTCACACCGACACGTGTCTGTATACGGTATACTGTACCCCCAGGCCTATAAAAATGCCTTATTAAACCATTACAGATGATTAACATATAGCCTTTCTCTTAGTAAGCATATTACAGTCACAGACGTCTGCCAAGTTACAAATTGCAGCAGAAGGCAAGCTTTTCATTCATGTTTGAATCTAATTAAAGATAAGTGGGGGGGTGGCCTGGTGGCTTGTGGGTAACGTTGTGCCCCTCCAGCCCACCCCATAGACATCTAGGGCTGTGTCTTTTGCCTCCAGGCCCGTGTGTCTGTGGAGTTTGCATGTTCTGCCCGCATTCTCAGGGGAGTCCTCACGAAAACCCCAGAGTCCTGTTTGGTTACACAGTCATGATTTTTTTGTGTCGCTGCTTATAAGCACTGACAGTGAGTTTGCCTGTCATTTCAAAGGACTGGCACTGCAAAGACTATGGCATTATCACTGCCCAGCCTCACATCCGTCTCCCCACGGTGTAACTTCTCGGTAAGGGGATGAAGTTAGGCATCGTGCCTCCTCAGCAACATTTTGGAATTAAGGGTCTTTATTTTTCCACCTCATGCCCCTCCCTTAGTCTGGCCTGAGTTAGACTATACATGCCCACCACGATGACTGAAACGTTTGTCATTTTCACTTACCTGACTTAAATGTCTTGATAAGTTGAGCTAAGCCTGAATCGTCGAGCCTTGAAGGCTGAACTGCCATTTAGCCGCTGCCTGGTAGAATGGAGGATGAAAGGTTACCGTAAGCAACAGGAAAGCAGCAGGTTTACGGTCAGACTGCCTTTCATAAATCTGTCTGAATTAGTGGTGTGCTTTTGTGACCTGGGGAGTACTGGAATAAACGATATAAAGTATCAAAGCCTGAGTTTATTTAAGACAACACTTTCAAGTTTTCTGCTGATATATATTAGCAAATAATTGGTGTGCCATGTGTTTGACTTTCATTATAAGTGTGTTCTCATTTTTAAATATAATTTTTTTGTATATTGCATTGCATCTGTGTGAATGTTGTTCTGTGTTGTTTCAGTCAACCTTTTTGTCAGGAAAAGTGAATGAAAAGCTATTTTAAAAGAATGTTGACCCTCATTTTACTTTGTAAACACTTCATTGGCTGAGTAAAATGGCCAAATGTTCACTGTCCACCTAGCAGTTAAACAGGCGCTGTACTCCAGAAAGTGTACCTCTAACTCTGAGTGGAAGCTGGGCTTAAGAGAAGCCTGAGCTGATGTGTGTTTTGACCGGCTTCGCATAGTGGCCCGAAGTGTCCTAGAGCTTATCATTAGCTACTTTTAATGCCGTGGACCTGGATGTCTCTCCATGCCAGAGAAGAACAGGAAAACTGATGGAATGATGAGGCTACAGCTGTACATCTGGGCTCGGACCCGTGGAACTCTGGCCTGGCTGGCCTGTCATATTTATTAGGGTTCTCAGACATCGAGGGGAGACGCCATCTTATCCGGAGGCAGTGTAGACATTCTCGACGGACCAATCGGCACACTGCTTGCTTGCAAGAAACATCAGAAGGAGAAGTATGAACTTAACGGACAGTCGAGGTCCCGTAAGCATGCTGTACATTACCAGCTGCAAATCAGGGCTTGTGTGTTTAAAGTTTCTTATCCTCAAGCCAGATAGGCCCAATTGAAAAGGTTTGTTTAGTTTTCCTAATGTATGTCTGGATCCAAACATATTACCGCAGTTGGCTGCTTTTCCCACCAAAGTCAATGATTAAACAGTTTAATCCAGCTGGTTGCCCGAGATGTTGGTGTTGGTATGACAGGGGACCTGCTGTTGATGGATGCCTGTTTGGGTTTTCTCTTGCACGTGTTCCTACGTTTCTTTCACTGTGCATCGTGAGGATCTGCAGCAGTCACGTTTGTCCCTCGTCCCAACTCTTTACTTGACCATCCCAGTCCATGTGTCTGTACCTACAGGTAGTTATGATGCCTGGCCTGTACAGACAAGCTATAGCGAATCTGTTCAGCTTGCTTGCCTGTGAGGAACGGAGAAAAGCAAGTAGTCACCCTGGGGTAGGGTTGAGGGATGTTAGTAACCTGACACTGTGTCACGTTTCAACCTCAGATGAGCGTAAAACACAGTGTATAATAGGCTATGATCTACTTTTTCTCTGTAAATATTGTAAGGGTTTTTAAACGTTTTAGACAATGTTTGAAAAGTAGATTGTATTTTGGACTTTTGTCCATTTTTCATGAAGCTGGAAAGATTTATTCATTACTCAAGTGGAGACCAAATCCATTTTAGGCACTTCCTGTTCTGATAAACAGGAAGGAGGTTCTGGTAAAGAGCTGTAGATTGAGCCCAGCCTGATGGTATCCTACTCTGCCGCACCCATCTGCTCAGAGGTCCAGTTCCCAGGTTCACAGCCTCACAGGCTCCCTCTTTCGGCATGCAGGCCGTCCTCGTGATGCTGGTGCAGACGAGGACCGTGCCGTGTCCTCAGTATGCAGTTTGTTCGCGGTGACCACTGATGGCCAGCTGCACACGGGTGTGACGGCAGGACACTGCCTCCCTTGTTGGAAGGAGGAAGTGAGGATTTACAGCCGAAGGCAGCTGCTAGTTTGTGCAGTGACAGTGTGAGAGTGTAGGGGCCTGTGACCGGGCACACGTGTGCCCCAGGAAGGGGATGAGGAGAATGCGAGGTGGGCCTAGAGGACGGTGGGGTGCTGGGTTAAGGAATGTTCCTTCATCCTGCCCTCCTTGTGACAGACTACCCTGAATATACTGATGCATGATCTCACGGACACAAACTTCGGAGTAAACTGAGCATCTCATCGATGGCAGTGCTGGATGCTTCAGGCCCAGAGGATGCAGATGTCAATCTGTAAGTCGACCCCCGATCAGAGGGAGCATCGGGAGACTGCGTGAGCCAGAGGAATGCAAGCACTGTGGCAGCTGAATCAGGAGACCCCGCAGGTGCTGGTTTCAGCTCAGATCTCACCGGCCCATCCCTGTGACAAGCTTTGGGTGCCCGGGGGGGCAGAGGATTAGGGGCACAGCAGCCGTAGGACCCCGGAAGGGAGGGGGGAGCAGGGGCCGACACACGACAGCAGCAGAGAAAAGGACTGCTAATGTGCTTTAATGGCACGGCACAAAGGCTGTCATTTAACAGTCCACGCCTCCGAACAAACAGCTGTCTGAACGGGAAAGCGGGCTTCTCCTGACAGGCACGACCCCGGCCAATTCTCCCCAACATCACAGCCTGCATAATCTCCTGGAGGTCTGCTGTGCCCGTGTCTGGGTGTCAGGAAGCATGGAAGCCACAGAGTTGCTCCTCCTGCTGGGGGGGGTCTTTACCAGATCACAGCTGACAGGATGAGGGCAACTGGTGCGTTTTTCAGGGAGAGTAACTGAGATAGCCTATCGTGCATCTTCTGGCCAAATCATGTCCTGCTTACATGGCTGGTTTATGGATGTTCCTTGAAGGAGTATTCATCAGAACTCAAATGGTTTTCACTGCGGTGTTGGTGAGTTGGTTATCGTTTTCACTGCAGTGTTGGTTAGTTGCTTTTACCTTGTAAACCAATGGCCACTGTATGTGATGTATGAGGGCTCCAACAGTGTATCCATTTGGTTTGGTTGGTTTGATCTCGGATCATGTTCTGTGACCACTCAGGTCGTTCTTGTCTCCATAGAGCCACTAGTTATGTACAGCTTGAGTGGAGGTAGGGAACCTTCGTTAGATCCTTTTGGAAACTAACTACCATTGACACTGGCTCAGTGCTTAAGTGGCTAAGTGGTTAGACCCTGGGCCCTGTGCCTGTCAGTATCTGCAGGAATTAAGCAAGGTGACTGTGAAGCTGTCAAAGCTCGCACCTGCAATCTCATGGATAGAAACCTTAGGGTGCCCTGGCACTGTCCACTTTGCAAAAGCAAAGTCTGAGAGAGCATTCTGAGTTAGTCTGCTTTCAGAGCTCCTACAGAAGTTACCAGAAAGAGCAGCTGGAAGATGGACGGGCGATTTTGGTGTGGTTACTGAGAAAGACGCATTAAGAATCCTCTGGCTGTTATGAGCAGCTGAAGTTAGTGGGAGAGATGGAATAAATGTTAACTGTCTTCAGTTACTTCTGAAATAAACATGTCCAGCTTTGTAAGAGGTCTTTTCCCCATGTGGAACTTGGCTCTGGCTGTTCTAGAGGATGTGAATAGATAGTAGGTTTCTGGAAGTGCCTCTGCAGTTGAAAGTGTCACCTTCATGCACTTCCTCTTTGGCCAGGATTTATCTTTTCTGGAGTAATACCCAGCTTCTTAAAACGGCACATTCTTCTATACAATGTAAGCCCCCCTGCACTCCCCCACGTGGGCCCCCTTCTCAGTCCTCTCTTTCTTCCTCTTGCTCGTGCTGGAGATGGTCAGCGCCATGTCGAGGTCGTGGCTCTGCCGGCCTCGCTGCCTGCAGCACATGTGGTTTTGTGTTTAAGGAGCTCATCTGAGGCGAGTTCCTGGGGCCACTGAGGGATCTCTTTGGCGATAGGGCTGCCCTTTCGCTTACACTGGCCCCCCCAGGGTGTATCAAGAGCTGTCACAGGCCGTAGAGGCGTTTCTGTGAGGCTGAAATAGGCGGCAAGAGAGCGGGAGAGAGAGATCATGGCCGAACAGGGAGGCTCCTCTGTGTCATGCCTCTTCTCAGCTCATGCATGACCCTAACTCCATGCCGTGTGGGATTTCCCACAAATAATACCTGTCGTTATGTGAAAGGCTGCCCCAAAAACCGTTCAGTCATGTTGAGTCACCCACAGTGAAGCCCCTGCATTTGATAGCCCTGACCTGCAGTTGCAGTTGTAAGCTGATGTTCAGATAAAGGACAAGCGTGAAATATGGGAAGCTGGCAGAAGGACTGCCTCCACGGTTTATGATGATGAAAGCAGAGCGCAACGTCAGCCTTAAATCTGGAAATAAACGTTACTCTGGTTTTCCTAACAATAAGCTTGACGGACACGCTACTGGCATCTATGTTTTCTAGGCTTACTTTCTTCAGTCAGTAAGAAAACTATTTATTTTGTTATTTTTTACTTCAACGTGCCCTCACATGTTGTGGTTTTGTTCAACAGGGAGCCCGTGTTTGGCTGCATCAAGATGGCCAGCAGCTTCCCAGCACAGTGTCATCCTGCTCTGGTGGTGTGCTTGTGTTTACTACTGACTATGGACAGGTAAGGCCAATTCATTCATTCATTCATTCATTTTAATAGTGCCAAGATTTGGGTCCCCGCCAACAGTGCATGGCTTATTCCAACGATGGAACTGAGGAGATGCAGGCTAAACTCGACAGCCACTGGCCAAAAAAACACCACGTCTCCTATTGCCACCGTCACAAAAAGCAACTGCGCTTACCTTTCATATGAACATTGAAGTCCAAAGCGGCATAGAGCGTGTAGCCACACAGGTACATATGTCAAAGCGGCGTAGAGCGTGTAGCCACACAGGTACATATGTCAATCAATTATAGTAACCACATTTCAGCTTTACTGGGGGTTTTAGGCTTGCTCTGCCAGTGTCATCTATCCTAGAGTTTAATAAATGACCAAATATGTACTATACAAGCCCAGAAATGCACTTCAATGTCACCCAGACTATAATCCATATGCTGAGGCAGCTTGCCTGCAGAATTGCTTGAGTCTGGCAGAGTGCCATCATGTCAGTGAATTTGCCATAGTGTAGCGTGTATACTGCGTGTCGTGTCACCTTATTCCAGCTCGAGCAGCACTGGTCAGACGTTGCAGTGGTCTAAGCAGTATAAATCGATAGCCGACGTGAAATGCTGTTATGGGTCTTGAAGAAACAGATCGTGGTTATTTTGTCTGCTGCAGAGTCTGGTTGCCATTAGGAGGTTATGCATGGATGGGGACAATTAGTGTGACATTTTGGCAGTCGCAAGCGTGTCTGCGGAAAGTCAATGGCCCCCAGTTCAGACACAACTCTCGACAGTCTGTGATGTTCTGCTGACGATTTATGATGAGAATATCACAGGGTCTGTCAGGGAACTTCATTCAGCACAGAGTTTTTCAGTACTGCCTACTGCCTCAAATTCAGATATTAGCCTGATACATCTTTCTTTAAACAGTGAGAGGAGACACTGTAGCGTACTCCTCTACCTAACAGGACTGAGGCTGTATTTCTAGTATTTTGGTACGGTATGATGACCACACAGGCAATAGCCATTAAAAGTTGGCATTTGGGCTGGATAATATGCATTAGAAGTCTGGCATCTGGTTTGGAATTTATGTCTGACCAAGCCTGAGGGCGATTAGGTGCTTTGTAACAAATTCACTGTGACTTTGCTGGAGCCTTCCGGTACCACAAAGATACCCTGTGCTTTAAAAACAGTTTAATAAAATCCAATTTCTTCTGGACTCATTTACGTTTCATTTTTAAATTACAGTTTATAATTTTTTGCAGCAGTATCTGAAGTAGGGCTGGTAATCCCACAGACCATGAGGCAATGAGGCTGACATCATTGCCATAGTCACTGTTGCTGGGCAACGTTTGTGTCCCTCACTTACTGCTGGAGTGTTGTGTTGCCCTATCGAGGATGATTATGGCGGAGTGTTGCCCTGGACCAAGGAAACAGGAAAGTGACAGCTAGTAGCCAGCAGGAGATTGCACTGATCACGTCAAACTTGCTGATCGGCCTTTAGTTTTTATGTTTAATGATGGATTTACGGAGGTGATTTATTACTTTAGTCATTTTTGTGTTTTTCCCCTTGAAAAAAAACTCAAAATTCCACAAGCTTTAAACATCTAACATATATGAATTCAATACACAATTTGCCCAAAGGATGTGGACACCTGCCTGTATAACATCTCGCTCCAAAACCAAGGGCATTACTATGAAGTTGAAACTCCCTTTGATGCTTAAATAGCCTTCACTCTTCAGCCAAGGCATTCCATTAGATATTGGAACATCATTAGTGGGATTTTCTGTCATTCAGCCGTAAAAGCATTAGTGAGGTTGGGTATTGATGCTGGGCGATCAGGTGCTTTTCTGTTCGTGTGCCCCACCACTTCACAACATAACTCTTGCTTCCGGAAGGTTCCACATCACAATCACTTCACTTGCAGCTGGCCAGTGCAGAAGTCTGACAAACTGACTTGTTGGAAAGATGGTGTTCTCTAGTGGTGCCATGTTGAAAGTCACTAAGCTCTTCAGTATAACCCATTCCACTGACTGGATTTCCTGCAGGACATTCAGTTCTACTCATTAATAGGGGTGTCTGTATATTTTTAGTCATATATCGTCATTCCCATAGTTGTAATAAATCGAGATGAGGTAGGACTCAATTGCAGACTATGAGTTTATTGGTGAGGACTATGACGGGAGTCTAAGATCATGAAGAAACAGAAGGTGGTAGCAACAGATCAGTCCACCCAGTATCCAAATCAAAAGTCATAGTCTTAAAAACCATCCAAGTTTCAAGAAGCCAAAATATCAAACAGCAGTGGTAGTAAGTCTTGAAAACATTAAGGAAGAATCTCGAAGCTGACAGAGAATGCAAAGGCTCATGGGAAGCAAAAGGAGGATAGGAAATAATGCTTGGCATGGTTTGTAAAGGCAATACCTCACAACGAGGTCCCTGCATCACTGAGCCTTAATGGCAAATGAGTTTCAGGTGTCAGTATTCAGGGAGGTGGAGCAGGGGCAGGATGGGCGTGGCTAGCTGGCTGGGGGCATGACAATGGTCATACAGGAATGTTTTCATTCAAGCTAATATCTCTGTTTACAGTCATAAGTAGAAACAAAAGTAAAATTGATCATCATGTCTATCTGCAGCCTGAGGTCAGTGTCCTTTTACGTGATCTGGAAACACATGATTAATAGATCGTGGAGCTGGGAAATGTCTTTAATGGGCGGGGGCTTTAAAAATATTCCACAAAAACAGCAGAAAAATCCCTTCTCTGTGGTTCTTTGCCTTGCCGTGACTGAATTAAATCAATGGCATCGGCAGAGACCAGATGCAGAGCGAGGAAGCTGTTTACCGTATGTGTGAAAGCCGGCGTGTCCTGCTTGACATTTGACTGCCTAAAATACAGGCCCAGGTCTAACTTCTGTTCAGGGCATGAGCACTTTGTGGAATCCTGCTGCTTCAAGATGTATTGTTAAAGACACACAGTGAGCCTGCCCCTCCTCTTGCATCCTGGGTGTGGCGCTATGTGGTTCCATATGGTACTTCAGCCCGGAGGGTGTACCTTGATGTCTGTGAGTGCAGCATTCAGTTCAGGTCTAGGTAATATTCTGACTTCCTGCTGTGGTGGTCTCACTGTGACTCTGTCATTGTCCCTTAGACACGAAACGTGACAGAGGCCATGCTCTGTAAATGACCTGAAATCGGATGAGTGTGAGGAGACACATGGGGGTGGGACTTCATTTCTTAGCACGGCAGCGATAGAGGCCGGCCGGCTGGCGGTCATGGGGTCTTTCAGCTAACCGCTGATCCAGTTTCAGGCCCCTTACAGGGGAACCGATTCCTAATAGACATTAAATATAATAATAAAATAAAGGAATCTGGGACAATGTGAGGAAAGAACAGCTGTAATTTAATAACACACTGGTGTTTTTGGGGAAGCGAAACATTCAGATGACGTTTTCTGTGTTACTGAGGGGGACTGAGTTATACTGTGGACCCCGGAATCATTCTCCGCAACAGAAGGAGCGGTCTGAGGTGGAAGCGACAACTGATTCATAACCAGAACTCTTGTGGAAAGCAAACAGAGAGTTAAACGGCTGTAAATCTTTCAGGGATGGTTTCAGAATCAAAGCATGAGACTGAAGTTGTGCTTTTTGTTACAGAGGCCATGTCCATGGTGGGAGGACAGGAAGGAGCCTCCCCTCAAGCCTTGTAATTATGGTCCGTTCTCGTCTCTTGGCCTTAGAAGTGCTCCTTCGAGGAGGCCTTTACCGTTCTGCTCCTGTTCTGGGGCCTGAATTGCAACTCCGGTGATTCTGATGTGCCTGTGCGTTTACAGGCCGCCAGTTTATCTGCCACATCTCAGCGGATATCATTTTGGTAATTAGGAAATCGGAGTTAGGATAACACAGCACCAGACCTACTTTTGAGGGCAGCAGCGTGGAACCTCTGCCCTCAGAAGAAGCCTTGGCATGGTAGAACATTCTGGCAAAAGAGAAGCCACCCCATCAACAGCAAGTTTTTCAGGGAACGGTTGACATTAAAAGAAAATCCTCCTGCTAATTGATTTTTCAGTCCAAATTATCACTATATGAGCTGCATTCATTTCAAATATTTATAGAGATAAAATCACTTTAGAACCCAAATTAGAGAAATCATGGCTTTCCTGACTCAGAAATGCTCTTGTAGAGCGTGTACGGCCATGTAAGTACCCAGTATTCAGTCTGTTTAGAGCCATCTGTGTCATTGTTTCACAATGTTCAGCGTTCACTGCAGGGTTGTTTTGCTGATTTCTCCAGTTGTTTTCGAGCTCTCTTTCGAGGTCAGTTTTTCATTTTTGTAGCATGTAATCAAGTCGCCCTGACGATTCCTCTTCTGAGGTGGTTTGTGTGAAGCAACCGGTAGTTAAAATGGAAGCAGGGCCAGCAGCGTCACTGAAGCCTGAGGGTGCAGTCCACATTTTCCCTGGGTAAACACCACAGTTTTTGTAAGGCCCACTGCAGTGGAAGTTGATTCCATCTTGGATCTGCAGGTGTTTTTTATGTAAACCCCTTTGAGAGTGGGGTGCTAATTCAGCCCATTATCTTTCATAAACAACTCAAACATCACTCCATTTGCAATTGCTCATGCCAGCTCTCTGAAGCATTTGAAATTGAAGGCAGAAGCTCGTTCACATAATTAGACAATTCATTTTCATCATGCCACCTCAAAGAGCTCGAACAACCAAAACAATCAAAGCGAAAACCTCTCAAAGACTTTGCACAAAACTTTTTGGGAGCCCCAAATGCTTTTGAGTTTGCCGTGATGTGCCGAGTCAGAACAAGTGCCATCATTTTGCTAGGTGATAAAACGCCATTTTCTGCGTGGTGACAGATTGACTTTGATCAGTCCCGATGAAAGCTACTTTGAGGGTGTAGCCTAGGCAGCTGCTTGGCTTTTGAAATGTTTTAAAAAGACAGATTGCACAGGCTGCTAAGAACTGGGCCTTTATGTTTAATGTCTTTTTTCAGGCCTAATCGCCAAACGTTATCAGGTTCAACAGTCAACCATGAAAGAGATGTCTGAGTGGAGGGAGATCTCTGATTTCGTCGTGCCCTCATTTCGGTCACTAATACAGCCCTTTCACTATCTAAAAGACAGTGCACACATGAGGTATACCTTCATGGCTCAGAAGCAGTAGATTGAAGTCAGGGCCAAAAGATCACATTTCCTGGAGAACTCAGTAAAGAGCCTCCATACCTGCAAGAAGCAGTGAACCTTTTATGCCAAGTGACAGCTTTCCTGTCAAAGATTGATTGCTATGAAAATAACCAATGGTATTAAAAGCAAACATCCCCCCTGCCATTGTGATTGGCCAGGATTTTCTTTTGCTTCCATTACCAAAATCAGTACACCTTTCCACGTGGTAGGGTCCTGAAGAATGAAGTCATAAATCGAAAGAGGCGTTGGCATGGACCGTGCGAAGCTTGAATATCCACCGACTCGCCAGTGTTTTATTTTTATTTTTTCAGCTTGTATTTTTGTCGTAGCCGGGCCTGCAGCACGTGTCCAATTTTGGAAGTGCAATCTTGGCCGCCGTGTTGCCTTCAGATGGGCACGGCTTACAGACTGCAGCTCCAAGGTAGACGGTGCAGATGGCAAAGAGATGGGAGCAGAATTTCACCGAGTGAACATCAGCTTCAAAGTCATTCAAGGTAACCCATCATGTTACTCCTGAATCAGTTCAGTCGCGTGTGTCCGGCCTCCTGCCCAAAACGCCGAAGAAGAGGACGGGTCCAGGGGTCCTGGGCATCCTCTCTGTGTATGTGGTATTGGATATGACTGTACTAGAAAGAATCCATGTCTTTTTATTGGATCTTGTTCAAAAAATATGAGAATATAATAAATCTTGCAGCTATTTAAGAGAAGTCAATGAAGGCTAGTGATTACTGTTCAATTCCAAGTTTTTGCTTATTTTAGTTGTGTTGGGTGCCTTTTTAGTTTTGTCCAGTATCATTTTCTGTAGATGTTAAAAAAGTAGAAATGATTTATTCCTTTAAGTATGAGATGATCATGTGGCCAAAGCTGAATTTGACTATAACAGGTAAATATTTCTACCCGAGGGTTAAATTAGGCTTGGGGTTCAGACAAGCCATGAAGTTTGATTTCCACATTAGTTCTCAAAGCCGGTGTGTCTTTATAATATGCTGTTTAGGTCTGCATGTTTTATATTTGTGTAAAGGACAATGAGGACAGATCAATGACTCATAGACTGATGGGGCAAGCAGACACGTTAAGCATTATTTACGGATGCCTGTTCCACCTTCTTGATCTCAACCTGTTAAATCTTGTTTTTCGCTTGTTTGTGCAACAGTGCCATCAGAGTGTGAAAACCAAAAAACAGCTTTGTGAAAGAGCGCATGTGAGATGGGTGAGTGAAAGTCCAGGTGCATCTGGGCCCAGAATGACAGTACCTAGTGAAAGTGTCTCCCTTCTGCAGCCCGTGGCCCATCCCCCACGGGATGTTGTAGAAATAAGCGGGAGTGTGCCAGAGTCCCGAGAGAGACTGTCCCAGCCTTGTTTTCCTACTGGAATGTCAGGAATTAACCCTGTATGTCAAAGGGGGGTTCTGACGAAAGACAAATGCCATTGATGTACTCAACAGGGCTGGGCTTTTAGGGGCTTTGGCCTGGAAGCATCCCAAGGGTTACTGCTGGGGGGTGGGGATGCTTTGGCATTCTTCTTGCTGATAGAGAATATTAAATACCCTCCCCCCTTCCGTTTTTAACAAAGGACTTCCTCATCAGATATTTAAAATGACAGTTTCACGGCAATGTTTTTGAGATCCTGCTATATGACATTTACGCCTTCTCATCTCACCCTTGTTATATCTTCGGTTTACACCACTCGGAAGATTGTGGTTCTTATAGCATCTCTGTTCTTGGACTATAAACATCTTCTGGTCCAGAGGGAGAAACCCATCATGACCTTCAGTTTGGGAAAGCAGTCACCATCTTTTTTGGGTCTGTAACGGAGATTTTCTCACTTCTTCTCAAGTCTGAGATTTTCTCACTTCTGTGTGTAGCAATGTGAGACACTTAATTCAATTGATAAGGTTTTCTGGAGACAAAACAATTTTGGTTTTATCTTAGCTGAGTTTTATTGCCACATATGAAAAGCTATAGTTGTTATGGTTTTTAAACATTTCTAGGCTGTTTATCACCTCAGTAAGGACCTGCAGACAAACATATTGTAGCCTTAGAATGATAAATGTAGCTGTGATCCCCCACAATTCCCAGAGTGAAGACAGTGATGGCTGACAAAGTGACTGACCACAACTGGACCATGGTAGCATGCATCCTCTCTACAGCTGTAAATGAGTTTCAGTTACCCCATCCCTGCAGTTCTCCAGCTGACCATCTGGGGGAGTTTCTTTGTAAAATGAGGTCGCTGATCAGCAGTCCTGATGGCCTTCTCTGTGATGGTGTCCTGCGTATTCTTCGGAGATGGAATTGAAGGCTGAGATGGATGCAAAGGATGGATGTGCGTCCTGCATGTGTCCAGATAGCTCTTAGACGCAATATAAAGATTAACAGCAGAGTAACAGAGTAAAGGGCAGAGACTGATGAGTCATCGTGGCATCGTTATTCTGATATGAGGGTCTCACATTGGAGTCTTCTCAAGGTCCATTAGATATTTAGCTTGAAAGTGCTAGCGTAGCCTGTGTGCTAACAGTAGATGTGTAGCTTGAAAGTGCTAGCATAGCCTGTGTGCTAACAGTAGACGTGTAGCTTGAAAGTGCTAGCGTAGTCTGTGTGCTAACAGTAGATGTGTAGCTTGAAAGTGCTAGTGTAACCTGTGTGCTAACAGTAAATGTGTAGCTTGAAAGTGCTAGCATAGCCTGTGTGCTAACAGTAAATGTGTAGCTTGGAAGTGCTAGCGTAGTCTGTGTGCTCACCGTAGATGTGTAGCTTGAAAGTGCTAGTGTAGTCTGTGCTAACAGTAGATGTGTAGCTTGAAAGTGCTAGCGTAGTCTGTGTGCTAACAGTAGATGTGTAGATTGAAAGTGCTAGCGTAGTCTGTGTGCTAACAGCTGTGATACCCTCTGGTGTGCAGGTCACGCAGCAGGAAGCACCGTGCTTGGACCTGCTGCTGTCCGTCTGTCTGTCTGTCAGAACAACGTGCCTTTTCCTGTAGCCTGCTAATTATGTCCTTTCTCTTCTGCCTCATGCTATGGGCCCCTCAGCTTAAGACCTGAGCGTTTCTGGAGGGGGGTGGTGGGTTCATGCTGTGAAAAAAGAGTGTCGTCCATTTTCCCATCAGGCTGCATTCCGAAGCAGGAGGCTGCCGACTGTCACTGGTCCATTCCCACCACGCACACACAGACTGCATTCTCCCTCTTTTCCCCCCAGGCTGGTGTGTTTTCTTGGGGGGAGGGGGCCGCATGTAATTTATCCCCTGTGACACCCGATCTGTTCTCTGCCAAGACTGTAACTTTCCATTCAGAGTCTGTGCCGTAACCACAATTGCCGGCTTGCCTTACGTCTTGGAGAACAGCAGATCCCTACCGGATGGCCCTGTGGCTCCAGGATTTTTCTTGACTCCTCTATGCGATTCATGGCCTTCTGATATATCGACACTCAGCTCCGATGAACTGGACCATGATGTCTAGCGTCCACTGCTGTAACGACGCCACCGCTAACAAATCAGGAAAAGTCAAGCAGTGGTGAGGAGTGTAGTGCTGATCCAGGTTTAGATGATTGGGTTTCTCTAACATCTCCTTCGTAGTGGCTACTGGTTACTAGGTGCCTACAGGACTATTGAGCAAACAGCCCCCCTCTTTCCACTTGGTACAACCCCAGAAGGGGCCTGCAGCCCACAGACTCTTAAGAAGTGGTTGGACTAGAAGGTTGTGTATCAAACAGTATCATCATCTCTCCTGGCCTCCCAAGTTGGTATAGACTTTGTGCTTTCATAAAACTTTCGAAAGAGAAAAGGATATATGTAGTCATTCCAGATGTTAATTTTAATTTTGTAATTTTCTTGTGTGTCTAAATTTCCCCAAATATGTGTTTGTTTGCCGCGGACTTGCGTCTGTTACCGGGTATCCGGTGTGATTTGTGAAACGTCTCCAGGATTTCACAACCCAAACTGCTCTGTCAGCAGAATTTTGTTTTTGGCGTGACTCAGATCATCCAAAACTGATTTGCCGCAAGATGTGGCTCAACGTGAGCAGGCAAGAACACCGTGTTTTAATGGCCATTTAAAGCTGGGTCACTGAGATGTGTTGTCAGTATGAAGAACTGAATGTGCTCATTTTGAAGCACTGAGGTTAAAACACAATGGACAATATTCAAGCAAATGAATTTATCTGAGTCATCAAAATCCAACTTTTCCATTAGACCTAAAAATAATAAAACTCATGACAACCACCACTGTTAAAACTGCAAGGACATGCTTCAGTTTTACAAGTTTTCCAAGAAAGTTCCATTTCTACAGATCATTCTCAGATCCCCCAATGCCTTCATATTTGAGAGATGTTCATTTCATTGTGCTTCTCGCAAACACCAGTCTCGCTCTTCTGACAGATTGTTTTGCCCCATCTTTTGACAACATCCTGACTCCACCCTGCCTCCACCTTTGCTTCTAGTTTGTCGCCGGTTTAACGTTCCAATAATGGCACAGCACATTCCACACCAGAAGAACTCTGTTACCATTTGCACAAACGCTCATTAACTGCAGTAAACTGTGGGGTTAAAACTTTTCTCCCCAGTGAAAGGTATTTAACGTTGTTCTCGGAGCTTATGTTCAGTTCAGACTCTCCTCGAGATGACGTTTTTTGGAGAACATTTGAAAAGTATGTCCATGAACTAACTTCTTACAACATTTGGCATTAAATTTCTGGAAACCGTAATATAATTTGTTGTCAGAATGTCCATCAACTCAAGGCAGCAGAACAGTCTGTATACCATATCTGTATGTATCTTTGTACATCTAAGTGTGCATGCGTGAAATGCGTTTCCTTGTGTGTGCTCACATGGTACTCACTAGCTGCTGCTCCACTCCCCAGGTGTACACCTACAAGCAGAGCACGCTGACCAGGCAGAAGGTGCAGACCATGCATCCCAGCAACTGCGCTGGGGTCGAGGACATGGCAGGACTCGGGGACCTCCATGATGGAGCCATCATGCACAACCTGTACCTCCGCTACCAGCAGGACAAAATCTATGTAAGTCAAAGCACATGTCAGAGACATCCATCAAGCTATGGCACAGGACTGGTGGTGGGGACCCCAGCTACGCAGAGGCATCATTATTGAGATTGTGGGATCTTAACGCTCCTGAGGAAACCTGAGGCCTGACAAGTCAGATAAGAACAAAAGCAAAACACCTCAAGCAGAGAGAGTTGTGAGAGTTGGCATCTTGAGAAAGAGAAGGTGGAGAGTTGTAGAGGACAGATGCCTCGAAAATCATGAGAGGGTAGTTAATTTATCCAGGAAATGCGTTGTGTTGGTTTATGTATTCCACATTTTCGATGTAATACAGCAACGCCACTTCTTTAGATAGTGGGATCTGTTTGAGTGGAGATGTTTAACACCGGCAGCAGTTAGAATGAAATCCATGTGCTGTACATCTCTCTCGAAGTTCGAGGAGACGTAAGCCCTGTGTTTCGGTTTCCTTTGGGTAGGTATTGATTTGCTGAAGCGGGATACATTTTAAAAAAGGACAAAAGTAATTTTTTATCAGCTAGTTTCTGTTTACGGTGAGGGGTATAATGTGTCGAGCAGTACATTTACAAACTAAAAGAACTTTGAAGAGGAAAGTTTTTAGAATTTTTAGAGTTTATATTAATAATTGGTTTGATAAGACATAGGGTCAGATATGTGACCACCTCACTTTTCATACAACACCGTAAGACTAAGGCCTGGTTTTGTCTGAAGTTTTATTGAATCTAGGCTTGTGTGTTTGCTTGTTTGACTCATTAGTAATTGGCCTTTTGCCTTTTTGATAGTTTGTAAATTCACTGCTAATGTGCCTAAATTAAGGTTTACATTTATACAGATTATCAAGGCTGATCTTACTAATCAGTTGTGCAAGCTTTTCTCTGATCTTCAATTTAGGCAACACATCCTTTTCTCTCGCAGCCACAAAAAAATTCCCAATTATTTTATGATTAATTACTGTTCTCTAAAAGTATCAGACATTTTAAAATTGGGCAACTGTACATGACTAGTTACTTTTTTTCAGAATTTTGTAAAGTGACAAGACATGTCATGTCAGCTTTGTCAGAAAAGGCTCCAGGAAAGATAGGCTGTAAAGTCTTTAATATTTATACCAAGGTCCCTCAACATGCAACTGACACACAAGTATGTAGATTTGAGCCCAGTGGGAATCTGCTCAGGGGCTCAGGCCTGTTCTGCCCCAAGTCTTTATGTAGGTTTAAGTTTGTTGTTCTGCCATTCGGCCGTTTCTCCTTGTTCTGCCCCGAGTCTTTAGGTTTAAGTTTGTCATTCTGCTATTCATCCATTTCTCAGTGTTCTGCCCCGAGTCTTTAGGTTTATCTTTTCTGCTGCAGTGTTCCTCCATCTCTCCCTGCCCTCCCTCACTTTCCAAGCAGCCCTTAGAGAGATAAACACCTTATGGGTTGAAGGAGGTGAGCTACTATCAGTCCACAACTCCTTGGGGTCCATCTTTGTGTCGTACACTCTTGTATGATTAGATTGATTCTTACCAAAATGTATTAAAAGTACTGCCCTGCTCTCTCGCTTGCTCCCTATTTCTCGAAAACAAATACTTCAGATTAAAAGGCTCTTCATCTAGCTACCAGTTCACAGCTCTTTCTATTTCACGCCTGAATCAGGAATGCAACTAAGTAATTTCTGTGTTGTGTACATGTCTTGATGACTTCTTTCACCTGTGTTTACTTGATGTCACATCAGTTCCCACCGCCCAAAAAAAGTGACAGCGGCCAGCATGACAAATTGATGAGGTAATTACTTCCATATGGAAGCCATCACACGTGATTATAATAAGGAGATGGAGTTTGTTCAAAGGTTACTGAGCGTATCACTGGCACAACCCTCGGCAGAATGGCTTCTTTGTTTGCAGGTTTTTTGTAGAAGGTTCCTTTGTAGAAGCAGAACCTCACATTGGAGGGATTCCAGGTCATTGAGAAAAGGTGTTCGCTATTCACTGCACTCCGAGGGCTTTGTGCTAAGTGCTTTCTGATACTAGTTCTAAGACTTTCAGCATCTCTGGACAAATCGTACGTACATGTAAATACTAAACAAATATTTAATAGAAGAATAGCATTACCCATCTGTTAATTAATGTGGAATTTACATGTAAAACATGCGTCATAGTTGCATTTGCCTGTTTTTAGGTGATGATTCTCTAGAATGCATCACAGTTCGTTTTATCGAAGGTGCGAATTCTCACCCTGTTTATTTTTGAGCAAGTGACAGCAGTGCTTGTTGTCTGATTCTGGCTGCCGTTTGTTCATATGCACACACACGCACATAAACAAATACACATAGTGGTCATTCTGGAAAAACTGGCAAAACTCCACTTTACCACACCGATAAAGAGAAGACTCCGGCTTATCACAAGGATATATGTGGAAGGAAACTTCTGTGTCCGTGATGTTTGTGTTTAAGTAGGAGTTCAGTGTGCAGGAAGGAAACAATGTGAAGTAAATTCAGTGGAAACAGGAGGCAGTGTCTGTCATTTACTTCCCAGTACTGACTTTCCAGGAGGCTGTAAGCCACTACGTACTGCATGACTTTTCCTCTGCGTGTGTGTGTGTGTGTGTGTGTCTGTGTGTGTCTGTGTGTGTCTGTGTGTGTCTGTGTGCTCTGCTCTGAAGTCCAAAAGCAGCCCTTGTGGGCCTGAGGAAATCATACAGTTCTTTTGGTCTCCCAGCCCTCTTGTACACACAGCTATAGTGCCTTGATTAGAACCATCTGTCCCCCAGCTCCTTTCCACAGAACCAGCAGCTTCCCAGCTCCAATGCATATTCCCCGTGGTCTCTGTGCAGCATGGCTATCTGCAGAAAGCGAGGTCTCAATATTTTACTTCTTTCTTGATCTGTTGGTTTTATCGTGCCGGTACAACAACGAGCAGTGAGAACCCGTGGCACTGCCAGTCTGCATCTGGGTGAGAGGGGCTGGCCGATGGCTCTGGCTTGTTTGTGGTCCTGTATCCTCAGCCCTTTCCTGTGGCAGGTGTCCAGTGCTAGTTGAACTGCAGCTCCAGCGTACCTGAAAGCCTGTTGCGTCGCCCCAATTCCTTTATTCCCAGATTTTTCAAAATGGGAAGCGTTCCTGTGGTCTGCCTGCTTCCCGGCCCCTTCTCCTGTAGGAGGAGACAGTGCCTTCCAGAATGGCATCGCACAGTTGTCACTGAATGTCACAGCTGTCTGGCCTGGCCCCTAAGCTCCCAGGTTCAGCCCACAGCAGCTGGAGGAACAGCTGCCAGCCGGCCATGCTTGCAGGTTGCCGAGTGAAACCTGTAGGGGGCGCCGGTACATCTGCAGCCCAGCTTCTCGGCCATCCTGACATGCAGCGATGTTTAACGCTCACACAGCCTCATTTAATACCTGTTCACCAGAGCAACAAAAGAAGCAGCTTTTTGTCTTGTGAATCTCCAGCCAGATGTTGTGGATTACGAACACTAACATGGAAATTAGCATAACAGAGAAGCTGATGTCCCTGTGTGACACGCAGTAACTCTGCAGGACAGGTGAGATTCCCACAGTGCAAACATTTTAGCAAGGTAGCCGGTAGATTCCCCGAGTGGCTGAGTCAGGATCAGATATCTGCTCTTACTTTCATACAATCCTGTTAAGGCAGCCATTTTATATGTTTTGCTAGTTACGTATGGGTTTTCCATTACAGAAAGCCAAGAGGAAAGGAAAGACAAGAAAAAATAGCTCATTTATATCAGCATTGTGAAATCAGTCAATTTAAATGCATTGAAAGCCTCTGGACACCTCCACCTTACCTGTCCAGCCCCTTGCAGAACTGCGGAAGGACTCCTCGCGTTCCCATTGTACGCTGAGTCACAGCTGCCAGCTGACATCCATGACCTGTACTTGGGTAGGAAGCTCTGGGGGTGGCTGAAATCCATTGGCCTGATTGGAATCAGATGTGGTACGTTGATGCCTGGTCAGAGGAAGAAAGATTGTTGCTGTAGCCTCTCACCCAAGAGATACTTTTCAAGGTATCGGGTGTCTGGGGTTGCCCACAGGACCACCAGAACCCTGTGTGGTTGTTAGCATCTGACAAACGGTCCGCTTCTGAGCCTCCTTTTCTCATTACTGGTAGGTCACACCAGGAAGACCTGTAGCTTTCTCTTGAGCCTTAGCATTTGACCTGGGAGACATAGGAGGCCGCTGTAGACCGCAGCTTACACGCTCTTGTGAAATTTCACCAGCACTGAGGTGTCCCAGGTGCCCCCTGGAATGTCGGCCATGTTTGGTAAACAGTTGGGTTACTTTCAATCGGCGGTCATGAAACGAGGATCAGAGGATCGACGCGAATGGACACAGAAGATTCGGGAGATGGTAACGTGATGTAATTTGGAACGGATGCCTTCAGCAGCAGCCCGCTGAGTTACAGCAGATCACTTGAGCTTAGTCAAAGGGGCCTTTGGTGAGGTGCACAGAGGTTGTTTGCTTCTTTTAAAAAAATCCCCATTCCATACACATTGGAAGTGGAATGCAGAAACTTGACTGTGTTGACCTTGGGTGAAGTTGAGCAGCAGGGTTTGGAGGAACTCACCCTCCTCTGTGTCAGCATTTTTTTAGCTCGGTGGAGTAGGTCTACTTCTTTGTCTGGAGAAGAGAAGACAAGGCTGGAGTGGATCCTGAAGGGAAAAGCTAGGAAAAAAAAACACTTGCTCTAAGTGTCCTTAATTGTTTGTTTGCTTTTCCGCTTCTCAAAAAGGAGGAATATTTTTGGATATCTTTACCTACCCTTACTCCTATTGATGTGGCAAACTGGCTGATAAGTGATGAGCAAGCAGTAATCCTGTAATTTTATAATGATGATAATTATGGGGTGACTGGTGGATATGGGAAGCAGGGGCCATTTGCTGACTGAAGGCCGCTGTAAACAGCATGTGGATGTTTGGCAGCCTTGATACTTCTTTTAGTGTACCTTCTGCAAAGATGCCGTCAATCATATGAATCACTCTTAAAATTTACCGTTAAGAATGAGCATGAAATATGACTCAGCTCAGCTCTTTATATGGTGTTACTAAATTCATTTTATTTCCTGTTGGTATTTTCTACGCTGATGTTCTCCATATTCTATAACATTTCACCAGAACCAGCTTGTGATTTAATTTGATATGTAAATGTTTTTTCAACTGCCATTCAAATACCGTTGTATACCAAGGCCACCTAATTAGGCCAAATTCAGAACAAATATTTGGCATTAGTTCAAGCCGGCACCCCCACCTTGAATCAACAGCACCTCGAGGTACCTGAGGCAGTAAAAACAGGGTTAATAAATGACACAGTCTCAGCCCTGTCAGCGATTAAGCACCGGTGTAAGATCTGTTTTCATTTACCGCCACACAGGCCCTAAACACTCATCATTCACCAACCACAATAAGGCAGCTCGTTTTGGGTTTTCTGTGTGCATGTGTGTGCGTGTGTGTGAAGACCATTTTGAACCTCTCCCCTCCCTTCATGCCACTCTGCACAGGTGCCGTGCTGAATGCCTTGCCCAGATCAATCATGGGCTCAACGCTGCCCCCGATGGCCCTAATTGGGCCCCTCGTGCAGATAATAGCCCACATCTGTTTGTCGTCAAACAAAAGCTGGAAGCGTACTCAACAAGGAGGGCTGTTTTTCTGGAAGCAGTAAAGCCCCTCCGTGATTGTGTATGTCCACGTGCACGTCTGATGTTTAGTGGGGGAGGCCTCAGTCTAGCAACACAGGAGCCAAATCATAGTGTGGACAGACATGACCTGATTGGGAATGCAAAGTCTGAGGAGACCAGAGGTTGAGCTGCAGAGGACAAAGGGACACGGGGGTACTGTCGTGACACTGATGGTGGGGCCAGTGCTCCGGGTGCTCCAGGGGCCCATACAGCGGAAGGGGCAGGTCTGCTCTTGTGATCTTTGGCGCTTCTGTTTCAGTGCCACTCCAGTTTAGGCCCAGGACGGCCCTCTTCGGATCAGATCTCACTCCAGCACCCTGGCATTTTTCCCACCCCCCACTGTACGAGTGAGAGGTGAACTTGTGGCTCGATTTCTGCCACTGGCGGCGTGGTAGTGCCTCATGGGCTGAAGGAACAGCTAGCCTCTGTAGTGATCAATGGCATTTATATCAAAATAATCACCCTCTAAACACTAAACACAAACAGAGCAAATTTTGAAGCTCCCATAAGTGATTAGACATGCCCTATCTTTAGAGTTTTAAAAGCAGGTTACGAACTTTACTCTTCTCGCAAGCCTATGACTTGTGTTCATTTTAATGAACTGTTCCTAACATTATTTGATCTTTAATGTTACTTTTGCTTTTTATTTCTTTTATTAGTTACTTTGTATTTTAGTTTTCTTGTGCTTTTCTATTTCTGTCACTGTAAAGCCCTTTGAATTGCCTCTGTATGAAATGTGCTATATAAATAAATTTCTCGTGCCTTGTCTTCCTTCAGTTACCTTGCTGAATCCATTGAAGACGTTTCATACCCCCACATATCATTCTGTGTCTTCTGAACCACTGTCGTCCCAAAATATTTAACTTTGTTTGAAGATTGCTTTCTACAGTTCCTAAAGAAAACAATGGCAAAGAGCAGCACTAGATCAAAGTGGCCTTTGTACTGTCAACAGGTGGTCTGAAAAGGAGAAGGTGAGGTGAAGTTCACATCCTTAAGCCCTCTCTTTCCTCCTCATACTAGGAGAACATAAGTACTGGTGTCTCTGAAAGGAGAAGGTTAGGTGAAGTCAACATCCTTAAGCCCTCTCTCTCCTCCTCATACTGGGAGAACATAAGTACTGGTGTCTCTGAAAGGAGAAGGTGAGGTGAAGTCAACATCCTTAAGCCCTCTCTCTCCTCCTCATACTGGGAGAACATAAGTACTGGTGTCTCTGAAAGGA